>JAOTQJ010000099.1:10892787-10963334 GCA_025642045.1 Solanum sejunctum | reverse complement strand
ACTATATTGTATTAGAGCTAATAAGATTTCTTGTCAGCGAGTCAAAGTAAAGATCAACATGTGATGTCATGAAAGACATGACTTGAACCAATTTAGAATCGTAAGTATAGTAGCATCAGATAATCCAACTTCCCACTAGAGAAACTATCACCTTTTTTCCGATCACGTCAACACTATTTTCCTCTTCACTCTTCACAGAAAGTGTAGAGTGCTGCAAAGCCCTTGAAGAACCCAATCCTGACGTCGTTGTCCAATCCAACAATGTAACATGAACAAAAGAAAAATCAGAATGCTAGGGTCATATAAGCATATATATCAGATTATACCAGTGGTGCATTGAATTGCTCCAAAACATTAGTAACACTATTATAAAGACACATCGGTAAATTCTCTATAAACTCTCCCAATAGCTTGTAAGTTGCAAAAGAAGTATTGAAAGCACCATAGCTTCGAACAGCCATTTCAACTCCACCAACACACCTCCAAATATAATTTGCAGTGTAGCCTATACATCTTTTAGTAACTGCTTCAAACAGTTCATATGCATTTGATGCAGTAGGTAAATGTTCACTAGCAATAGACGCACCACCTAAATCATACTACCCAGTGTCGAGCCAATTACCCATAGAACTACAAAAGGGAACCATCCATTGCGTGACTTCAGATTCCAAATGAAAATATGTGCATGTCCCTATATGATAGCAAATGTTCATTAGCAATAGACGCACCAACTAAATCATCTTGCATAGTGTCAAGCTAACTGTCCATAGAACTACAAAAGGGAACCATCCATTGCGTGACTTCAGATTCCAAATGAAAATATGTGCATGTCCCCATATGAAAGCAAATGTAAATTCCAAGTCTACTGCAAACATCAGAAGTGATACTAATTTGCACAGAGAGTACTTACCCAATAGAAAACTTTGCACTTGGACGTTCAAATAATACAGCTACAATACCCTCCTCCGCAGATTTTCCACCTCCAAAGGTAGAGCCTATTACATAGATCATGACAGAATCAAGATAAGGACCAGGATCAAAGACAACACAGGACGAAGTAAGCTCTGGTTTACCAACTGGTCCAAACAACAACATAACAGCTCGAGTATATGCTGACTGCTTAGAGGAACTTACAACAATTGTCATGAATACTTCCTATATTTTCTCCTCACTTGCACACCCTCTCGAATTAGGCAATAACAAACTAGGATGATTGCACTCCTGCCTGGTGTTAACCCAATTGCATTTGTGTAAAATAAAATCACAGTAAGGTAACACTCTAGCTTGTTTACCTCCACACATATCTTCAACAAAACTATGCAAACAAGAAATAGTGTAATACCATAAACAACCATCAAATGGATTTTCGATTACAGCGATTGGCATACTCACATTTGACATTATAGTTCCTTGGCTAGGAAAAGCAACCAAAGAATCTGATGTATCCCTTTTAGGACATTTGTTAAACAAAGCAACATTATCTTGTGGATTGTCCTCCTCAGCATTAGATTCTTTCATATCAACTAACACCACAGTAGGCACCTTGGTTTGCAAGCTAACGTCTTCGCTGAAGCTATTATCGCTCACCTTAGCTACTATAGTTGCAAAGTTTTCTCCCTCGTGGATAACAATGTTTAGATAATTGATTTTAGAGCTCACTATTGAATGTGAAATTTTCTCGAACACCTTAGCTTCAACAATGGAAAAAGGAGTGCATATGAAATTTGCTCCTTCTAATGACTTTGCTTTCCCAAAATGAGGCGAATCCCAGGCTTCAAGAGTTCCAATCTCAGTATTACTTCTAGTAATCAATGCCAAGGCCTCCACATTTTATATGTCTCCATCAATTTATCAAAAACATGGTCCACCGTTGAGTTTCCAGTTTCATAAGCTGAATCACGGATCGATGATGCCGGAGAATGACTGGGAGCAGCAAAGGAAAGCACCATAGCAGATGGTGACAAAATTAAACGTAGTCAAAATGAACTGTGATGAATTATCTAGAGGCCACACCACATCGGTGTTTGTTTGTTTTCAACACCACTAAGCAAATTTACTCTTGAAATATTTCCAATCCAAAAATAGCCTGTAACGAAATAACCCATCAACCAGACAAGAGTTTTATCATAAGGGTAGAATGAAGGATGTGGAAACCAGTCATTCTCATCGAAGCCAAGGTATGTGAAATATAGCTCCACCCAAAAAATCCAGCTCTTTGGGTTGCTGTCACCATTGAATCTAGGTACAAACATCGCCATTGTTGTAGTCTGGTAAATGAAGCACTAATGTAACAAGCGAATTTTCTCAACACAATACTAATGTACTCTGTCTATTTCAAAAACAATAACCTCTTTTCTTCTTTTAGTCTTTATCCACCTCTTTTCTTTTTTGACAATATTTTAATTTCACTTTCCATGTGTCATGTTTAAGGCTACAAGATTAACGAGCATTTTAGTACATTTAACATAACTTCAAAATTAAAAAATTTTCTTTCTTTTCTTAAGTTATGTGCCACGTCAAACCAAAAAAGCTAGATGTGACATGCATGGATCTCTTCTTTTTAACACAATCCTTTTTAACCAGTTGCTAAGTAGACGTGGATCACACACAAAACTCTGCCACATTTTACTCGGCCCAACAGTCTCAACTAAAACAGTCTTCTTCACTAATTTTCCAGCCCATAGGCCCTTACAGATCCAACTCGGTTCACAACACTCTTGTTTGCCTTATATCAAAACTTGACTCGGTTATGAATAGAGATATAGTTTTCTAATTGCTTGCTTCTTCAGAATATGATAATCTCAGTAAGAAAAAAGTTGATATGTGAAGAAAATTATCAGTTGAAGTAATGTTTAGGAAATATTGTCTACCGACCTTTGCTTGTTTGCTCCAAACACAATTAAATCAAGCTGTTTAAACGAAAATCTCTGCTTGAATCTTAAGGGTTGACTCAAAAAAAGATAAACAAGGAAAGAGGGATATTGATAACTGACACTGAAAAGCTGTTAACTTACGGCAAAATAACAAAAGACCAACTGAATTTCTCTAGAGAATCTGACTCAGCTGCTTCTCCAGAAGATGCCGAAACCTATAAAAGAAAAATAATAAGGAAGAAGAAACAGAAGTAAAATTCAAAAATAAAGTGTTCAGTTTATTGTCTGCATCTACCTTCAGTCTGAGCATGCCGTTAAGAAGTAATGCTACTTTCCCCAGAAAATTTTGCTTCTTCCTTGCTATCAATGGGTAATTTATTGGACATTGATTTACCTTGTTAGCAATGAAAAGGCAAGATTTGGAGATAAGGCTCTTGGATGGAATTAGCAATGGTGGTCTAAAGAGTGTCACTGAGGGATTGTACAAAGCCATTTATTAACAATAAAAATTATAACAGTTGGAATCAACTATGGCACCAATAAAACTATCAAATACACTTGTACTGCTATTCGCACCCACACGCGCTCCATAGATACCACAAATTTTAGCTCAGTAATAACAACCAAACATTAGTGACAAGTTTAAGGGTTTGTATATGTGTTTGCCGTTTATTTATTATGATTGTCTTCCACGGGATAGTCCGTTTGCTAAAGTTCCAGACTATTATTTAGGTTTAACTTCCAGTGGATTGGGGTAGGTGTCATCATGTCCTAAGAAATAGGATGTGTCATAAAAAAAATAAATGATACCTGTTTCAAAGGCATCCCTTGAAAAAGAACCAAAAAGAAAAATCAAGGGTTGAGATAAGTCTGCTGCTAATAAAAATAAAATAAAATAAATAGTTAAAACTACAAAATCAAATGTTTTTATTTTTTTTTTCCAGTCTGCATCACAGCCTTTACACAATTCACTAGAATTTTTGAATTTTTTTTACTAAACGTGAATATCTATATAAAAAATAAATAAATAAAAAAGAAGCTAAAGCACACTTCACCATAAATGATATATTTGGAAGAATTTCAACCCCATACTTGAGATATGTAATGCCCCCAAAGCATCAATGAAAAATTTAAAACAAGAGTTTGGAAAACTTCCCTAGACTTTTATACCTATCCAGAAGCATGTTCTCTCAATGTTCATTAATGGTCATACACACCCTGCACTTTAGCTAAACGTGCCCCTTTATTTCAAATTTTCAGTACTCAGACATTTTCTAATGTGCAAAAATAAAAACACACACAAAAAAGTGACACTAAAGAAAGAAGAAAAAATAAATATAAAAATTTACACTAAAATTGGATTGTTTCCTAATAAGTGTCTTATTTAACGTTGCAGCACGACATAAGTCACCACTAATTTTTCTCTCCACTTTAAAGATATGAATTGTACCCCTAGTTTTGCATCAATATTTTTAGTTCATTCAATGGCTGGTGGCATAAAAATCAAGAAACATAAGTAATAGATGAAGCATCTTGCACTTCTTGACCCATAACTGAAGAATTAATTTTCTAACTTTAGCCCAACAAATTCAAGAATATAGATATATTGTTCCTCTCCTTACTCTCTAAGCACAATGTAAAAGAATGATAGGAGCGAAGTCCAATACGTTCTAAGTCATGAATTATGTTTTATTTTTTAGTAAAAAGTTATGAATTATGTTACTAGATGAATCCTCATATGTAAGCTTCTCAACATTGACACTAAGGAATAACCATTCTCTTTTTGCTCCACTAGTTGATCATTATTCATGACAATTGGTGATTGTACATCTTCCACTTTATTATTCCTATCAAATTCACAAATAAAAGAAGAATCATAATAGGGTCTCAGGGGATGGAATAAAAGTTAGGACAACCACTCAAATGGTCATCTTGACCATCACATATATGACATATATTTCATTTAAAAAATTGAATAGGTGTGTACAACGAACTATTCTAAATAGTATTAAACTCAACATTCATGTGGAGTCCTTCACAATACTGATAAGAATATTCATCATCCAACCACCATTTATCTAAATTATCCATATCAATCAGCATACCAAAATATTAAAAAACAAAAATAGAAGAGAATAAAAATATATTTTCTTAAGAAATTAAAATGACATATAAACAGGAAAAATCTTAAATAAATAAATAAGAATATGACCTAGAAAAATAATTGATTTCTAGGTTTCCGACAACGTCACCTAAAACTTGTTGCTACCAATAGTACATGTAAGTGTACATGGTTAATTAAGTAATATAATGACTCTTACGAGTCAAATTATTGAATTCAAAAACCTTTAATCTAACAAATAATTACTTGTAATGTAGCTAAATTACTTGTGTACATGAAAGAAATTTGTGAGAGTTGATTAAGTCCAACAATTTAAAGAAAATTAAAATTAACTAAGTAACTCACAAATAATTTTTTTACAACAGAGAGTATTCACATTAAAGTTAAAATTGTGATCATGATCCCTCGACTTCTAACTGCCTGCCACCATTGATAGCCTAACTATACCATTAAGCGAGGATAGATATAAACCAACTGTAGAGCATTACTTCATCATCTTCTATAATAATGAAGCGAGGCATATAGGTATATTTCTATCCTCTATATGAATCACTTTATGTATTTTACAAGAAAGAAGACATTCCTTGTTCTATATCTCTATTAATCTATAAGTTCAAGAGTGGACAATAAATGTATGTTATGTTGATTAGGCATTAAAATAGTAAAACTAGAATGCAAAAATAACTTTAGACAGTAACCCATCTTTAACTAAAGAAAATAAATATCATATCATCACTCATAATGGCATCCCTACAATAAGTAAATTTAGCCACGCATAATTTGATTCATCATACAATAATGTTCAAGGACTATTTCAGAGTTAAGAGAAATAAAAGAGTAGAAGAATAACTCCATAGTTCATCACTTCAGTCGCTCAAGTTGTCCTCTCCTTGATAGGATATTGAATATTTAACAAAATAACAAAAATACTTTATTTATAGGACAAAAACTTACAAACCAAAATTTTGCACCCTAATCTGCGATATGAACATGGCATAGACTCCACCCATTCAATATTGTTTCTTCAAATTGCACATCTTTTATCCTGGAGCAATTCTGCGACGCGGAGTGATTTCTTGTTGCTTCAATTTTGACACTTTAGCTTTCAAACAGTACCTTCTAGCTCTAGTTCACCATCATGTACTTTGTTTCATCCTTTTTAAAGTTTTTCTTTGTCCTTGTGGTCTTGCAATCACCTAATCATATTGGTTAGCATAAAAACAATCGATTGACTTAAAATGCAATTAAAGCTGTGGAATTTGCTTTCAAACGTAGCTAAACATAAGGATTACGTTGGCTATTAGGCGTATAAATATACCTAAAATTAAGCAATTACTTCACTAAATAATCAAAGAAATAAAGGATGACAATCATTTTAAATGCAAATTAGCCTTAAATAGATGACCTTTAAGGCCCCAAATCACTCCAATACGTAACAATGAAGATTTTGGGCACTCCAAGCTTTAATCACCCAAATCTTACATAAAGAAGAGGAAAATTGAACTTTTGAAATTTGAAGTCAAGTTAAAATATGTTTGGTCTTTATTTTAAAAGACCAGACCCATCAGACCTTCGTGAACATGGGGGCCCTCACAATTGGCCTTTGCAAATATAGAGCAGGGATTCATGATCATAGAGAACAAAACCCCCTAACCATCATGAATCCATCATTGGCGTTATGAGTGTGGAGTAAAAGTCCTATGGCTAATACATGTCACGACTCAATCCTAGGGCCAAGTCGTACCATGATAAATGAGGAACTTGGAGGTACCTTACATAAGCCTCTTAGCATTCATGCTAATCAATATATAATCCAAAATTAAATATGGTGAATGGACTAATGGATATTAGCCTTTTTAGAAATCGAGAGTCAATATCACAAGCTAAAGTCATTTTTTCCAAACATACCATTCTACAGAAAACATAGTGGGTACCTAAACACAATCACGGTTCCCCTCAAAATACAAAAGAAATGAAAATAAGATAGAAAGTAAAAGTCTCTAATGAACAACTTTAAATACATAATCATCTCAAAGATACAAGGCATGAAGAGAAGGGTGAAGTCCTTCAATTTAAGGGCTCACCAAAGCCACTAGTCTTCGCTGTCAAAAGGTAGCCATGTGCTAGTGGAGGAGGTGGAACATTGGTCCCTTCATAGTGACATCATTTATGTCAAATATTTGTTAGTACATTGAAAAATACTAAGTATGTGAGGTAAAATACAAACATGAAACTATAATATCATCATGTATTATATTGTAATGCCATCATTCATAAAATTTAGAAGTCTCCATTCATGAAATTGTAACATCATCAAGCAAACATGCTTAAACATGATGAAGTAATAAAGCTTAATATGAAGTGAGAATCAATATATCATATGAAAACATATATGATGGGATTAAGACATCAAATGATAAATTTTGTACGAGTGGACCATAACCTACATATAAAATCATGTGAGCTACTACATGGAATCTAACATAACCCCCTATGTTGGCATGGGGAGATCACTTGCTGAATGAAACTCTGTCGACTTAAGCATGCATCTTTATTTATCATTAGGGCTTTCATTGATCCACTAGCCCAACCTACATATACTCCTATGGTGTCACATAGTTAATGGGGCAAGGGTTGCGTCTAGGATTCCCTTAATGAACCACACCACGATGTCTTATTTGATACTAAGTCAATCCCACAAAATACTTTAAAACATTAGTAAATTGTGCAATATAACTTAGAAGCATAAGTAGCAATTCATAGGGGTAACTCGATAACTTGAAAACCGCCCACATGAGAATTGGCCTTTCATATAAAGATTCCATCATAAAAATCATTAAGGATTTAATAACATGCTACATCTTTAACAACATTCATAACCTTAAAACTTACTTTTAGCCCTTATCCTTAACATAAGATAAATCTTCATAATATAAATTCATCATGACCTTAGTGGGACTGTTTAATAACTTGAAACAACATGATTTAATGGTATAATGCATAAACATGACAAAATATGCAACTTTAAAATTAAGATTAAACATCCTACATATCATTGGAAGAACCCTAGGTAATGAAATCATAACGACCAACTTGATAATCATCTAAAATCATGGTATATTATCACCTTGCATCATTAAACGTAAAATACATAGAGATATATCATAAAAACATTATTTAAATCATGGTCATGCAATTCAAAATTTTCAATAACTTAAAGAAAAGGTAAAAGAATTTATTGAGGAACTTTGTGGGTGGAAAGTACCCACAAAGTAAACTCACATACCTGAAGGTGACCTTAAGGAAAGGGTTAAAAATGTTGGAAGAAGAAGCTCTTGGATGGAACCTAATCCTTGCATTTGCCTTGAGTGTTCTTGCTTTAGAGAATTTGAGAGAATGAGGAATAGAGTGAATGAGGGTGAATAAGGATTAAAGGAGGAAAAAGTTCCCTAAAATGATATAGTTTTAGGCTCAGGGCATGAGGAATAAAAAAATACCCTTCATTAAAATTGTCGGTACCCAATCCACGACCCTATATATGGGTTGCAACCATACTATGGTTTCATTTGATGTCACCCAAACTATATGTACCTTTGAAGGTATGAGCGGTCGTTGTCAAAATACATAACCTAACTAAGGTTAGGGTCGAACCCATAGGTAACATGGTCTAGACCTAGATTAATTATGAGCAATTCATATGAACTAATATACTTATCTCCCAAGAGAAGGGGTTTGTAATCACAGTAATTAAACCTAAACTAGAAGCAAGTGTTGTGAAATCAGTGAGAGAAGTGACTAGGATATTGTGTTCCCTATTAATTTCCAACTTAGTATAGCTAGATAATCATAATCTTTTCTAGTATATAATATGCAAAACAAGTAAGTTATGTTTACCAAACCCTTTGATATAAAAGAGAGGTAAATTTTACTACGTGATTGGATCCATCCTGTTACACCCCACATCTTACAATACTAGTACTATGCAAATGAAATATGATATGGCTTTTCTAATTAGCACCAATTTTTAAAAGTGATTGAATCTCAAACTAGAGGGCGATATGTACGTCTAACACTGAAGAGGGTCGAGTGTGAATAAGTTTTAAGTCAAATTAAGGAGATCATGACTATAAATGACATGAGAGAAGTGATATGCTTGTAGGACTTAGGAAGCTAGCAGGTGAGTCACCTACTTTCTTAGCTTAAATTTGCTAGCTAAACAGAGACGAAACCCTATGTCGAATTTGTCCAAGTCCAATTATGAATAAAGTCTATGTTAAGCGTGTAACTTTAGCCCATATTTTACCATCATAGATGAACAATACTTTAAGTCCAAGATGAATAATAATAGGTCCCAAGTACATCATAACCCACTTGACTAATTGGGCCCAAACTAAGTGAAGAGGAATTAGGAAAATGGCAGCAAAGGCCCATCAACTTTGAAACCCAATTAGGCCTAAGTGAAAGGGCCAAGCTACTGCATCACCACCTTGATAATATGAGTCTTAAAACACATAAGAAATTCGGCCAAAAGCTCCTTTAAAAAGGCTTACAAGTAGCACTTTTACGTCATTCTTAACTTGAAAAAAAAATCAGCTTTCACAAACTTTCTCTCTACACTTTCTTAACCTAACAAAGCAGGCACAATGAGACTTTTAGGGTTCTTGGAGAAGCCCTATACCTTGATGGTAATGGTAAGTAAGTTTAATTATGTGTTTAGTAAGGTTTTCTAATGAAAATAAAGAGACTATGTTGGTTATGTTTATGCTGAAATTGTTGGACAACATATGTTTCAAAAGTTGTTATATATTTTTTTTGTTTATTTGAAAGTTTTTCTCTTTTTGGTTGGATTGGTTATGAAGTAAGGCTACTGTTAGTAATAAGTATTGGTTCTATTATGATTTATAAAGGTTTCTGCACTATTTTTATATTCCGCAAAAGTGAGTTCTTGTGTGATATCGTAATTGCGCTTGTAATAGGAACTTGTGGGCTGATTGATTCAGGACTATAGTCTCACATCCTCCATCTATTTTGAGGACTATTTTCGAAATATTATAGGATTGATTTTATATGTATACATGGTGGGGACTATTTGGTTAAAGTTGGAACAAGTTTGGAACAGTTGACGTTGAAATATAGTGAAGGGATGTAATATTATGCCTCCTATTTGTATATTGCATAGAATTGTTATGTGTTGTGATTTGTGAGATATTGTAAGATTGTTATGTCAATAAAATAGACTACACATAGGTAAAATACGAGTAGGGGTGGAAAGGTTGAAAGAATACGCTCGGGTTTATAATTATTCGCTTGCTACCCATATGTTATTTTTTTATGAGATTGGGCTACCAAGATGTATCTATTGGCTGCTAATGCTAGTTTATCACCCACTATATTGTAGATAAATATTTTAAGGAATGTAAGATTATTTTTAGGTAATAGCGAGGTCGTACAGCGAGGTATACAAGACTACTTGATTTCGTATTATTTGGCATGAAACATAGATCCCTCCTTGCCATATAAAGGGACTTACCGACTCCAACAAAACTATTAACCATGTCTCAACTCTGTTCCATGTTCATATGCTCCCATACATAGTCACCTTCAATTCTGCATATATACTTGGATATCAAGATACACGAGTTCGTTCTACTAAATAAAGTTCATGTGTTGTTCTACCTCCTATGCATTTCATTATTTGTGTAACCTACTCTTTTCGTTATGGTGTTGTCTTTTGTGATTATTTACATGTCATATGTTGTACCTACAGTTCTACAGCTCCAATATTATGACTACCAAAAGAATCATCTCAAAGGTAATTGAAAGATAAAATAAAGTATATTGCTTGTTGATGGGTGGTAACCCGAGGGGTGGAAGAATCACCTAGCCAGGGTCGATCCTATACGGGGGGTAGCCCAAGGGGTGAAAGGAAAAGCCCAGCCAGGGCCGGTCCCGATATAGATTTACCACTAATCAGCTGGTCATTTGTATTACTTCCTGTGCAAAGATTATACAGTAAAGGTAAAGTAATAAAAAAAGAACATAAAGTACATGATCCCACAGTATAACTAAAGGTGATCTCTTATCCTACACTAGTGCATAGTTTCATTTAAGTTGTTACTTCATATACAGTATTTCCTATCTTACATATTCAGTACATTATCTCATATCAACATCCCTTATGAGGGACTTGCATTTCATGCTGCAAGTACAGGTGCTAGTAGATCTCCCTAGTAGGAGTACAGGATATTCAGCTGTTCTTACCAAGCTCCAGGTTGCTTCGGAGCTTTATCTGTCTAAAGCTTATATATTTTTTATATTGTATAGTTAGCCGAGGTGGGGCCTATCCTGGCCCTTATTAGATACTTTGCCTTATCTAGAGGCTTTGTAGACTATATAAATTAAAGTGTGGTGATGTCTCGTACTTTAGATACTGTGGCCTCAACGGCCTAGCCATATACATTTCCTTTTGGCTTGTTATTACTGTTTACCTTCTAAAGGCATTTTAAATGTAGAAATCCCTTATAATATGTATAGGAAGCACATAGATACAGGTTGGTTCTCCTAGTCCTTATTGACAATGGGTGCTAGTCTGCCTTTAGGGACTTTGGGCGTGACACATCCCCATAGTGTGACATTACTAACCCTTACCTTTTTTTCAAGAACAACTACCCCTTGATCTGGTTAGGTTGATTAGATGAGAGGGATTACATTGAATCTTATTAATTATTCCCTTATACCATTTATTACCACCTTGATCCAGTAAGTAAGAATTAAGTGAGTTCTAATGTTGGCACTGTTAAAAAGCATTCTAAATGAGGAGATTAATTAATACATACATGCACACCTTCTAAGAATTATGGATTATCCGATTTCATCTTGTTAGTTTTTAATGATTCCCATAATCTTAGTTATGAATTTAACTATAGATGATCACTGTGGATGAGAAAATCATGTTATGTAATACACTGATGAATTTAAGAACAAAATATCTAAAGTTCTCCACAAGAAATAATGATGTAATAATCTCAATGTAAAAATCACAAAATATGTGTTCTCGACGTGTTTCTGTCCTCTCTCGTGTCTCTCTCTCTCTAAGAAGATCTAAAAATTTATTTAAAATAAGTAAAATACAATTTCACAACAAAATAGAAAAACTGAATTCGGTAGCTTCTATGGATGAGGTTACCAGCCATATATGAAACCACGGCCTGTACCTGGACTTCGTACTTTTGCTCTTTCTAAAATGAAGCTTTAAGTCATGAGACCTTCTTATAGGCTATCTTTAAACTTACTAGCCCGTAGAGGGTTTTGTTTGCTAACTTCTCTAAAATCTTCAAAACTTGATCCTCCAAGAACGACCTTATCCATGACTCATCTTCAGAATTACGACTCATAAGTGGCTTCATCTTATAATACTTCAGCATTCAGCATGTTCTCTGATCTTCAACCTACGGAAGCATCTACGGCCTGTGAAAAAATCGAAGACTCATCTGACAATTCATAAATGTCATATTTGAAACTTTCCCCTTCACTCATTCTAACTCATGAGACTAACTTATGACTCGTGGAGTAAACAACGGCTTGTAAAATTATCCTTGAATGACCAAAAACTTCACTTTGGTAGAACTTTATCCAACATCATACTAAATCTTGTATTCCTACAAAAGTAACATAAAAACACATCAAATGAACTAACATCGCCATGAGAATACACATAATTCCAAGTTTTAAGCATTAAAGGTGTTATATTTTGGCATCACATCAACACACTCGACTTAAAATTGTTGCTTGTCCTCAAGCGATGGACTTGATGTCACCCAAGTTACACCTCATTTTTTAGGATAAAGCAGTAGTTGTCAAGAAAGAGAACCTAACCAAGGTTAGGGTTGAACCCAAGGGAATATATAAGCTTAAGAGAATTCAATTAATACAATTTGAGTGATTATCCAACTTACTTTCCCAAAAAGAGGGGAGGGGGTTGCAATAATCAGTATAAAAGTAAATCTAACTAACATAAGAGTTAAATTAATACGGAGAGAAACTAGGTATTGTGTTTTCCATGATTCCCTAACTTAGTATCACCAGATAACCTAATTCTTTTCCACTGTGTAGCATGCAGGACAGTAAGTTAAGTTTAACAAACCCTTTCGTTTAAGCGAGAGGTGAAATTTACTACATGACTTAGCCCATCTCCATAGTGCGCATTACTAACCCTTACCTATTAATCCTAGAATAGCCTCCCCTTAGCCCAGTTTGGTTGATTAGACAAGAACACATCAATCGAATCCTGTTACTTAATCTCTTTTCCTATTCATTACTACCTTGGTCTAGTTAATAACACTATGCGGGTTCTAATGTTGGTCACCATCAGAAAACATGCAAAATGAAGAGAGTTAATTAATACATGCATGCACACTTTCCAAGAATTATGAATTATTCAATTTTACCTTGTTAGTTCTCCATGGTTCCCACAACCCTAGTTGTGGATTTAGTTACTCATATTTTGTATAGATGTAAGACTTATAAATTGGAATAACATAATAGAGCACTTACACAATTGAATTAAGAATAGGAAAATCCAAACTTCAAAGATAATTATAAGATTAAAAGATCAAATCAAAGTACAAATATTTCTTAAAATACTCCAATGTTTTGTATTGAATCTCACTACTTTTTCTCTAACTATCAAGCACTCCATGTGCACCTTATGAAAAATAATCTAAAAACCTATTTATAATGTTTAAAATACAAGTCCTAAACAAAATAGAATAGTTGGGTCAGCACACCTCATGAACAACTTTACGGTCTATATTGTATTCTACGACCCGTAATTTGGGTCTCATAAAGTGTTGCTGAAAAACTGGAGTTGAGATCTAGATACCCCTCTAGGTTCGTAAAGTGATCAATAACCCGTAGGGGGGTTTCGTCTGATGAATCAGAAAGCCCCTCTTCTCTAATCCTTAGGGAACGAAGCATGATCAATGACTTGTAAACTAATCCATGGCCCATTTCCATATTCATAGAACAACTTTAGAAAATCAGCCCCTCACTTGAATTGTCCACGAAACCCAGTTCACTACCCATAGAATGCTTTATGGCTCGTAGAGGGCCTTGTAATTCACCAAAATAAGCAACTTTTTCATTTTCTTCCCAAAATCAAGGCCAACCTTGGAATCCTACAAATAAAACACAAAAACACATAAAACCTACTAACATCGCATTTAAATACATAAAATTCCAAGTTTAAAGCATCAACATGTTGTATTTTGACAGCACATCAATACCTTCAACTTAAAATTTGTTCTTGTCCTCAAGTAAGGACTCAACTATACAAGTAGTACAGTAACACACAAACCTCAACCCAATGGCATACATCACATCAAACTTAAATGTAAATACCTATACCACTTTTTGAAACTGAATTTGATAGCCACCTAGCAAACTAATATAGATTAGTGCATATAACAACACAACTATGATAAGTGAGGTACTATCAACAATCCATAATTACTGAATAAGTCTAATGCTAACAATACAATACAAGTGCCCTCACGGAAAGAAGTCCTGTTTCTCACTCTCAATGATAACTTCATGTGCAACCTTGGGAATACGCAAAATCACTCACCCTCACAAAATATGTTCATGCATCATGCCTAATACCATAGGCTTTCTTCTATACTCATGACTAAGACCTTCGACCACTTGGACTAGGATCACTTTAGCACTTTATAGGCTTGTAACATAGGCTTTGGGGGATTTGGTATGGTATTTTGGGAACATAGTGACTAAAGACCCTTCTTTACATTGTGTTTTCCTACACTTTTGCCCTACCAATGCTGTTATTTTTAATCTCACTCTCCATTTCTCTTATTTCAAGTTTTTCTGAGTTCTTTCTTTTTATTTTTAAGATTTTTATCTTACTTTTATACTTCATTTTTCTTTTTAACTTACAACTAAGTCATTACTTGTTTTTCTTGCAAATTTTTACATGATTTTTCTTGTTTTCTCTGTATCACTAACTTTGCTCTCATTTTGATGTTTCACCCTTATACTAGGCACCCTTAACATAGACTTTTGACCTAAGTTGAGGTGCACATTATCCATCCTTAGAACCATGGCCCTTTTTGTAGCCACCCTCAACTTAGGTTTTTTGCCTCAGTCAAGGTGCACAATGTTCAAGGAAGGAGCAGGGCCAATTTTAGAATTTTACAACTCACAAGGCTAGGTTAATTAGGTGTTTGTAAAGAATAGGTATATGTTAGGCTTAAACATTAGGGTCAAGGGATATTCTGCAAATTTGGTTGGTCATTTAAGCAAAGTGGACTTTTTAGATCAATGACCTAAGATCCTTTCCTAATCCAATTAATCTACAGTATAACTTAGAGTAACAGGGCAAGTTTTAAATTAGCACACAACACATGAATTTAGCAACTTAAACTCAAACCCACACGACACTTATTACATTATCAACAAAAGACTCTCAGATCATGTTTTTTGTCTCAATTTTAACCTCACTTATCAGAACAAGCATTGCCTACACACCTAAACATACATGGTTGCTCTCTAGATTAACTAATCAAAATTTGGTGGGTATTATGTTTCACACAAAATAAAAACCTATTGTATTCCATGTCAAAACCCAAGCCTAGGGCCTATACGTGATACGGTGAATGGGAAACCCGAAGGAACCCCAATCAAGCCTCTCAACTTAACATTACATATCATTAGTCGTCAAAGCATGTAAAAGACCTAAAATAAGATTAAAGGGCAAAGAGGCAAAGGGATAGCTTGCAAAACCACATCAATAAGGGCCAATGAGTCATGGCTCATAACTTAGGTACATAACTTGTCCAACAAAAACCTCTAAATACATAGATAAAGTGGGGGCCAAGACAAAGTAACCGGGCTCACCCTCATAGGAAAAATAGAATATAGGAAAGTGTCTTAATATATTGGTAATAGAAACATATACTAAGGCCCCCATAATGGAGGACTCACAAACTAGCTTTGAGTAGAACCGATCTAGCCACGTGGAAGAGGAGGATGATTAGCTTCAGCACCGATTCTTATATGGTAATATTATGTAGGCAAGAGTATCCGTTAGTACATTTGAATGTACTAAGTATGTGGGATGCAATGCAACAATAAATAGACATCATACTCAAAATGCATATTTTAGGCAATTAGCATAGTATAATAATATCACATGTATGATCAATGTATAAGTGAAACCTGATTTCAATAACTCATGCTCATATAAGATATCATATATGTAGAAGAGACCAAGCTAGAATCCAAACTACGGTTGGGAGATGTCATTCACACTTAGACACCCTAGAGGCAAGGTATATACCCCTCACATGATTGATGCCATTCATAACTAGCCCCCCCGGTGGAAAGGTACATACCTCTCACATGATTGATGCAATTCATGCCTGGACACCCTAGTGGCAAGTTACATACCTCTCACATGGTTATTTGGCTCCTATACCCCCTGGACCGGGCATGTTCTAATTCAACACATTATATAGAACATATATACCATGTACATAAGTTCATTTCATCATCATAATATCATTCATATCATATCTCATGATTTGGACCTTTAAGTCCTCAAGAAACTATAATCGGACATTTTATCAAGCACTTGGGGTGTGTGTAATGGGAGAAAAAAGACCATGCAGTTTAGAGATGAAATCATACACGAAAATCTACAGTAAAACCATCAATCAACACCTTGCATTAACCCCAAGACATTCACATCAAAACCCCTCATCAAATATAACATTAGATCCAAGATTTAGAGCTCAGAACATGCTAAAAAAACTATACTTTCATGAACACAAATCACTGTGCAGTAAATTTCTTAATATACAAGACGCACATGTAAAATCAACTTTGAATCATACAATATTAGTAAAAAGGAGGCTTAGGAACCATGGGTGGAATGACCTAATGGTTCAACACCACATACCTTAGCTTTGGAGAAGTTCCTAGTGAAGATTGAAGATGGAGGCTTGAAGCTTAAAGAGATTCATCAATTCTGAATGAGGGTTTTGAGTCTTAAATTTTGGAGTGAAAATATGGCTAAGTGTTTTGGGGAGTATTGGGAAATGTTTTGTATGATATAAGTGTGAAATTTGGCTAAGTATAAATAATAACACGTTCGAGAAACTTTGGCCCCATACTTAGAATATTTTGGTCTTCTTAGGAAAACACTCCCAGGCTAAATATACCTCTTTGAATTGCGGATAGGATGCGAAGAAGGAATTACACTAAAGCACGCCCTTGATGCGTCGCAGAGGGAATGCGTAAACCTTACTGGAGTCTGTCACTAAAAAAATTGTAATTGTTAATTTTTCACTCTTAAATTTGGGTTAGACCTTTCTTCACCTAATTTTGACCCTCTGATCATGAATATGAAGTCGAATTTTCAAAATAATAAATGAATTTTGAGATATATGGAAATTAAAATTCCAGGCATTTCAAGGCATATTTTTGAGCACTTTTTCGGGACGTTTCAATATCTTTCCCTTGGTAACATTCATCCCTGAATGTAAAAGAGATGTACAATACAAGAGTGATTATGCACAAATCAGCCCCAACAAGAATGTAACATAACATGTAAAACACCATTTTTAAAATCACAACAGAAGTGTAAAATCATCATAAGTTTACCAACTTAAACATGAATGCATATGAATGACATAGGGGCTGAAATGTAAGACTTGAAATCACATATAGGACTTAGGATTAGTACCTTAGGATTGAGTGGAGTAGAAAAGATAAAAGGATTAGTACCTTAGGATAAAGTGGAGTAAAAAAGATACGGATACCGCTTTTGCATATCCGCCTCGGCATCCCATGTAGCGCTTTCGACTTATTCGTTCCTCCAAAGGACCTTAATAGATGCCACCTCTTTGTTCCTCAATCTCTTTATTTGCCTATCCAGGATCTAAATCGGAAACTCCTCATAAGTTAAGTTATCCTCAACAACTCCCATAACATCAACAGGCACAATAGCAATAGGATCACCAAAATATTTTCTCAATATAGAGACATGAAACACCGAGTGAACCAAGTTCATTTCACTAGGTAAATTCAACTTATAAGCTACCTTTCCAATTCCCTCTATCACCTCATAAGGCCCAACATACCTTAGATTCAATTTCCCCTTTTTATAAAAATGGAGAACACCTTTCATTGGAGAAACCTTCAAATAGACCCAATTACCCACTTTGAATTCAAGGTCTCTTCTTTGTCATCGGTATAGTATTTTTTATGGCTTTGGGCTGTTGTCAACCTTTCCGTAATCATCCTAACTATCTCAAGAGCATTCATAACCAGATCTATCCCCAATAAATCCACCTTTCCAACCTCAAACCAACCCACTGGTGATCAATAACGTATCCCATAAATAGCCCCAAAAGGAGTCATACCGATGCTAGAGTGATAGATATTGTTATAGGCAAGCTTAATCAATGAAAGATGGTCATCCCAACTACCTTTAATCTCCAATCCACAAGTCCTAAGTATATCTTCAAGTTTTTGAATTATACTTTTAGCTTGTACATCTGTTTGAGGGTGGAAGGCCGCACTAAGCTGAACTTTGGTACCAAGATCCCTTTGAAAAGACCTCCAAAAGTGTGAAGTAAATTTGTGCACCACAATCCAATATAATAGATAAAGGAACCCTATATAACCTCACTAACTCAGGGATGTACAACGCTGCATACTCTTGAGCCCCATATGTAGTCTTAACCTGTAAAAAGTGAGCTGCTTTCATCATTCTATAAGCCACCACCCACAAAAAATAAAAAATGCTCCTAGTCTTGGGCAACCAAATCACAAAACCCATATTAATTACCTCCCACTTCCAAGTAGGAATCTCTATCTTGGGTTAGGCCACCTAGCCTTTGATGTTCGGTTTTGACTTGTTGACAACTATGGCAATCAAAACAAATTTAGCAATGTCTCTCTTTATGCCTCTCCACCAATACATATCCCTCAAGTCTCTATACATTTTGCTAGAGCCGGGGTGGATAGAATAAGAAGAGTTATGGGCCTTATCAAGAATTCTCTCCCAAAAACCTTCAACATATGGACATATAAGCTACCTTGATATCGAAGGTCCTTATCTTCCCCCTGGGATAAAACATCTATTTTGTCGTCTTTCACCAAGGCCTTCAATTCTAGCAAGGAGGAGTCTAGATATTGTTTTGCTATCACCTCATCAACCAAGGAAGATTTAGAACCATCAACAACAACTACACCATTGCCCATATCTTCTAACCTAACTCCCAATCTAGCCAATCTATGCACCTCCCTAGCCATCTCCCTATCACCACCATTCATATGATTTAGGCTACCCATAGACACCTGACTCAAAGCATCCGCCACAATATTTGTCTTACCCGAATGATAATGCGTACTCATGTCATAATCTTTGAGAAGTTCTAGCTACCTTTTTTGTCTCAATTTGAGATCTTTTTGTGTGAAGACATATTGAAGGCTCTTGTGATCGGGGAAGACATCAACATGCACCCCATACAAAAAATGACGCCAAATCTTCAATGCAACCACCACAGCGGCTAATTCAAGATCATGGATAGGGTAGTTCCTTTCATGTACATTGAGTTGCCTAGAAGCATAGGCTATGACCTTACCATTTTGCATTAGCACTCAAACCAAACAACTCTAGATGCATCATAATACACAACAAAACCCTCAATCACATTTGGTAGTGACAATATAGGACCAGACATAAGTCTATCTTTCAATGTTTGGAAGCTTTTCTCATATTCATTGATCCACTCAAACTTAACCCTCTTTTGAGTCAATTTTTTCATAGGGGAAGCAGTGGAGGAAAACCCATTCACAAACCTTCTATAGTAGCCCGCAAGACCCAAGAAACTTCTAATATTCAACAGGGTCAATGGTCTAGGCCAGTTCTTAATCACATCAATCTTCTTAGAATCCACTTTAATGCCATCCTCTGACACTACATAACCCAAAAATGCAACCACCTTCAACCAAAATTCACACTTGTCATATTTAGCATACATTCTCTCCTCCCCCAATCTTTGCAACACAACCCTCAAATGGCCCATATGCTCCTCCCTACTATGTGAATAGATTAATATATTATCAATGAAGACCACAACAAAGGAATCAAGGTAGGGTTTGAAGACCCTATTCATTAGGTCAATAAAGATGGCCAGTACATTAGTTAACCCAAAGGATATCATCACAAATTCATAATGCACTTATGTAGTCCGAAAGGCCATTTTGAGAATATCACACTCCCTCACCCTCACTTAATGATACTTGGACAGAAGGTCAATCTATGAAAAGAAGCTATCCCCTTGCAATTGGTCAAACAAATTATCAATTCTTGGAAGAGGATATCTATTCTTTATAGTGACCCTATTGAGTTAACAGTATTCAATGCACACTTTATGTGACCCATCCTTCTTTTTCACAAACAACACGGAGCACCCCAAGGTGATTGAATATGTCTAATAAATCTCTTTTCAAACAAAGCTTTTAATTGCTCTTTTAACTCCTTCAACTCTATCGGGGCCATATGGTAAGGGGAATAAAGATAGATTGAGTATCGGGAAGAAGATCTATTCATATCACAACCCAAGCCTAGGTCCTAGATGTGACATGGAAAATGGGGAACTCGAAGGTACCCCAAATAGGCCTCTTAACTTGTCCTTACACATCCTTGGACGCGAAAGCACACAAAAACACATAGCTTGGGAATAGGGGCAATGGGACTAAGGGAAAGCTTGCATAAATGCCATATTCAAGAGTTAAGAGTCAAAGCTCTTACATAAATACACAACATGTCCAATAAACACCTTTAAATACATATATAGAACGAGGGCCAAGACAAAATACCCTCATAGTCAAATTGAACATAAGATAGTATCTCAATACATAGATAAGTGAAGAACATAAACCAAAGTCCCTGAAGTGGAGGACTCATCAATAAGCTTGGAATAACATCGTCTAGCCACGTGGAGGAAGATGATCAACTTGGGCACCGATCCCAATATAGTGATATCATGTAGGAAAGTTAGTACGTTTGAATGTACTAAGTATGTGAGATACAATGCATTAAGAGACCAACTTCATAACCAATATGCACAATAGTAAGCAATAGGCATGAAATAGTAATATGTTATGTACTATCAATGCATAAGTAAAACATGCTTAGATAATCCAAGCTCATATAGAATATTATATGTGTAAAATAGTCTAAGCTAGCTTTCCAACCTTGGTTGGTCGATGATGGTCACACCCCAATCATCCTAGGTGGTGAAGTACAAACTACTTACATGGTTGATGATGGTCACACCCCAATTATCCTTAGTGGTGAAGTACAAACCCCTCACATGGTTGATGATAGTCACACCCCAATCATCCTAGGTAGTGAAGTACAAACCTATCACATAGTTGATGAGTACAAACCCCCAATTAGGTTGATGATGGTCACACTCCAATCATCCTAGGTGGTGAAGTACAAATCCTTCACATGGTTTTGTATGGTCTAATATAATACTTTATATAGAATTCATCATGATCATAAGCTCATTTCATCATCATATAGTCAATCATATCATATCTCATGTTTTGGACCTTCATTTATATAAGAAAACATAACCAGACATTTTATTGAACACCTTGGGAGTATGTAATAGAGGTCAAGGAGCATGCAATTTAGAGGTGAAATCACGCAGGAAAACTACTGGTAAAACCTGTAATCAACACCTTACAAACTAGTAAGACAGTTATATCAAAATCCCTTATCAAATCCCACATTATATCAAAGATTTGAAGCTCAAAATATGCTGAAACAACCATACTTTCATGAACTTAAATTACTGTGTAGTATATTTTTCAATATAAAAGACCCACATATAAAATCAACTTTAAATCATGCTTACTAAGTAAAAAAAGGTTTAGGCACCATACGTGAAAGGACCCAATGGTTTAGAACCACATACCTTAGCTTTTGTGAAGTTCTTGATGAAGACTTTAATGGAGATTTGAATCTTGGGTAAGATCCTTGAAGAAATCCTTGAGATTGGCCTTGAATTTGGGACTTGAATTTAGGGTTAGAAATGAGTCTAAGTGTTTGGGGAAATATTAGGGAATATCTTAGGGTGATATGAGGGTGAAATAAGGCTAAATATAGGTGAAAATATATTTGGGAAAACTTAGATCCAACACTTAGAAAAATCTGGGCAAACTAGGAAAAGACAATGCAGAAATAACACTTCTCTGCGTCGCGAATGCCCACTAGAAATTGCGCCAAGTGAAATTTCATAATTCGATTGCTTTGCTTTAAAATTGAGGTTAGACCCCTGTCACCCTAATTTGGACCCCCTGAACAATAATATGAAGTTGAATTTTTAGAATTCCAGACAAATGTTTAGATATATGGAAAACAAGATTCCAAGCACTTTTGAGGCACGTTTTCGAGAACTTTTTGGAGTCGTTTCAATGCAAAAGTCTATCTCCCTTTAGGGAGGGACACCTAGAAGGTCATTTGGGAAGACATCAAGAAATTCCTTTACAATGGTGACCGAGTTAATGGAAGGAACCTTGGACTCTACATCTTTAACCCTCACAAGATGATACAAACACCATCTAGAAATCAACTTATGGGCTTTAAGCATGACATAAATCTACCCTTGACCACCACATCTTGACTTTCCCACTCAAGGATGGTTTCATTTGGATATCAAAACTTGACCCTATAGGTTCTACAATCAATAGAAGCATAGTAGGCATGTCACCAATCCATCCCAAGAATGACATCAAAGTCTACCATATCTAATTCAACAAGATCACAAGGCAACAACTTATTCAAAATGCAAATAGGACAACTCCTATAAACTTTCCAAACAATAATAGAGGAAAATATAGGAGTATACACTTCATATGACTCATGCAACAACTCGGGAACAACATGGAACTTTTTAGCAACAAGAGGAGTAATAAAGGAAAGAGTGGCACCGGATTAATCAAAGCATACACATCAATGTTAATGATTTTTAACATACCAGTAACAACATTAGAGACCTCACCAACCCCTTGCTTTCCATGTCCAACATGAAATCGATTGTGCCTTGGGGAACCACTTTGAGGACCACTTTTCCCTAAAGGGACCTCATTAGCACTCCGAACCTTGTAATGATTTCTTAGACATTATACCTTCATGGGACCAAGCTCACCACATTCATAGCATGCATTAGAACCCCTTAAACATGGGCCCCTATTATTCTTTTCGTATCTAGGACACACTTCATTAGGAGTCATTCCACCCACACCTTGAGACCTAGGGAAGTCATTGGCGAACCGCCTATTAGTAGCATGAGGAGGCCCTTGGCCTTGCTGAAATCTAGTACCCTTTTGGAAATTACTCTCAAAATGGACCATCTTGGCCTCATGACCCTTCCTCTTTCTCAAATTTTCTTCCTCTATTTACTCGGCATAAGCCATCAATTGCGATAAGTCCATGTCACCAATTAACAAGGTGGACCAGCATTCTTCACTCACCAAGTCAGAGACCCCCATCACAAATTTATTCATCCTTGATCTAGGATCGGCTACCAAATGAGGAACATACTTTGAAAGTTCATCAAACTTGAGGCATACTCCTGAAGAACAATCGACTTATGATGAGTTTTTGGGATTCTATTGCCGTGCTAGCTAAATCTATGACTAATCAAATCAACTAAGGGGCCCAAGCCCCTTATGCTCCTACTTTGGCATCTAGAGTAAGAGATTTTATGAGGATGAACCCACTGGAGTTCCATGGGTCTAAAGTGGATGAGGACCCTCAGAATCTATTAATGAAGTATACGAAGAGTTATCCATTATGGGTGTTAGATCGGAGGAGAAAGCAGAGTTGGCTACTTGACAACTCAAGGGGTTGGCCCAAATATGGTTTACTCAATGGAAGGTGGAGAAGGGGAACAACAATGTGATCCTTTGGGAGGAATTTAAGATGACATTTCTCAACTTGTTCTTCTCTCTTGAGCTAAGGGAGGCCAAAATGATGGAATTTATGAATTCAAAGCAAGAGTCGATGCGTGTAATGGAGTATGCCCTCAAGTTCAATCAAATCTCTAAATATACTCCACAATTGGTGGCCGATCTAAGATCTAGGATGAACAAGTTTATGATGGGTGTATCAAGTTCAGTGAGTGAGGAGCATTATGCCACCATGTTGATTAGTGATATGCATTTGTCCCGCCTCAAGACCTATGCCGAATAATTGGAGGGGAAAATGTTAAGAAAGATGAGAGGTAATGAGGTCAAGAGGGCCCATTTTGAAGATAGATTTCAAGGTCCCAAGGGTGGCCAATTCCATCAAGGCCAAGTGTCTTCTAATTCTCCTAATAAGAGGTTTGCTAATGATAAACCCAGGGCCCAAGATGATGGTGATGTGGTGCCTAATGCTATGTGCCAAAGATATAGTAAAGTCTATGATGGCCTATGCTATAGGAATACTAGTGTTTCTTATGGTTGGGGTGAAGTGGGTCATAAGGTAATATATTGTCCTCGTAATCACAACAAGGGTTGAGATGGTCGTCTATAAGGCTGAGGTGCGAATGTGGTTACTATGGGAAGAGGAGGCCAACAAGGTGGTTCTCTAAGGTACAATAAATTCTATGCTATGCAAGGGAGGCAAGGGGTAGATGAGGTACCCGATATCATCACCGGTATGTTAAAAGTCTTTGATTTTGATGTGTATGCATTGGTAGACCCGGATGCTATCCTTTCTTTTGTTACTTCTTTTGTATCCAAAAAGATTCATGTTAACCCCAAAATGTTTTGTGAGCCTTATGAGGTATCTACTCCTGTTAGTGCATCCATTATTGCTAGAAGAGTCTATAAAAATTGTCTCATTTTCATTATAGATAAAATATTACCTTGTGATTTTGTTGAGTTGGATATAGTGGACTTTGATGTCATTCTAGGGATGGATTTGTTGTATGCATATTATGCCTCTATTGAATGTATAATACATTGGGTCAAATTCCATTTCCCTAATGAACTCGTCCTTGAGTAGGAGAGTCACGATGTGGTGGTCAAGGGTAGATTTTTACTTAAATTAAAGCTTAAAAGTTCATTTCTAAGGGGTGTCTCTATCATTTTATGAGGGTTAGGGATGTTGAGTCCAAAGTTCTTCCCGTAGAGTCGGTTTTGATGGTTAATGAATTCGTTAATTTCTTTCCTAATGAGCTTCCCGGTGTTCCTCCCAAAAGAAAAATAGATTTTAGCATAGACCTCCTTCCCGATACTCAACCCATTTTTATTTTCCCTTGCCGATGGCCCCATCGAAGTTAAAGGATTTGAAGGAGCAATTGAGGGATTTGTTGGAGAAGAGTTTTATTAGGCCTAATAATCTCTTTGCTTGCACCGATCTTGTTGGTGAAGAAGAAAGATGGTTCTTTTAGAATCTTTATTGATTACCAACAACTTAATTGGGTCACCATAAAGAATAAGTATCCTTTACCAAGGATTGATGATCTTTTTGGCCAACTTCAAGGGGCTAGTCACTTCTCTAAGATTGATCTTCGGTCCGGGTATCATCAAGTGTAAGTGAGGGAATGTGACATTCCCAAGAAGCCTTCCTGACTAGGTATGGGCATTATGAGTTTGTGTTTATATCCTTCGATTTGACCAATGCACTAGCTATCTTCATAGATCTTATGAATAGGGTCTTCAAATCCTATATTAATTTGTTTGTGGTGGTATTTATTGGTGATATCTTAATCTATCCCATAGTTAGGAGGAGTATATGACTCACTTAAGGGTGGTATTTCAAATCTTGATGGAGGAGAAGTTGTATGGCAAGTATCAGAAATGTGACTTTTGGTTGAAAGAGGTTCCTTTCCTAGGTCATGTGGTCGCAGGTGATGGCATTAAAGTGGATCCCAAAAAGATGGAGGTGATTAGAATAATTGGCTTGATTTGTGTTTTCATGCAAAATAGTAAGGTGATAGATTATGCCTCTAGACAACTTAAGGTGCATGAAAAGAATTATCCTACCTATGATCTTAAATTGGCCTCCGCAGTATTTGCTTTGAAAATTTGGCATCATTATTCGTATAGGGTTCATGTTGATGTGTTTACTGATCATAAGAATCTCCAATACGTGTTCACCCAAAAGATCTCAATTTGGGACAAAGAAGGTGGTTAGAGGTTCTTAAAGATTATAATATGAGTGTACATTACACCCCAGTAAGGCTAATATTGTGGCTGATACTTTGAGTAGGCTGTCTATGGTAGCCTAACACATTTTGGTTATAATGGTAAAGAGGTGGATAGAGAGGTTCATTGGTTGTCTAGGTTGGGGGTTAGGTTAGAGGAGGTTGATAGTGGTGGAGTAGTGATGATTGATGGTTCTAAATCTTTATTGATTGAGGAAGTGAAGGCAAAGCAAGATCTTGACCCTGCCTTGTTAGAGTTGAAGGCCTTGGTGGGAGATGGTAAGGTGGAGGTTTCTCCTATGGGGGTGATGGTGACCTTAGGTACCAAGGTAGGTTGTGTGTTCCTAGTGTGGATGACTTGAGAGAGAAGATTCTTGATGAGGCTTGTAATTCTTCCTATTCTATTCACCCCAGTTTTACAAAGATGTATAGAGATTTGAGGGAAGTATTTTAGTAGGGTAGCATAAAGAGAGATATTACTAAGTTTGTATCTGGTTGTTATAATTTCGAACAAGTGAAAGTTGAGTGTCACGACCTAAGCCTAGGGCCTAGATGTGACACAATAAATGGGGAACTCGAAGGGACCCCAATCAAGCCTCTTAACATATCATTACACATCCTCGGTCGGGAAAGTAATAAAGTAAAAACAATAGATAGAAAAAGGGGAAATACGGGGCTAAGGGACTTCTTTTATATCACAAAACATCAATAGAGTCAAAGGAGTACAACTCATAGCAATATTACATAACTTGTACAACAACACCTCTAAACATAGAACTTAGCAGGGCCATGACAAGCAACCGGGATCAACCTCATAGTTATAACATACAATAAAGAAAAGAGAGTCTATACATAGCATAAATCAAGAGAAGTATGTTCTCAAAGTTGAGGAATCACCAACTTGCTTTAGAAGATATCGCACCATCCACGTGGAGGATGATGATGATCAAGTGGAGCTCTAATTTCTACATGGTAATATCACATAGGCATAGAGTATGCATTAGTACATATGAATATACTAAGTATATAGGATGCAATGCAACAATAGATAAGCAACATAGTCAAAATGCATAGTTAAGCAATAGATAAAAATATAATTATATGGCATGTATGAATGATACTAGGAGTAAACATGCTTATATATGGAAAATACTACATATATAAAAATATACTATCATCATAGACCAGGATACTTAGTACTTTCAATCTAAGGTAGACTACTTCTTAGAAGTGATTGAGGTACCAACCTCTCAATTGGTTAACAGACATGACCACCCTCCGCCGGAAGTGATTGAGGTACCAACCCCTCAATTGGTTGATGACTTACCAAACTCATCCACGGTTATTGAGATACAAACTCCTCAATCGGTTGATGGCTTACCACCACCATTCAAGATGATTGAAGTACCAACCCCTTAATTGGTTGATGGCTTACCACCCCTATCCAAGGTGATTGAGGCATCACGCCTCAATTGGCTATGTTCAACTCACAACATAATAGAGACTTCTCATAGAATGAACACATCCATATCACCCTTTGATTATCATAAAGTTACTTAACTCATATGCAAGCATTAGGCCTTCAACAACTCAAGATACATTAACCAGATATTTTATCAAACACTTGGTGGATGTTCAATGCTAGTGCTAAACCATACAATTAAAGAGTGAAATCATGCAAGTAAATTCAATGTAAAAGCATCTACCAATACTATGTATAACCTCATGCAATATACATCAAAACCTTTTATCAAATCTCAAGATAGATCTAAGCTTCATAGCTCAAAACATGCATAAACAGTCACACTTTTACAAAACCCCAACATAGTTGATAGTCAAATTCATAATAGAAGCCCCATAAATAAAATCAACTTAGAAATTTGAAATTTAGGTAAACAGAAAGCCTGGGCACCATGGGTGAAAGGAACCAGTGGTTGTAACCCACATACCTTGGCATTAGAGAATTCTTGATAAAGATTGAAAATGGAGACTTGAAGATTATGTGAAATCCTTAAGATCCAGATGAGTTTTGGGACCCTTGATTTCGAGTAAAATATTTGTCTAAGTGTTTGAGAGAGTATTGGGGAATGTCTAGTATGATATGAAGGTGAAATATTTTTAAGTATAAGTGTTTTCACACATAGGAAGACTTAGGCCCCAAAAGCCAAAAGTCTTCGATCGAGACCTAAAACTGGTAGCAAAATAACACATCTCTACAATGTTTTTGCGTCGCTGAGAGAACATGTACCCTCACTGATATGAAAAATTTTGGAGAAATGGCATTTCACTATAGTTGCTCCAAAATTGGGGTTATTCCCATTTCCCACTCAATTTTTCCCCCATGAATAAGAATATGAAGTTGGATTTGCATTATCACATATGGATTTGAGATACATGGAAATTACAATTTCGAGCACTTTTGAGGACATTTTCAGGCAGTTTTTGGAGTATTTTTGATATCTCTCCCATGGGAACATTCATCCCCGAATGTTAAAGAATTATACATAAGAAGAGTAAAAGGAACAATTGAAAGATGTTTTGGAAAAGGAATTTAGTATACCTAGTCAATAACCTTGGGGTACTTTGGTGATGTTTGTGAAAAAGAAAGATGGGTTTCTTAGAATATGCATTGACTATCAGCAACTCAATAGGGTCACCATCAAGAATCTGTATCCTCTTTCAAGGATGATGATTTGTTTGACTAATTACAAGGGGGTTTCTTCTTCCTAAGATTGCTCTTCGATCCAGACAGCCTTTCAGACTAGATATGGACATTATGAGTTTATTGTGATGTCATTTGGGTTGACCAACGTGCTGGTCATCTTCATGGATGTAATGAATAGGTTCTTCAAAACTTACCTTGATTCCTTTTGTTGTGGTCTTCATTGATGATATATTAATCTATTCACATAATAGGGAGGATCATATAGGTCATTTGAGGGTGGTGTTGCAAAGATTGAGGGAGGAAAAATTGTATCCAAAATATGATAAGTGTTAATTTTGGTTGAAGGAGGTTGCATTCTTGGGTCATGTGGTGTCAGGGAATAGTATAAAGGTGGATCTTAATAAAACCGATGTGATTAGAAATTGGCCTAGACCATTAACTCTATCGGATATTAGGAGCTTCTTGGGCCTAATTGGTCATTATAGAAGGTTTGTGAATGATTTCTCCTCCATTTCTTCCTCAATGAAAAAATTGTCTCAAAAGAATGTTAAGTTTGCGTAGACCAATGAATGTGAGAGGAGCTTCTAAACATTGACAGACAAGCTTGTGTTCGCTCATATTGTCACTATCGGATGGGCTTGAGGGATTTATGGTGTGTTATAATGCTTTCCAGGTTAGTTTCGGTTGTGTGTTGATGCAAAATGGTAAGGTCATAGCTTATGCTTCTAGACAACTCAAGGTACATGAAAGGAACTACCCTACCAATGATCTAGAGTTATCCGCCATTGTGTTTACATTAAAGATTTGTCGTCACTACTTGTATGGGGTGCATGTGGATGTGTTCACCGATCATAAGAGCCTCTAATATGTCTTCACTCAAAAGGATCTCAACTTGAGCCAAAGGAGATAGTTAGAACTTCTTAAAGACTATGACATATGTATGCACTATCATCCTAGTAAGGTAAATATGGTGGCAGATGCCTTAAGTGGGCTGCCTATAGATAGCTTATCCTATGTTGATAGTGGTAGGGAGATGGCTAGGGCGGTGAATCAATTGGCTAGATTGGTGGTTAGGTTGGAGGAGGTTAGTGATGATGGTGTGGTTGTTATTGACGGGTCCAAGTGTTCATTGGTTGATAAGGTGATAGAAAAACAAGATCTTGACTCTTCCTTGCTTGAATTGATGGCCTTAGAGAAAGAGGGAAAAGTAGAGGTTTTCTCCCAAGGGGAAGATAGGGCCTTTAGATACCAAGGTAGGTTGTGTGTGCCTTGCATTGATGGTTCGAGGGAGAAAATCCTTGATGAGACCCACAATTCTTCTTATTCTATCCATCTCGGTTCCACCAAAATGTATAGGGACTTGAGACATGTGTGTCGGTGGGGAGGCATAAAGAGGGATATTGGCAAATTCATTTTCGAGTGCCATAGTTGTCAACAAGTCAAAACAGAAAATCAAAGGCCAGGTGTCCTAACCCAAGACATAGAGATTCCTACTTGGAAGTGGGAAGTGATTAATATGGATTTTGTGATTGGTTTTCCTAAGACTAGAAAAGGTTTTGGTTTCCATTTGGGTTGTGGTTGATAGGATAACAAATCGACCCATTTTCTACCAGTTAAGACCACATATGGGGCTGAAGAGTATGCAAAGTTGTATATCTATGAGTTGGCGAGGTTGCATGGGGTTACTTTGTCCATCATATTGGATCATGGTTTATAATTCACTTTACATTATTGGAGGTCCTTCCAAAAGTGTCATAGTATAAAAGTTCACCTTAGTACGACCTTTCACCCCAAATGGATAGCCAAGCCAAAAGAACCATTTAAACACTTGAGGATATGCTAAAGGCTTGTGTATTGGAGTTGAGGGGTAGTTGGGATGGCCATCGTCCTTTGATTAAGTTTGCCTACAACAATAGCTATCACTCTAGCATTGATATGATTCCTTTTGAGGCTCTTTATGGGAGATGTTATAGATCACCAGTTGGTTGTTTTGAGGTTGGAGAGGTGGCTTTATTAGGACCAGATTTGGTTATAGAGGCTCTTCAAAAGGTTAATATGATTAGGGAATGATTAACGATGGCCCAAAGTCATCAAAAATCCTATGTCGATATGAGAAGAAGAGATCTTGAATTCAAAGTACGTGATTAGGTTTACTTGAAAGTTTCTCTAATAAAAGGTGTGGTCTGCTTTGGTAAAAAGGGAAAGTTGAGTCTTAGATATGTTGGTCCTTATGAGGTCTTGAAGAGGGTTGGCAAGGTAGCTTATGAATTGAAGTTCCCTAGTGAAATGAATTTGGTTCATCTAGTGTTTCATGTCTCTATGTTGAAGTAATGTACTGGTGATCCTAATGCTATTGTACCTCTTGATGTTGTGGGTGTTGTTGAGGATAACTTGACCTATGAGGAGGTTCCAATTCAGATTTTTGATAGGCAAGTAAAGAGATTGAGGAACAAGGAGGTGACAACCGTTAAGGTACTTTCTAGCAATTAACAATTGAAAGTGCTACTTGGGAGGCCGAAGTAGACATGCAAAAGTGGTATCCTTATCTTTTCCACTTCACTCAAGCCTAAGGTACCAATTTAAGTCCTCTATGATTCAAGTCTTATGTTTCAACCCCTGCCATTCATATGCATTCTTGTTTAAGTTGGCAAGTTATTATGATTTTACACGTATGTTGAGATTTTGAAGATGGTGTTTTAAATGTAATATTGTATTCTTATTAGGGCTGGTTTGTTTATGACCATTCTTGTCTTATACGTCTCTTTTACATCTGTGGATGAATATTCCCAAGGGAAAGATATTGAAACGACCCCAAAAGTACCTAAAAGTGTGCCTAAAAAATGCATGGAGTTTTAAATTCCATATATCTCCAAATCCATTAATTATTTCAAAATTCGAATTAATATTCTTGTTTAAGGGGTAAAAGTTAGGGGTAAAAAGGTCTAACCCCAATTTTAAAGCAACATATCAAAATTTGAAAATCCCAAGGTGCAATTTCCAGTGAGGTTTTTGTGTCGCCTTAGCAATGCGCCTCCACCTATTTTGGAGATTTTTTTTAGTTCGGTCCAAGACTTCTAATTCTTAAGCCTAAGTGTTCCCCAATGTGTTTTTACCCATAATTAGCCTTATTTCACACTCATTTCATCCTAAACATTTTCCAATACTTACTCAAACACTTAGCCATATTTTCACTCCCAAAATTAAGTCCCAAACCCCCATCCCAAGCCAAGGTTCTCCTTCAAGGTTCTTCTTCAAGCTTCAAGTCTCCATCTCCAATCTTCATCAAGTTTATCTCTAAGGTAAGGCGTGTGGATTTCTTTCATCTGTTCCTTTCACCCATGATACCCAAGCCTCCTTTTACTCAAGGTGCATGATTTGAAGTTGATTTACAAATGGGTCTTGCATATTATGAGATTCACTGCACACTATGTTAAAGCTATGTAAAGTTGGGACTATTTTGCTATGTTTTGAGCTATAAATCTTGGACCTATTGTAAGATTTGATTAAGGGTTTTGATGTATATTACTTGAGGGTGTTTCAAGGTGTTGATTGATGGTTTTACAATAGATTTTCTTGCATAATTTCATCTCTATATTTCATGGTTTTATACTAGCATTACACACCCTCTAAGTGTATGATAAAATTTTTGGATGTGGTTTCTTGAAGAGTTGAAGGTCCAAAGCATAAGATATGATATTATTGACTATATTATGATGCAATGAGCCTATGTATATGATATACTTTATATAAAGTGTGCACTAGACCATACCCGATCTAAGGGGGTAAGAGCCTGGGTAACGAAGGTGGAGGTTTGTACTCGTCAACCATGTGAGGGGTTTGTACTTTGGCACCATGGTGATAAGGTGTGATTATCATCAACCATGTGAGGGATTTGTACCACATAACCACCAATGGGTTTGTATCTTGAAAATCTAGCTTGGTCTCTTCTACATATATGATCTCCTATATGAGTATAAGTTACTGAAGCATGTTTTACTTAAGCATTGATTACACATGCGATATTGTTATATTATGCCTATTAACTATTGTTATGCATTTTGATTATGATGCCTATATATTTTTGCCTTGCATCTTACATACTAACGCATACTCTTGCCTACATAATATCACCATGTAAGAGGTGGAGCCCAAGTTGATCCTCCTCCTCTACGTGGCTTGTTTGGTGATACTCAAGCTAGTTGAAGAGTCCTCCACTTCGGGGACTTTAGTGTATGCTCTCTTGTTATATATTGAGACACTCTTCTTTTTGTTCTATTTGACTATGAGGGTGAGTTTGGTTGCTTTGTCTTGGCCCCCGCTTTTATTTATGTAGTAGAGCTGGTTGTTGGACATGTTATGTATCTATGATATGAGTTTGACTCTTGTCTTTTGACTATGATATTGTGCAAGCTTTTCCCTTAGGCTCTTTGCCACTATTCCTGCTCTTTAATGTTTTCATATGCTTCCGCGACAAATGATGTGTAATGACAAGTTAAGAGGCTTGTTTGGGGTTCCTTCGGATTCCCTGTTCATCGTGTCAAGTCTAAGCCCTAAGCTTGGGACATAACAAACATAGAGGCTAAAACATAGCTCAAGAAATCACATAGGGGTCTTAGAGTTAGTACCTTAGGCTTGAGTAGAATGGAAGAGATAGGGATATCGCTTTTACTTATCCACTTCGACCTCCCATGTAGCACTTTCGACTTGTTGATTCCTCCAAAAGACCTTAACAGAAGCAACATCCTTGTTCCTCTATTGGAACTTCCTCATAAGTCAAGTTGTCTCCGACAACACCCACAATATCTAATGGGACAATATCATTTGGATCACCCACAAATTTCCACAACATGGATACATGAAACACCGGATGAACCAAGTCCTTTTCACCAGGCAACTCCAACTAATAAGTCCCTTTACTAATCCTCCTCAACACACTATAGGGACTCAAAAATCTTGGACTTAATTTACCCTTCTTACAAAAATGAACCACACCCATCATGGGTGATACCTTCAAATAGACCCAATCACCAACTTTAAATTCAATCTCTCTTCTCCTCACATCAGCATAGGACCTTTGATGACTTTGGGCTGTTTTCAACCTTTCTCTAATCAAACTCACCTTGTCCATAGCCTCCATAACTAAATTCGAACCCAACAAAGCCATTTCTCCCACTTCAAACCACCCAACTGGTGATCTACGACATCTACCATAGAGGGCATCAAAAAGAGCCATACCAATACTAGAATGATAGCTAATACTATAACAAAACTCAATCAATGGAAGATGAACCTCCCAACTAACCTTAAATTCCAAAATACATGCTCTAAGCATATCCTCAAGAGTTTTTATAGTTCTTTAAGCTTGTCTATCCATTTGTGGGTGAAAGGCCACACTAAGCTTTACCTTGGTTCCAAGACCTCTTTGGAAGGACCCCAAAAGTCTGAAGTGAATTGAGCACCAAGATTTGATATAATAGACAAGGCACCTATACAATCTCACCAACTCATGATTGTACAATTTGGCATATTCTTCGGCTCTATTTGTAGTCTTAATCAGTAGGAAATGAGCCAAATTTGTCATTCTATCGACCATAACCCAAATAGAATCAAAACACTTTCTAGTAGTAGGCAATACAACCACAAAATCCATGTTAATTTCCTCCCACTTACAAGTAGGAATATCTATGTCTTGGGTTAGGCCACCTGACCTTTGGTATTCGACTTTGACTTGTTAGCAACTATGACAACCAAATTCAAATTTGGCAATGTCTTTCTTCATACTCCCCACTAAAACACATCTCTTAAATATCTATATATCTTGGTAGAACCGGGGTGAATAGAATAGGAAGAATTATAAACCTCATCAAGAATCTTCTCTCTCAAGTCACCAACGCATATCTCACATAACCTACCTTGGTAGCTAAGAGAACCATCTCCCCTTGGGAGAAAACCTCCACCTTGCCCTCTCTTACCAAGGCCTTCAATTATAACAAGGAGGTGTCAAGATCTTGCTTTTCTTTTACCTCACTAGCCAAAGAAGATTTAGAACCATCAACAACCACAATATAACCATTATCAACCTATTCCAACCTAACCCCTATCTAGATAACCGATAAATCTCCTTAGCCATCTCTTTGACCCTATCATCAACATGAGTTAGGATACCCATAGAAACTCTACTCAAAGCATCTGCCACCTTATTAGCCTTACCAGGATGATAATGCACAGTCATGTCATAATCCTTAAGAATCTCTAACCACCTTCTTTGTCTCAAGGTAAGATCTTTTTGAGTGAACACATATTGGAAACTCTTACGATAGGTGAACACATTGACATGCACCACACATAACTCATGAGGCTAAATTATTAAAGCAAAAACCATGACAGCCAATTCAAGCTCATGAGTAGGATAATTCTTTTCATGCACATTGAGTTGCCTAGAAGCATAAGCTGTCACCTTACCAATTTGCATCAAAACACAATGCAAACCAATCCGGGGGAAGGGGCATCACAATACACAACAAACCCTTCCAAACCTTCCAATAGAGACAAGATAGGAATAAATACAAGCTTATCCTTCAAGGTTTGAAAGTTTTTTCACACTTATCAGTCAACACAAACATAGCCTTCTTTTGAGTCAACTTAGTCATGGGAGAAGCAATAGAAGAGAAGCCATTCACAAACCTCTGGTAGTAACTCGCTAAGCCCAAGAAATATCTATGTCTGATGGGGTCAATGGTCTAGGCCAATTACTAATCACATCCATGTTTTTAGGGTCCACCTTAATACTATTCGCCTACACCACATGACCTAGAAAGGTAACCTCTTTCAACCAAAATTCATATTTCTCATATTTGGCGTACAACTTATCTTCTCTCAATCTTTGTAGCACTACCCTCAAATGAGCCATATGCTCCTCCTGACTATGAAAATAGATCAAAATATCATCAGTGAAAGCCAACACAAACAAATCAAGGTAGGGTGAAGACTCTATTGATAAGATCTATAAAGATAGCCAGTGCATTGGTCAACACAAAAGACATAACCACAAATTCATAATGTCCATACCTAGTCTAGAAGGCCATCTTGGGAATTTCACACTCCCTAACTTTCACTTGGTGGTACCCAAACTAGAGCTCAATCTTAGAGAAGTGACTATCCCCTTGAAGTTGGTCAAAAAGATCATCTATCCTTGGTAGAGGATACTTATTCTTTATGATGACCCTATTAAGTTGCCAGTAATCAATACCCATTCTAAGAGAACCATACTTCTTCCTTACAAACATGATTGGTATACCCCAAAGTGATTGGCTATGCCCAATAAAACTCTTCTCCAAAAAATCCCTCAATTTCTCCTTCAACTCCACCGGAGCCAAACGGCAAAGGGAAATAGAAATGGGTTGAGTATCGGGAAGGAGGTCTATGCTAAAATCTATTTCCTTTTCAGGGGGAACACTGGAAAGCTCATTTAGAAAGACATCAAGGAACTCATTTAACACTGTAACCAACTCTATAGGAAGGACTTTGGACTCAACATCCCTAATCTTCACAAGATGATAGAGACACCCCTTAGAGATCAACCTTTGGGCTTTAATGCAAGAGATAAACCTACCCTTGACCACCACATCATGACTCTTCCACTAAAGGATGGGCTTATTTAGAAATTGGAATTTGACCTTATGGGTTCTACAATCAATAGAGGCATTATATGCATATAACCAATCTATCCTAAGAATGACATCAAAATCAACCATATCCAACTCAACAAGATCGCAGGCAATATTTTATGCAAGAGGAAAACGAGATAATTTCTATAGACCTTTCTAGCAATAATAGATGCACCAATGGAAGTAGACACCTTATAAGACTCACACAACAATTCGGGCTCAACATGAAACTTTTCGGCAATAAGAGGAGAAACAAGATAAAGAGTGGCAATAGTTTATCAATGCATACACATCAAAATCAAAGACTTTTAACATACCGATGATGACATCTGGCACCTAATCAATCCCTTGCCTCCCTTTGAGAGCATAAAAATAATTGTGCCTTTGGGAACCACCTTGTTGGCCTTCTCTACCCAAAGGAACTGCATTAGTACCCTGGCCTTGAGGATATCCTTACCCTTGTTGCGATTTCGTGGACAATCAATCATCTTGTTAACTGCTTCCCCACAACCAAAATAAGTATTGGTATCCCTCAAGCATGGGTCACCATGACGCTTATCACATTTGGACACACGAGTCTACGTATCACACTACCACCCACTTGGGGTCTTGGGTAGTCATTGGCAAATCTCCCACTAGGAACATGAAAAGACCCTTGGCCTTGGTGAAATCGGCCACCCTTGTGATTTTGGAACTTACAATCAAAAAATGGGGACTCTTGGACTTATAAACCCTTCTATTCCTCAATTTCTCCCACTCTAATTATTTTACATAAGTCAATAAGTTGGATAAATCCATGTCATTAATCAACATGGTAGTATGACATTCTTCACTCACCAAATTGGATACAGCCATCACAAACTTATTCATTCTAGACCTCGAGTTAGCAACAAAGTATGGAGCATATTTAGAGAATTGGTTGAACTTGAAGGCATACTACGTCACACTCATAGACCCTTGCTTTAAATTCATGAACTCCATCAATTTGGCCTCCCTAAGCTCAAGAGGGAAGAACCGATGAGGAAAGCTCCTTAAAATTCTCTTATTGAACCACATTGTTCTTCCTCTTCTCCTCCTTCTATTGAGTATACCATATTTGATCCAATACCTTGAGTTGGTAAGTCACCAACTCTGCCTTCTCTTCAAAACTCATACCCATTATGGACAACACCTTGTATACCTTATTAATAAATTCTTGAGGGTCCTCATCCACTTTAGACCCATTAAACTCTGGTGAGTTCATCCTCATAAAGTCCCTCACCCGAGATGCCAGAGTAGGAGAATGAGGGGCTTAGGCCCCTTGGTTGGCTTGGTTAGCCATAACTTGAGCTAGCAAGGTGAGAGCATCCCGGAGCTCTCTATGAGCCAGTTATTCCTTGGGTGTGCGGTCCTTTCTTCCTCTTATGTTAGGCATGATCTAGCATAGCAAATAAAAATCGTTAAGGGGGAAGACCTTACCATAACTTCTATAGCATGACATAGAGTAAGAAGAAGGGAAATATTTCCTAAAATGTCTCACAACCTCTTACTCAAAGTTGTGGTGCACAACACAACCATGGATAAAACTCTAACTAACTCGGTGTGTTGGATGTCGAGGATTATTAGTAACCTAGTACTTTGATACCAAGTTTGTCATGACCCAAACCTAGGGCCTGGACGTGAGCTGGCGAATAGGGAACCTAAAGGGACCCCAATCAAGCCTCTTAAAATATCATTGTACATCCTTGGTCGCAAAAGCAATAAAGTAATAGTAATATATAATAAGGGGAAATACGGGGCTATGGTACTTCTTTTATATCACAAAACATCTATACAGTCAAAGGAGTCAAGCTCATAGTATCATACATAACTTGTCCAATAATACCTCTAAACATAGAACTTAGCGGGGTCCAAGACAAGCAACCAACCTCACCCTCATATTCATGGCATACAATAAAGAAAAAGTATCTATACATAGCATAAATCAAGAGAAGTATGTCGTCAAAGTTGAGGACTCACCAACTTGCTTTGAGAGATATTGCAGTAGACACGTAGAGGAGGAGGAGGATCAAGTGGGGCTCCAGTTCCTATATAGTAACATAATAGGCATGGAGTATACGTTAGTATGTTTGAATGTACTAGGTATGTAGGATGCAATGCATAATTAAGCTATAGATAATCATATTACAATATATCATGCATGAATGATACTTTGAGTAAACATGCTTATATATATGGAACATACTACATGTATAGGAATAGAACATTATAGAGTAGGTGACTTAGTAATTGGAATCTAAGGTAGACTGCTCCTTAAAAGTGATTGAGGTACCAACCCCTCAATTGGTTGACAGATATGACCACCCTTCGCCGAAAGCGATTGAGGTACCAACCCCTTAATTGGTTGATGGCTTACCACTTCCATCCAAGGTGAAAGAGATACAACACCTCAATTGGTTGATGGCTTATCACCCCCATCCGATATGATTAAGGTACTAACCCCTCAATTAGGTGATGGTTTACTATCCCCATCTAAGATGATTGAGGTACTAACCCCTTAATTGGTTGATGGCTTACCACCCCTGTCCAAGGTGATTGAGGCATCACCTCTCAATTGCCTATGTTCAACTCATAACACAATATATACTTATCACAGAATCAACACATATATATCGCCCTTTCATCATCATAAAGTCACTTAACTCATGTGCTAAGCATTAGGCCTTCAATAACACAAGATATATTAACCAGACATTTTATCAAACACTTGGTAGGTGTATAATCCTAGTGTAAGACCATACAATTCAAGAGTGTATTTATGCAAGTAAATTTAATGTAAAACCACCCACCAATACTTGGTAATACCCTTATGTAATATACATATAAACCCTTCATCAAAGCTCAAGATAGATCTAAGATTCATAGCTGAAAACATGCATAAACAGTCACACATTGGCAAAATCCCAACATAGTTCATAGTCAAATTCATAAGAAGACCAATAAGTAAAATCAACTTAGAAATATGTAATTTAGGTAAAAATGGAGCTTGGTATCCATGGGTGAAAGGACCCAATGGTTGAAACCCATATACCTTGACTTTGAAGAATTCTTGATGAGAGATTGTAAATGGAGACTTAAAGCTTGAGCAAAATCCTTCTGATCTGGATGAGTTATGGGACACTTGATTTTGAGTAAAATATTTGTCTAATTGTTTGAGGGAGTATTAGGAAATGTCAAGTATGATATAAAGGTAAAATATTGCTAAGTATAGGTATTTTCATGCATAGGAAGACTTAGGTCCAAAACCCAAAAGCCTTGGATCAAAATAGAAAATTGGCATCAAAATAACACATCTCCGCAATGGCTCCGCATCGCGAAGAGAATGCATACCCTCACAGGAATGTGAAATTTTAGCGAAATAAAATTTCATTATGATTGCTCTAAAATTGAGGTTATACCCATCTTCCAGTCAATTTTGCTCTTTAAACAAGAATATGAAGTCGAATTTTTAATATCACATACAAAGTTTTAGATATATAAAAATTATGATTCTAGGTACTTCAGAGGCACATTTCAAAACACTTTTTGGGGTAATTTCATCAAGCATCAAAGGTTGGGTGACTTGTCCCAAGATACAGAGATTCGTACTTGGAAGTGGGAGGAAATAAACATGGATCTTGTAGTTGGGTTTCCTAAGACTAGAAGACATTTTGACGCCATTTAGGTTGTGGTTGACAGAATGACAAAATCAGCTCATTTCCTACCTGTTAAGACTACTTATGGAGATGAAGATTATGATAAGTTGTACATTCATGAATTGGTTTGATTACATGGAGTGCATTTTGTCTATCATATCGGATCATGGTGCTAAATTTACTTCTCACTTTTGGAGGTACTTCCAAAGAGGTCTTGATACCAAGGTAAAGCTTAGTATGGCCTTTCACCCTCAAACGGATGGCCAAGATGAAAGAACAATTCAATCTCTTACGGAAGTTTTGCTTACAATAATAGTTATCATTCAAGCATTGGTGTAGCTCCTTTTGAGGTTCTCTATGGTAGGCATTATAGGTCCCGGGTTGGATGGTTTGAGGTTGAGGAGATGGCTTTGTTTGGCCCGAATTTGGTTATGAGGCCATGGAGAAAGTGAGGTTGAAAAGGAAAAGGTTAAAAGTAACCCAAAAGTCAACAAAAGTCCTATGCCGATGTGATGAGAAGGGATATTGAATTTAAGATTGGTGATTGGGTCTATTTAAAGGTCTCACCCATGAAAAGTGTGGCTCGTTTTAGTAAGAAAGGTAAATTGAGTCCAAGATTTGTGGGTCCTTATAGAGTTTTGAGGAGGATTTGTAAAGTGGCCTATGAGTTGGAGTTGCCCAATGATATGAATGTAGTTTATCCGGTCTTCCATGTGTTTATGTTGAGAAAGTATGTGGGTGACTGTAGTTCTATTGTATCTCTTGATGTTGTGCATGCTGTTGAAGAAAATTTGACTTATATAGAGGTTCCACATAGAAATTTTGATAGAAAAGTGAAGAGGTTGGGGAACAAGGATGTTGCTTCCGTCAAGGTTCATTGGAGAAGCCAACAAGTTAAAAGTACCACATGGAAAATCGAGGCAGACTTGCAAAAGCGATACCCCTACCTCTTCTATTCTACTCAATCCTAAGGAACAAATTTTGAGTCCGCTATATGATTTAAAGTCTTACATTTTAGCCCTTATGTCATTTGCATACATTCATGTTTATATTAACAATTATATGGTGTTTTTGATACTTATGGGAGAATTTTGAAATAATATTTAAGTGAATTGTTGCATCATGTGTTGGGATAAAATTATCATAGTTACTTCTCTTATATACATTTTTTTGATATTCAGGGATGAATGTTCCCAAGAGTGAGATATTGAAACCCCCCAAAAAGTACCTAAAAATGGCCTTGGAAATGCCCATATTCGTAATTTCCTCATATCTCAAAATTTGTGCCTAATATCAGAAATCTGACTTCATATTATTGATCAAGGGGCAAAATTGAGTGGAAAATGGACATAACCTCGATAGTAGAGCAACTGTAGAAAATTTTTTTTTTCTCAAGTTTGCGCAAAACAGTAGGGGTGCACTTTAGCTCCGCAATGCAGAGCCATCGTAGAGTAGTGTATTTTGTTGTTACTTTTCTTATTTCGGCCTAAGGCTTTGGGGTCTTGGCCTTAAGCCTTCCTATGCATACAAAAACACTTATACTTAGTCATTTTTCAACCCCATATCATTCATGACATTCCTCAAAAACCTCTCTAACAGTTAACCAAATATTTCATCCAAATTCAAGTGTCCAAAACTTATTCCAAATGTCAAGAAATTTATTTAAGCTTCAAGTTCTCATTCCAATCTTCATCAAGGAAATCTCCAAAGTTGAGGCATGTGGGTTTCCACTGTTGGGTCCTTTCACATATGGTGCCCAACCTTCCTTTATAAGTAATCTGATTTATTCATGGGTACTTCTTATTATGAAATTGACTATGAACTGTGTTAGGGTTTCATAAAATGTTGACTATGTAAGCATGTTTTGAGCTATGAATCTATGGTCTATGAATAAATTAGACTAGGGTTTCAATGTGTCTTACATGAAGGTGTTACCAAATGTTGGTGGGTTGATTTACTTCAAGTTTTCTCTCATGATTTCACTCTTGAATTGCATGATTTTCAACTAGCATTATATACCCACCAAGTACTTGATAAAATGTCTGGTTAACAAGTTTTGAATGAATGATAGTCCAATGCATCGCTTATAAGTTAAATGTCTTTATGATGATGAAAGGAATGTATGAATGTGTGGATTTCTTGAAAAAGTATCTATAATGTTGCAAGTTGACCACACCTTGTTTAGGGGGTGCTATGCCTCAATCTCCTTGTCGGGGGGTGCTATGCCTGTACTACCATATTAAGGGGTATAAACCTCATCCACCTTGTAGGGGAGTGTTATGCCTGTACTATCATATTTAGGGTTATATACCTCATCCACCTTGTCAAGGGGGTTCTATTCCTATACTACCAATTGAGATGTATATAACTCAATTACCTTGTCGGGGAGGGAGGTGATATGCCCATACTACCATTTAAGGGTACATACCTTAATCACCTCCCAAGGGGGTGGTAGGCCTTGGATTCCAAGTACTAGGTTGCTTGGTCTATGATGATGGTCTCTTCCTACACATGTATTATGTTCTATATAAGCATGTTTTACTTCAACCATTAACCATACATGCCATGTTGCTAATATACTATCTCTTGTTTATGTATATGCATTTTGATTATATTGTCTATCTCTTGTTGCATTGTATCCTACGTACTTAGTATATTCAAATGTACTAATGCATATTGAATGTCTACATGATGTTACCATGCAGGAACTGGAGCTCCACACGATCATCCTCCTTGTGGCTAGTTGGTCATCTTGAAGAATAGCTATTGGTGAGTCCTCAAGTTTGGGGACACTAGCTTTGCAGTCTTACTTTTCTATCTCCTATATTGAACTTGATACTAAAAAGGTGAGCTCGAAAAGTTATCTTGGCCCACGCCCAATCTATATTAAAGGTGTTGTTGGACAAGTGATGTATTTTTGCTCGACCATTGAAAATTTTGATGATTTATGCTATTAAAGACTTCCCTTAGTCCCTTTATCCTTATTTCTACTCTCTTGTTGTTGTCTAATTGCTTCCCTGGCCAAGGATGTGGACATAATATGCTAAGAGGTTTGTTTGGGGCTCTCTTCGAATTCCCATTCACTGTGTCACATCTAGGACCTTGGCTTGGGTCATAACAATGCCCGTACTACCACATTGAGGGGTAGATACCTTCACCACATTATCGAGGGGTGGCATGCTCGTACTACCATATTAAGGGGCAGATACCTTGACTACCTTGTCGAGGGGTAACATGCCCGTACTACCATGTTGAGGAGTAGATACCTTGACCACCATGTCAGGGGGTGATGTGCCCATACTACCATGTTGAGTGGTGGATATGTTGACCACCTTGTCAGGGGGTGCATGCCCATACTACCATGTTGAGGTATAGATACCTTGACCACGTCACCGAGAGGGTGACATGCCACAGATTCCAAATAATAGTTTCTTGGTCTATGATTGTGGTCTCTTCCTATACATGTATTATATTCTATACAAGCATGTTCTAATTCAAGCACTGATCATGTATGCCATATTATTATTATACTTACCCATTCCCTATCTATATGTATTTTGACTAAGTTGCCTATGCCTTGTAGCATTGCATCCTACATACTTAGTATATCCAAATGTACTAATGCATACTTTATACCTACATGATGTTACCATGTAGGAACTGGTGCTCCTCATGATCTTCCTCTATGTGGCTAGATTTGGCACCCTGAAGATAAGCTTTTGTTGAGTCCTCAAGTTTGGGGACAATAGCTATGCTGCTCTTGCTTTTTTATTTCCTTAGGTTGATCTTTTGATACTACGAAGGTGAGCCCGAAAAGTGTTTTGGCCCCAGCCCAATATTTGCTAGGGGTGTTGTTGAACAAATGATGTACTTATGCTTGAGCTTTGACCCTTATACGTTTTATGCTATCAAAGACTTCCTTTAGTCCCTTATACTCTTTTATATCTATTGTTATTGTTATTTTGCTTCCGCAACCAAGGATGTATAATTGATATGCCAAGAGATTAATTTGGGGTTCCTTCGGGTTCCCCATTCGATATGTCACGTTTAGGCCCTAGGCTTGGGTCATGACCAAACTTGGTATCGGAGCCAGTTTGTCAATGGTCCTTTGTATCCAACACACCACATCGATTAGAGTCTTTTTAATGGTTGTAAAGTGCAGCACAACTATGAGCAAGAGTCTATGAGGCATTTTAGGATATATGTCCCTTATTCATGATCTATGTTATGTTATAGATGCTAAGGTAAGGTTTTTCCTCTAATGAATGTTCTTTGCTATTTTAGATCATGCCTATTCCAAGAGAATAACTAAGTAGAGCTCATTCACCCAAGGAGCAACCGGCCCCTCCCGCTCCTCAAGCTCCTCAAGATGGGGGAGTGGCTTATGAAGAGTTTCGGGATGCTATTACAACGTTGGCTTAAGCCATGAATAAACAAATCAACCAAGTGGCCCAAATCCCTCATGCTCCTACTCTGGCTTCTAGGGTGAGAGATTTTACTAGATTGAACCCACTAAAGTTCCACGGGTCTAAGATGGATGAGGACCCTCAAGAATTTATTGATGAGGTGTATAAGGTATTTTCTATTATGGGTGTTAACTCAAAGGAGAAAATAGAGTTAGCAGCCTACCAACTCAAAGGGGTGGCCCAAATATGGTTCACTCAATAGAAGATGGAGGAGTGAAATGGTGATGCTATACCTTGGGAAGAGTTTGAAGCGGCATTTCTCAACCAGTTCTTCTCGCTTGAGCATAGGGAGGCCAAAATGATGTAATTTATTAATCTAAAGCAACGGTCTATGAGTATGAGGGAGTATGCCCTCAAGTTCAACCAACTCTCCAAGTATACTCCATAATTAGTAGCTGAGCTGAGGTCTAGGATGAACAAAATTGTGATGGGTGTGCCCGTCTTTTTTAATGAGAAATGTTGTGCTGCCATGTTGATAGGTGATATGGATTTCTCCTGCCTCATGACTTATGCCAAACAATTGGAGGGGGAAAAATTGAGAGAGAGAAGAAGTGGTAAGGCCTAGAGGGCCCATCTTGAAGGTGGATTCCAAAGTCCCAAGTATGGCCGATTTCATTAAGGCCAAAGGTCTTCCAATGCTCCTAATAGAAGTTTTTCTAATGATATTCAAAGATTCTATGGCGGTGGTGGTGGGGTGCCAAATCCTAGGTTCCCAAGGTATGAAAAGAATCATACTGGTCCTTGTTTGTGAAATTCTAATGCTTGATTTGGTTGTGTAAAGTTACCAACAAGGTTATTGATTACCCTCATGCTCAATCCAAGGGAGGAAATGGTCATCCAGAAGACCAAGGTGAAAATGCGGGTCAAAGGGGGAGAGGAGGCCAACAAGGAGGTGCACCAAGGCAAAATATGTTCTATGCTCATCAAGGGAGATAAGGGGTGGATGAGTTGCCTGATGTCGTCACCGGTATGCTAAAAGTTTTTTTTATTTTGATGTGTACACATTGATAGATCCGGGTGCCACTCTTTCTTTTGTTACTCCTTTTGTTGCCAAGAAGTTTCATGTTAGTCCCGAATTGTTGTTTGAGCATTGTGAAGTGTCTACGTATGTTGGTGCATCCATTATTGCTAGAAGGGTCTATAGAACTTGTCTCATTTTTACTTTGCATGAAATCTTGCCTTGGAATTTTGTTGAGTTGGATATGGTGGATCTTGATGTCATTCTTGGGATAGATTGGTTGCATATATACTATGCTTCTATTGATTATAGAACCCATAGGGTCAAATTCTAATTTCCTAATGAACCCATCCTTACGTGGGAGAGTCATGATGTAGTGGTCAAGGGTAGATTTATTTCTTGCATTAAAGCCCAAAAGTTGATTTCTAAGTGGTGTCTCTATCATCTTGTGAGTGTTAGGGATGTGGAGTCTGAAGTCCTTCCTATAAAGTCGGTTCTAATGGTTAATGAGTTTCTTGATATCTTTCCTAATGAGCTTCCGAGTGTTCCTCCCAAAAGAGAAATTGACTTTGGTATAGACCTTCTTCTCGATACTCAACCCATTTCTATTCCCCCTTACCGTATGGCCCCGGCGGGGTTAAAAGAGTTGAAAGAACAATTGAAGGATTTGTTTGAGAAGGGTTTTATAATTCCTAGTCAATCACCTTAGGGTGAACTAGTGTTATTTGTGAAGAAGAAAGATGGTTCTCTTTGAATGTTTATTGATTACTATCAACTTAATAGAGTCACCATTAACAATAAGTACCCTCTACCAAGGATTGCTGACCTTTTTGATCTACTTCAAAAGGCTAGTTGCTTCTCTAAGATTGATCTTTTGTCCGAGTATCATCAAGTGAAAGTGAGGGAGTATGACATTCCCAAGACCACCTTCCAGACTAGGTATAGGGCACTTTGAGTTTGTGGTTATGTCCTTTGGGTTGGCTAATGCACCGGCTATATTCATGGATCTTATGAATATGGTCTTTAAACCCTACCTTGATTTGCTTGTGGTGGTTTTTATTAATGATATCTTGATCTATTCCCATAGTGAGGAGGAGCATGTGAATCACTTGAGGGTGGTGTTGTAAACATTGAGGGAGGAGAAGTTGTATGCTAAATATGAAAAATGTGAGTTTTGGTTGAAAGAGGTTGCTTTTCTAGGTCATATGGTGTTGAGGGATGGCATTAAGGTGGATCCTAAGAAGATGGAGGTGATTACGAATTTGCCTAGACCTTTGATTCCATTGGACATTAAATGTTTCTTGGGTTTGGCAGGTTATTACCAAAGGTTTGTAAATGGTTTCTCTTCTATTGCTTCTGCAATGACTTTGTTGATACAAAAGAAGGAAAAATTTGTGTGGACCAATCAGTGTGAAAAGAGTTTCCTAAATTTGAAAGATAAGCTTGTCTCCACTCCTATCTTGTATCTACCAGAAGGGTTCAAAGGGTTTGTTGTGTATTATGATGCCTCAAGAATTGGTTTGGGTTGTGTTTTGATGCAAAGTGGTAAGGTGATAGCTTATGCCTCTAGGCAACTTAAGGTGCATGAGAAGAATCATCGCACCCATGATCTTGAAGTGACCGCTATGGTATTTTCTTTGAAAATTTAATGTCACTACTTGTATGGGGTTCATGTTAATATGTTCGCCAATAATAAAAGTCTCCAATATGTGTTAATCTAAAAAGATGTTAACTTGAGAGAAAGAAGGTGGTTAGAATTCCTTGAAGACTATGATATGAGTGTACACTATCACCGTAACAAAGCTAATGTTGTGGTCAATGCTCTATGTATGGTGTCTATAGGTAGCCTAGCACATAGAGATAATGGAAAAAGGTGGCTATAGAGGTCTATCGGTTGGCTAGATTGGGGGTTAGGTTGGAAGAAGTGGATAATGGTGGGGTAGTAGTTGTTGATGGTTCTAAATCTTCCTTGATTGAAGAGGTGAAGGCAACGCAAGATCTTGACCTTGCCTTGTTAGAGTTTTAGGCCTTGTTGAGAGATAAAAAAGTGGAGGTTTTCTCCCAAGGGGGGAGATGGTGCCCTTAAGTACCAAGGTAGATTGTGCATTCCTAGAATTGATGATTTGAGGAAGTGGATCTTGGATGAGGCTTAAAATTCATCCTATTCTATTCATCCCAGTTCTACAAAGAAGTATAGAAATTTTAGGAAAGTGTTTTGGTGGGGTGGTATGAAGAGATATATTGCTAGGTTTGTATCCAGTTGTCATAATTGCCAACAAGTGAAGGCCGACCACCAAAGGCCAGGTGGCTTAGCTCAAGATATAGTGATTCCTACTTGGAATTGGGAGAACATAGATTTGGAAATTGGGTTGCCTAAGACTAGGAAACATTTCGACTCTATTTGGGTTATGGTTGATAGAATGACAAAGTTGGTTCATTTTTTACCAGTTAAAACTACTTATGGTATCGAAGATTATGCCTAATTGTATATTGTCAAGTTGGTTAGATTGCATGAGGTGGCTTTGTCTATCATTTTGGATCGTGGTGCTCAATTCACTTCTCAATTTTGGAGGTCCATCCAAAGAAGTTTTGGTACCAAGGTAAAGCTTAGCACGACCTTTCACCCTTAAATGGATGGCCAAGCCAAGAGAACAACCCAAACTCTTGAGGATATGCTATCACTCGAGAATCAGTATGGCTCCTTTTAAGGTTCTTTATGGTAGTATTGTAGGTCCCCGGTTAGGTGGTTTGAAGTGGGGGAGATAGCTTTGCTAGGTCTGGATATGGTTATAGAGGCGATAAAAAAGGTAAGGTTAATAAGGGAAAGATTTAAAATAGCCCAAAGTAGACAAATGTCCTATTCCGAGGTGAGGAGGAGGGAACTTAAATTTAAGGTTGGTGATTGGGTCTATTTGAAAGGCCTCACCCGTTAAAGGTGTGGTCCAATTTGGCAAGAAGGGTAAATTGAGCCCAAGGTTTGTGGGTTTTTATAGTGTTGAGGAGGACTGGTAATGTTTCCTATGAGTTGGAGTTGCCCATTGATATGCATATGATTCATCCGGTCTTCCATATATCTATGCTGAGAAAATGTGTGGGTGACCATAACGCAATTGTACATTTAGATGTTGCAGGTGTTGTAGAATACAATTTGACTTATGAAGAGGTTCTAATAGAAATTTTGGATAGATAGGTAAAGAGGTTGAGAAACAAGGATGTAACTTCCGTCAAGGTCCTTTAGAGGAATCAACAAGTTGAAAGTGCCACATGGGAAGCCGAGGCGGAGATGCAAAGGCGATATCCATATCTCTTCCACCCTACTCAAGTCTATGGTACTAATTTAAGTCCCCCTTTATTGTTTCAAGTCTTAAGTTTCAGCCCTTATGTCATTTGTATGCATTCATGTTTATGTTGACAAGTTTATGGTGATTTTTGACACTTGTGTTGAGATTTTTCAAAATGGTGTTTAAGTGCATTGATGCATTCTTCTTACGCTAATTTCTTCTTGATTACTTTTCTTATGTATGCTTCTTTGACATTCGAAGATGAATTTTCCCAAGGGAGAGATATTGAAACGCCCCAAAAAGTGCCAAAAAATATGCCTTAAAAGTGTCCATAATCATAATTTCCATATATCTTAAAACTCATGTGTGATATTCAAAATCCCACTTCATATTCTTGATCAGGAAGCAAAATTGAGTGGGAAATCGGTATAACCCCAATCTTAGAAGGCCCGTAGCAAAATTTCATTTTTGCTCAAGTGACTGTCCGTGATGGCTCTGCGATGCAGATCTATCGCGGAGCAGTGTTGTGACTTCCTTAATTTTTTGGTTTTGGCCTAACACATAGGCGTCTTGGCCCCATTCCCTCCTATGCGTAAAAATACTTATACTTAGCCATTTTTCAACTCCATATTATTCAAAACACTCTCAAAACACTTAGCCTAATATTTCATCCAAATTCAAGTGTCCCAATCTCAATTCCGGATCTGAAGAACTTCATTTAAGCTTCAAGTTCTCATTCATATCTTCATCAAGAAAATTCCCAAATTTGAGTTATGTGGGTTTCAACCATTGGGTCCTTTTACCCATGGTGCCCAACGTTCCTTTTTATGAAAATTGCATGTTTTTAAGTTGTGTTACTTATGGATATTACTGATTATGAATTATGATTACAAATTATGTTGGGATTTTATAAAATGTTGATTTGAAAAACATGTATTCCTATGTCAAGCTTATACTATGAGATGATTTATCTGTTGTGACTATGCATATTTTGGGCTATAAAACTATAATCTATTATGAGATTTGATGATGGATTTCAAGGTATGTTACATGAGGGTTTTACAATGTGTTGGTGGGTTAATTTACATTAAGTTTTCTAATGTGGTTTCACTCTTGAATTGCATGATTTTGAACTAGCATTATATATCCACCAAGTATTTAATAAATGTCTTAACATGGATTCGTGAGCTATTGATGATCTATTATATGGGTTATGAATCAAGTGACTATATGATGATTAAGGGATTGTATATATGTATTAAATTCATGAAAAGTATCTATAGTATTGCAAGTTGACTACACCTTGTCGAGGTGTGACATACCCGTACTACCATGTTGAGGGGTAGATACCTTGATCACCTTGTCGGGGGGTAACATGCCCATACTACCATATTGAGGGGTAGATACCTTAACCACCTTTTCAGGGGGTGATAGGTCGTTACTACCACATTGAGGGGTAGATAACTTGACCACCTTGTCAGGGGGTGACATGCCCATTCTACCATGTTTAAGTGTAGATACCTTGACCACCTCATCGAGGGTATGACATGCCACAAATTCCAAGTAATAGTTGCTTGGTCTAAGATTATGGTCTCTTCTTACACATGTATTATGTTCTATACAAGCATGTTTTACTTCAAGCATTGATCATGCATGAGATATTGTTATTGTACTTACTCGTTGCCTATGTATATGCATTTTGACTAAGTTGCCTATGCCTTGTTGCATTGCATCCTACAAACTTAGTACATTCAAATGTACTGACACTTACTCTAAGCCTACATGATGTTACCATGTAGGAACCGAATCTCCTAATGATCTTCCTCCACGTGGTTAGATTTGGCATCTTGAAGATAAGCTTTTGTTGAGTCCTCAATTTTCGGGACACTAGCTCTACTACTATTGCTTTGTTATTTCCTTATGTCTATCTTTTGATACTATAAGGGTGAGCTCGGAAAGTGTCTTTCCCCCCGCTCAATCTATGCTAGAGGTGTTATTTGACAAATGATATACTTATGCATCTGCTTTGACTCTTATACATTTTATGCTATCAAAGGCTTCCCTTAGTCCCTTATCCTCATTTATATCTATTGTTGTTATTATTTTGCTTCCTCGACCAAGGATGTATAATTGATATGCTAAGAGGCTAGTTTGGTGTTTCTTTGGGTTCCTCATTCGTCGTGTCACATCAAAACCCTGCGCTTGGGTCGTGACAACAAGCATTCTGTTGGTTATATTTAGGCTTAGTAGACTAATATGAACAATGGCCTAAGATCCTTTTCTAACCAACTAACCTACAATCTTAGTCTGAGTAATAGGGTAAGTTCTTAACTAAAACACAACATAAGAATTTTCCAAAGAAGCTCACACAAAATTGACATTGATTACACTATAAACACATACTCTCGGATCATGCTTTTTATCACAATTGAATCTCAACTTATCAGAAAAAAACCTATCAATTAGTGAATTCACATGGTTGTTATCAAAACTGCCTAATACAAAAGTTTGATGGGTATCATTTTTCATCAAAAACTAATATATGTTACTAATACTACTTATACATCCTAAAAGTGCTAATTAAACAAAAAATAAATTTCCTTAAGGAAAGAACAAAGGCAAGAAAACCCTTCAAACTCAAAATTTGGGAAAGATCTAGGCCTTCGTTACTCAGACTTCACTGAGGCCTATAATTGTCCACACCCCATCAAAAAAATTTTGCATTGTCCTTAGTGCAACGAAATATATCTAAATTAGAGCATAAGGGTTAAAAAGAACATACATGGGCGCCTATGGGCTAGTCTCTAGCTATGTACGGCCACTCTATCTGTCTGGTGGTCTCCTCTGTGTCGGCAACATGTACAAAGGGTCCAGTACCCCTTATCCTCTCAAGCTCATGTGCTTGCCACTCCCTTTCATATGCAATAGAGCGTAGTCTCACAACCTAAAACTACTCCATCTCTATCAACTCCACCTATCGCTTTAAAACATCTGGATCATTACCCATTAGATGAAGCCTCTTCCCCAAGGGCACAAAGTGGTATCTCCTAGGGATTAAACAAACTAACAACTGCCTCAGTAGTTTCGGGTGAAGGAAGCATAAGCAGTGCCAATGCTGCTACACTTATCTTGGTACGAAGCTACTAGATCTCCTCTTGAATGGTTTTCAAGTTGGTAGGCTAGGCTAAATTGATGCTCTACTCCTCTGGCCTCTCAAACGCATCGATGCAACCATGTATAAGTGCAAGTCTACTCTACAGTGTGGCTTTAAGGTATAAATCTGCATATGTCTGAGCCTCTAAAATGGCTTAGCAAACCCAAGGCTTGATCTGCTATAGCAACTAATTCAACTGGGACTCAGTGCAATCCTATCACTGTGCCAGAGTCTAGATTGATGTTGTAGACATATATACCATGCTAGTGAGGGAAGACTATATGGGCACAACCTTTGGTGTAGGAGTAGAAGTAGTAAGGGTTCCTGTCTCTCTCTTACCTTGGCCTACGATGAACCATCGGTCTCTGTAGTAGTAGCAGCAAAAAAAAAGGAGGCTCAGACTGTGGTGAACATCTTTGGTAGGTGAACTGGATGATCTGATGCTTGCTGGAGGGCCACAAGATTCTCATCAGCCATTATCAGGCTAGCATCCCCTGTCCTCTGAACCTCGATCAAGGTGTCCACCTAATGTAAAATCCCCACCCCACCTCTATGCATAGGTAATAAATCAAAAATGGGAAAAGGATAGAGGTGGACCTCTTTAGGTCCCCCTCATGCATCTGATCTGCTATCAGGTGGACCCAGTCAAATCATAGCCAGCAGATGTTGGCAACCAATACTACACAATTTGGTGTTAAAGTATTATCACGTAGGTCGACCCAATCCTTGAATGAAGTACAACCCACTAAAAATTACTAGTGAAGCTGAGCAATTCATTCACAATAGATACTAATGTAGAACCCAATCTGGTTTCTAGTATTGCCCTGCAATATAGTCGATGGTCCATCTTATATGTATGACCTTTTGGGTCACATCTCTCGTCAAAGCCCGATCCTTTGTCTTCCCCAGTCGATAATCATACTCAGCTATAGTCCTGAGGGCCTGATACTTAGGACTAAATAGAAAACAATGGATAGTGGTCTAAGATATATCAATCAAAGCTCCTCTTATCATTATCTGTGTAATGCGAGTCCGAGAAGGTATCTCGTCCCCTTTGGGGTTGACTCTATAAATGTTGTAGCATGTGATGCATAAAATTGATGAACCATTTATGATGAATATTTCCTCAGTGATGCTGCTAACCACTCCAACTTGCAATAAGCCATGGTGTCCCAGAGTCTAGGGACAGTTCAAGCACAGATATAGTGATATGGGGCTCCTTAAATATGGTGTGAGCCTTTCAACCTTGCTCATCATGCCTGAGGTCATATCTATATATATGTTGCATACCCGCACATACCATTTACTTGTCAATACATCTAGGGGTAGAAGTTGTGCTGAGATAGAATCAGACCTAGACTTTTCTCCTGACTAAGATCCCTCTTCATCACCTAAACCTGCTTGTGAACCCTCTTTGGAGTCTATCATCTACATGGAGCTGCTCTGTTTGGCATCTCTCTAATCAAACTGAGGAGGCCAGACAACTATAGCCTGAGTATGGGTGTTACTGTCAGTCTGGATGCTGCCTGGTCTATACCATTGCTCGAAGACTGAATATAGTTGGATGCCAAGCTCCTCAAGTTACCCATTGGCCTCAAGAGCGACTGGGGTATCAGAATGCTCATTCCGCAATTGGGTCTGCATGGCATGAATCTCACTCTTTCTAGATTTAGGAGACATCATACCTAAAATCCACATAATTAACACATATATTAGTCCTAATAGTACAAGAAATAAAAGAAAAATGTTACAAAAATTAAGTGATAGAAGGACCTACGAAGGCTCACTTATAAGCTATAGAGAAAACTAAAGGTCGTAGAGGTCCTTCATAGGGGGCAGGGTACAGTAATTCAAGTTACTGAAAATGCACCTCTAAGACTAGTCATGACTCATAAAATTAACTACAGACCATAGACTAAGTCATAGGTACAAGTCCTAAATCAATATTTATAGGCTAGGAACTTATGAAATCAAATTACGAACCATAATCTAAACTATGGCCCGTAAGTGGTTTCATCTGATGACATCTTAGAAGACTCTAAGTTGCTGAACTCAACTTATGAGGGGCATCTATGGTATGTGGATTAATTCATAGGCCGTAGAAGACCCTCGTGCTGTAGAAAGAACAATAACATGGTTTTTCTAAGGTCACCATAAAGGGTTCCCTTAATGCACCCAATAATATGGTATACCAATTTAAGCAGACTTGAACCAGTTTCATGCACTTTATTCATTCCATAACATATGTTCACTAAGTTACCCAACACCCCACATGTATGTCTCATTAATCTACCCCGTCAACTATCAATTCAACATGTACACATCACTTCGACCACCATTGAACAAATAATGTAACATGTTATCATTCAACAGACGCAATTACATGCAAATTACAATTGAATAGTTCAATATAATTCCAATGGCATGTGACTTCATGATTTCAAACAAAAACATGCCAAAATTTTGTGGTCAATTAATTTCATTGTTTTGGCATGTGGTTTATCCACCACTTTATCAATTTTACCAATATCCACCATTCAAACTCAACCGACTAGGTAGTTTATGAATCCACCAACAATTTTCACAAGTATATTCATCGCTCAAATTTAACATGATCAAGCAAGTAATACCAACCACATAACATTTTTCATACATAGTTAATAGAAATTTCTGGGGCACAATTATCAAGGAACTTTTTTGCTCGACAATGTCTCAAACCATTTTTTGGCAAAGAGATACAAGTTTAATAGGGGCACATATTGAGTAAAAGATCCAAGAAATGTCAAGAAAAAAACTCGAGAGAAGAAATCCCTAACTGAGCCAATTATGTCACTATTAGCCAGAATTTGGTTAGAAGTTTAATAAAAGAAATGGCGATGGTCGGGATGGTGGTCAAACTTTTGGGGGATGAAGAAACGGTTAGGGTACTTTGGTATTTAGGAATAAAATGAGGGGCATATATTTTTGCCCTCTTTTTTATTTAATTTGCTAGGACAGGTTTAAGTAAGGTTTAGGTCCTACGAAAGCCTGATTACGGGCCATAAGATAATCTATGGCCTGTAGGTCATAGCCTTATGGTTGCTTGAACCCTAGTTTTGGGATATTGGCACTACGAATCTATCTATTAAGCGTATAAATACATATGCCCCATATATTGGATCATAGATACCTCCAACACTTAGAAAGTTTTAAAAATCTTACCTGCGGTCCATGAGCCCCATCCATGACGAGTAGTTTTATCTGCCGGTCATAATATTGGCTCGTGGACTAGTGTATACAAAAGTTCGCTTATTGGAAGTTATTCTATGAGTCAGAGTATGGGTCGTAGTATGAACCCTAACCCGTAGAACTAGTCCTCGAATCAACTTCTCTTACTTTTCAACACCAGTTTGTTGACTTAACCCTGTTCCTACGTATCCTTCATATAAACAATTGTTACCCTATATGTAACTAGTTCTTGAGTCCAAAATTATGACATAAAACAAGAAAATTAGACTACCTACAAGTCCAAAAAGTTAAACCTCAACAAAAAACATAAAAGTTACATCAGATATCTTGGGGTGCCTCCCAAGTAGCACCTGATGTATTGTCATGGCACGACATGTAAAACTTGGTCACACAAACTTCACAAAGTGCCAAAACCTCAATATTCAGATCATCGGGCCTCTTCGTAGACTATCAGACATTGAAGATGACTTCTTTATCATTTAATCAAAACTTGAGATGGCCTAATGTCATATCCACTAGTGCACGTCCAATGTCTAGGAAGGCATGTACACTTTTAAGAATTATGAATTATTTGAGTTTATTTTGTCAGTTCTTCATGGATCCGACAACCATAGTTGTGGATTCAACTACTCATGATTCATGTCGATATAAGAGTTATAAATTTGAATAAAATAATAGATCACTTATATAATTGAATTAAGAATTAGAAAACCTAAACTTCAATTAGAATCACAAGATTGTAATTAGAAGATGAAATAAAAATGTACAAGTGTTTCTTAAAACTTTCTAATGTTTTTCTCTACTGTTTCTCGCTCTAAACTTGTTGGATCTTTGAACTCCCTAAGAAAAATAATCTAAAAAGACATTTATAATGTTTAAAGTACAAGTCCTAAACAAAATAGGATAACTGGGTTGGCACACTTAACAAGATGCACTTTTGACTGTCTAGTGTTTTATGGCTCTTAATAGGGCTTTCATACTTTATTACCATAAATCTAGAAATGACTTCTATGTCACCCCTCTAAAGATCATTAAAGGTTCTATGTCCCATATAGGTTTTGTCTGATAAAACTATAGAAATTTCTCCTTCTCTAATCGTCCCTAAGTCTTTTATGAATTTTACATACCCGAGTATCTTCTCCAATTCCTAAATGAGAGGGATGTTAATCGAAAGCTAATTTAACATGGAGGTGAAGTATGAAACTTACCTTCATACTCTTTCTTTTTAAGTCTCTGAGGAAAAGGAGAGAGAGGTCTAGGTATAGGTTTCAACTTCTTTGGCATAACTACCTCATCGCTCACCCCATCCTTATTGCTAGCATCTTTGGTTTCTACATCATTGATATCTACCATCTCCTCACAAACCTCATCATCATCAACTAGCATTGGTAGGTCAATAGGCTATTCGTTGTCATGTGTTATCACTACCATACACTACCCCTCATTCTTTGTATTATGCACTATGTTACTTGGCAATATACCTTTCTGGTGCTAGTTTAACAAAATTGAAATTTGACCACACTGTTGCTCTAAATTCTTAATAGCAATAGAATTAGACTCAATATTCTAATTAATGCTAGAGATGTCCAATTTTATCCTCTTTAAGGTCTCATCCTGAGCATCAACCTTCTTTTCAACAATCCATCAAATATCTCCTCAATCCTCAAACTACCAGCCCCAGAGTCATGATTGTGTGATGACATATACATACCATTCCTGTAACTATCTCTATGGCCCCGATCAACATCTCTATCCTGGACCTATTCCTGTCATAGAAGCCACCTTAGTTATTGTCTTTGAAAGCACTATTTCTATTAAAGCTTTAACCTTAATTCCCTTGGCCTTCACACCAATACTCCTGATTGGACCCTTGGGCATTGGTCTAAAAACCCCTCATCTGATCAGTGACAAAGTAAGTGTCCTCTTTATAGTAGGGTTCCTTATTTATGAGTGCTATTAGAGGTTGATGATTAGCTGTATTCACGTGCTCCTGAGTCTACTTCATCAACAACTCTATATTAGTACTAGTCTGAGCCAGTTCTTGCATTATATCTTTGTTTATCTTATCCTACTCTAAATTACTACCAACTTAAAAAGAGCTTTTAGTTATCAACTTATCCCTCAAGACCCATGCACCGATCATCTTTCCAACCTTTTTTGGTCGTTCAACCATAATCAAAAATAGACAATCTAAGAATGAGCCACCAGCAATTGTGTCGGCCAGTGCTTTGCAGCTATCATTAGGTGCCTGATAGAAGATCTCAACTAAGGAATTATCAATAATCTTATGGTCCAAAACACTTCTCATGCACTTTGTAGACCTTTTCCATATAGTATTGATCGAATCACCAGGCAACTGCTTGAAGTTATTGATCTGATCCTTCAACTTCAGCTCTTTTGACCTCAGAAAAAGCCTCTCTAAAAAGACCTTCTGCATTTCAGCCCAAGCATTGATTGAACTCAACTTGAGCTTGGATAACCATAGTGTCGCTTCACCTATTAGATACAATGAGAAGACACGGAGCTCATGAACATATATGGACAAATTTTAGTTCTCTATCATACTATTACAAATAAAGATGACGTTATGCAGATGGTTATGTGGATCCTCTAATAACAAGCCCATGAACAACCATCTATTCTGCAACATTTAAAGTAAGCCACTTGAAATGACAAATTTTGTGTCATCTGATAAAGGAGGTAACATAATAGCTCGATGATATCCACCGTAATAGGGTCAAGCCTGTATTGATTCAATGTGTTAGTAGTAACTTGAAGATCTTGTGGTAGTGGATTTGCATCCTCAAGTGGTGGTGATGGTGGGTTATCATTATTTGGGTTTAGTGCTATATTTATGGCATCATTTGTAGCATTGTTTGCATTTTTTGGGGCTATTTTTTCTACTATTTTTCAGATCTTTAGGTCAAATGGAGTCAAGGGATTATCTCAACTATGAGTGTTGTGTATACACTATACTTGTACGCCGTAACAAAACCAAAAGAACAAAAAACATAAAAAAAGAAAATAAAGATTAATTCATAAGTTACCTAAATTAAACTAGTCCAAAAGTCTTATGCCCCAGCAGCGACACCAAAATTCTGTTGTCGCCCGAACTACATCTATTTTTGAAGGTATAAGCAATCAGTGTCAAAATATATAATCTAACCAAGGTTAGGCTCGAAACCACAAGAAATACGGTATAGACCTGGAGTAATTACAAGCAATTGGGATGAATTAACCTACTTATCTCCTGAAAGAAGGGGGCAAGTTTTGTAATTGCAGTAATTAAACCAAAACTAGAAGCAAGTACTGTGAAATTAGTGAGAGAAGTTACGAGGGTATTATGTTCCCCATGAATTCCTAACTTTGTAAAGCTAGATAATCATAATCTTTTCTAGCATGTAGCTGATGTGCCATCAAAATACAACACTTTTGATGCTTAAAACTTAGATTTTTGTGTGTTCTCAATGCAATATTAGTAGATTTCATGTATTTTTGTGTTTGTTTTGCAAGATTTCAGGGTTGGCATCGAGTTTGGGCAAAATATGTAGAAGTTACTGATTTTGAGGATTGAAGAAACCCTTTATAGGCTGTAGAGTATTCAGGGAGCCATGAAAGAGGTTTCGTGTGGAATTCTAGTGAAGGGTAGATTTATGAAGTTTGGTCTGTGAATATGCAGATGAGTCATGGAACACTTTATGAGACAAAGTTTAGGTCTCGTACCCTAAGGATCAGAAGAGAAGGACATTCTAAAGTTTCATCAGATGAAATTGCCTACAGGCTATAGAACCTTTTAAGCGCTGTAGAAACTTTTATGGGCCATAGAGGGGTGTCATAGAATCCAAGTTCAGAATTGAAGCATTAAAATACGAAAGCTCGATTACGGGCCGTAAATCACTATATGGCTCATATTGCATCTCATGAAGTATGCCAACCCAGTTATCATATTTTATTTAGGACTTGTATTTTAAACAATATAAATAGGTTTTAAGTTATTTTTCTTAGACATTCAACATGAAAATAGTAAGAAACAGTAGAGAAAAACATTGTAGAGTTTGACAAACACTTGTATACTTTAATTTCATCTTCTAATTATAATCTTGTGATTCTCATTGAACCTTGGATTTTCTTGTGCCTAATACAATTGTTTAAGTTCTCTATTATGTTATTCAAATTCATAAGTGTTGTATATACACAAATCATGAGTAGCTAAATCCACAACTCGGGTTGTGGGAACCATGAAAAAATAAAAAGGTAAAATCAGATAATTTATAATTCTTGAAAAGTGTGCATGAATTTATTAATTAATTCCCTTTGTTTTACATGTTTTCTAGTGGCCAACATTAGAAGCCGCCAATGTTACTAACTGGAACCAAGGAATTAATGAATAGGAAAAGAGATTAATTAACAGGATTTGATCAATGTTTCTCATCTATTCAACCGAACTGAGCCAAGGGGAGGTTGTACTAGGATAATAAATAAAGGTTACTAATGTCACACAGCAGAGGTAGACCAAGTCACATAATGAAATTTGCCTCTCACCTAGGCCAAATACTTTGGTGAACTTAACTTATCGTTCGGCATGCTACACACTAGAAAAAAATTAGGTTATCCGGTAATACTAAGTTAGGGAATCATGGGTAAACAATACCCTAGTTTCTCTCCATATTGGTTAAATTGTTGTTTTAGTTTAGCATTACTTTTATTAGTTATTACCAAACCTTTTAGGGTGATAAGTTTGTTAATAACCCCAAATTGCACCATTGAATTCTTCTAAGTCTACCAAATTTCCTTGGGTTTGACTCTAATGTTGGTTAGGTTCTGTATCTTGACAATGACCACTTTAGCCTATAAAAAGAGTATAGCTAGGCAATATCAAGATTTTGGCCCATTGCCGAGGAAGACGACTAGGTTGTCTAATTCATGTAATTTGGGAATTAATAAGCCCTCATTTTACGTTTTTGTTGTTTATGTTTTATTTTAGGGTGTAAGTATAGTGTATGCCCAAAATGCGAATTTGAGGCAAACCCTTGACTCAATTTGACCCAGAGATTTAGAGAACACTGAGAAGAATAGCCCAAAATAATGCGAACAATGCAACAAACTCAGCTCTTTATCAGAATGAGAATGAAAATACCAATAATAAAAATTGGTAACACTTATGAAAATACCAATAATGAAAATACCAACATAGCCATATACATAATGTTGCTTTTATCTACACAAGTGTGATGGGAACACATAATCTATCCATGAATGTGTGCGACTTCATGTCTTCCCATTATCTCTAACAGGCAATGCAACACTATGGCTATCTGAGCTTTCATAGAGTTCAATCACAAATTGGGCTGAGTTATAGAGAGCCTTTTTAGAGATTTACTTCCCGAGATCAAAGAAGCTTAAGTTGAAAGACCAAATCAACATCTTTGAGCAACTTCTTGGTAACTCGATCAGTATTACGTGGGAGCAGTTCGTCAAATGCTTGAGGAGTGTCCCATACCACAAAATTAGTAATACTGCCTTAGTGGAGATCTTCTACCGTGCCATGGATGCAAATAGCCATGAATATGCCATCACTATATTGGGGAGCGCATTCATAAGAACAATCATTCGCAGATATTGCTAAGCAGCTGGATATGGCGGCCAAATTGAATCATGTGTGGGGGTCCATCAATAAGCTTCCCACCAAATATTTGGGATCGACCGGCATAAGCCTTGAGCAAGAAATAGTAAATAAGGAGATCATGTAGATACTTGCTCAAAGTAATACCAACATGAAGATGCTAATGAAGAAAACATGAGAACTAGCTAGGCCAAGAAGAATCCAAGAAAGTCATCCCACTAGGCAGAGGGGACAAGAAAGAGGTACAGAAGGGGACCGCAAGGCTGCCTATAGGAGCAGTCATTACGTACCTCCCCATAATCGAGATATGGGCACCAGTAATTCTAGGATTAAGGAGAGGCATAGACAATTGTTGAGAAAGGCTGACGCACAGGATGAACCATGAGGGGGATTAAGTGTAGCATTGCTAGCATAAATAAAAAATTTGAATTTTATTATATCACAATAAAGTGGCTTGACCTTCATTTTGGATAAGTATCAACTAAACTTTGCTAGTTCTAGAAAGGTATAGTACCAATGCCACAGTGCAAGATCTAAAGGATAGCGAACTGTGCAAGATGGATGTGACTAGTTGTGAGGGGATCACCCCCAATCCTTTTCCAATAGTTGACAATGAAACACAAAAGCTTGAGGTAGTTTGAGTACTCAAGTTATCTATGTCGTGCTGCGCTAATAAATCAGGCGCTACTTGGGAAGCAACCAAAGGTGGACACTGGCGCTAGGTACACAGGTATATCTTTTTGACCCCGGTGCATTATTTTGTTTTGCTTGTGTGCATTAAGGACAATGAAACTCTTTTTCGATGGGATATGGGTAGTTATGGGCCTCAGTGAAGTCTTAATAGCTCTGTCTATAACTACCCCAATTTTTTAATCCTATGGGTTTTCTTGCTTATGTTCTTTTTCCTCATGGATATTCTCTTTCTGTTAAATAGGCATGTTTAGGATGTTTAAGTAGTATTTGTAGCATATAATATTGATATATGTGGCATATGTATATTTTTTTTCTTTTTACTTATGAAAAATAATACCTAACAAATTTTTGATTAGTTAGTCTAGATAGCAACCATGCATTTTTAAGTGTGTTGACAGTACTTGCTCTGATAACTGAGGATAAATTGAGATAAAACATCCTGATCTGAGAGTCCTTTATTGATAATGTAATCAGTGCCATATAAGTATGAGCTAAAATTGCTAAATTTATGTATAGTGTTTTAATTTAGAACTTGCCCTGTTACTCTGATCTAGATTTTAGGTTAGTTGGTTAGGAAAGGATCTTAGGCCAATGTTCTTAATAGTCCATTAGCCAAAAAGACCAACCAAATGTGCAGAATATCCCTTGATCATAATGTTTGAGCCTAACATATACCTTTTATTTGTAAAAACCTAAATGACCTAGCCTTGCTAGTTCTAAAATCCTGAAATAGGCCCTAGTCCTTCCTAGAACATTGTGCACCTTGACTGATGCAAAAATCGTAAGTTGAGGGTAGCTATAAAAGTGACCCTAGTTCTAAGGTTGGATAATGTGCACCTCAATTCAAGTCAAAAGCCTAAGTTGAAGGTGGTTGGTGTAAGGGTAAGACACAAAATGAAGGGGAAAGTTAGTGATACATGGAAAAGGATAAGAAATGTGTATTGGGTGAAAGAAACATAAGTGATGCTTTAGTTATAAGTTAAAAAGAAAACTAAAGTATAAAAATAGGGGAAAAAACTGAAAAATGAAAAGAAAACACCTAGAAAAGCTTGAAATAGGAGAAAAAGGAGAACAAAATGAAAATAACAATGTTGGTAGGGCAAAAGTGTAGAAACATACAGTGTCAAGGAGGGCCTTCAGTCACTACGTCCCCAAAACATCATACCAAAGCCATCTAAGCCTATGTTTTAAGCCTGAAAAGACCTAGAGTGATCCTAGTCCAAGTAGTCAAAGGTCTTAGTCATGTGTATAGGGGAAAACATATGGTATTAGGCATGATACATGAATATCTTTTGTGAGAGTGAGTGATTTTGCATTGTACCAAGGTTATACATTGAAACATCATTTAAAGTGAGATATGGGACTTCCTTATGTGATGGAACTTGCATTGCATTGTTAACATTAGGATTATTCAGTGATTGTAGCTTGTTGATAGTACCTTACTTGTAATAGTTGCACTATATCATGCATTAATCTATAGTAGTTTGCTGGACAGCTATCTGTTTTGAAAAGTAGGTATGGGTATCTATATTTAGGTTTGATGTGATGTATGCTATTAGGTTGGGGTCTGGTGTTACTGTACTGCTTATATAGATTGAGTTAGTCGTTTGAGCACAAGCAATAATTTTAAGTTGAGGGTGTTGACGTGTAGTCACAATATAATACTTTTGTATCTTAAAACATAGAATTTTGTCTGTTCTCAATGTGATATAAGTGGGTTTGATGTGTTTTTGTGTCTGTTTTGCAGGATTTTAGGGTTGGCACTGAGTTTGGGCAAAATATGTAGAAGTTGCTAATTTTGAGGATACACGAGACTCTTTATGAGTCATGGAGAGTCTACGAGCTGTGAATGTGGTTTCATGTGGAACTCCAATGAAGGGTAGATTTTTTGAAGTTTGGTCTACAAACATACAAATGAGTCATGGAACACTTCACAAGACATAGATCAGGTCTCGCACCTTGAGGATCAGAGGAGAAGAACTTTCTGAGGTTTCATTAGATGAAACCCCCTACAGGCTGTAGAACCTTTTATAGGCCGTAGAGCGGTCTCATAGAAGCCAAGACCAGAATTCAAGCAGCAAAGTACAAAAGCCTGATTATGGGTCAGTAATCACTATATGGCCCATAGTGCATCTCATGAAGCATGGTAACCCAGTTATCCTATTTTATTTAGGACTTGTATTTTAACATTATAAATAGTTTTTTTAGATTATATTTCTTAAAGAGTTTGCAAGAAAACCATAAGAAACATTAGAGAAAAACATTGTAGAGTTTGTGAAACACTTGTACACTTTAATTTCATCTTCTAATTACAATCTTGTGATTCTCATTGAAAGTTAGATTTTGTTGTTCTTAATTCAACTGTGTAAGTGCTCTATTTGTTATTCAAATTCATAAGTCTTGCATCTGCACAAATCATGAGTAGCTAAATCCACAACTAGGTATGTAGGTACCATGAAGAACTAAAAGGTAAAATCTGATAATTCATAATTCTTGAAAAGTTTACATGTATGTATTGATTAATTCTTTTCATATTGCATGTTTTCTACTGGTCGCCAACATTAGAACCCACCTTGTGTTACTGACTGGACCAAGCTAGTAACGAATAGAAAAAGAGATTCAAGATTCAAATGATGTTACTTGTGTAATCAACTTAATTAGGCCAAGTGGAGGTTGTACGGGGACAATAGGTAAGGGTTAGTAATGTCACACTGCATAGATGGACTAAGTCACAAAGTAAAATTTGCCTCGCCTGGGCCAAAGGGTTTCATGAACTTAATTTACCATTTTGTATACTACACACTAAAAAAGAATTAGGTTATCCAAAGATACTAAGTTATGGAATTATGGATAACACAATATCCTAGTTTCTCTCCATATATTGGTTAAACTCTTGTTTTAGTTTAGCATTGCTTTCATTAGTTATATAAAAAAAAAACTCTCACTCCTTGGGGAGATAAGATGGTTAATAACTACAAATTGCATCATTGGATTCCTCTAATAACTACTATATCTTGAAAATGACCACTTTAGCATAAAAAAAGAGGTGTAGCTTGGGTGAGATCAGTAGCATGTAAACTTGTAAGTTAAGTTTACCAAACCCTTTGATCCAGGCGAGAGGTAAATTTTACTACATGATTTGATCCATCCCCGTAGTGTGACATTACTAACCCTTACCTTTTGTTCCTATACAACCACCACTTGCTCTTGTTAGGTTGATTAGACGAGAGGGATTACATCGAATCATGTTAATTGTTCCCTTATCCTATTCATTACCACCTTAATATAGAAAGTAAGATTTAAGCGAGTTCTAATGTTGGACACCATTAAAAAGAATTCCAAATGAAGGGTTTAACTAATACATGCATGCACACCGTCCAAGAATTATAGATTATCTGATTTTACCTTGTTAGTTCTTTATGGTTCCCACAAATATAATTATGGATTTAGCTATGCATGACATTGTAGATGAGAAAATGATGTTATGGAATAACATAATTAAACACTTATAATGATGAATTTAAGAACAAGAAATCTAAAATTCTCCACAAGAAATCACGATGTAATAATCTCAATGTAAAAGTCACAAAATATGAATTCTCAAAGTACTTCTATCCTCTATCGTGCGTGTATCTCTAAATAGACCTAAATAAACCTATTTATAATAATTAAAATACAAATCCAAAATAAAATAGAAAAAATAGATTCAACAGCTTCTACGGACGAGTTTATAGGATGTTTGTGAAACTACGACCCATACCTATACATCATACTTTTACACTTATCAGGGTTCACTTCATGAACCTTCTTACGAGACATCTTTTGACTTATGTCCCATAAGGTGTTTCGTCTACTAACTTCTTTGAAGCTTTTCAAAACATGATCCTCCAGGAACAACCTTATCTACGACCTATCTTTAGAATTATGGCTCATAAGTGGCTTCGTTTGACAAAACATTAGCATTCAACATGTTCTCTGATCTTCAACCTATAAAAGAACCTATATCACCTAACAAAATCTATGGCTCATTTGATAGTTCATGAATGTAACATTTGAAAATTGGCCCTTAACTAGATGTGAGTCACAAGACTAACTTACAGCTCGTGAAGTAAACCACGGCCCATAGAATTGTCCTTAAATCACCAAAAACTTCACTATTACAGAACTTTACCTAAAATCATACTGAATCATGTAATCCTACAAAATTAACCTAAAAACGCATCAAACCCACTAACATCGCTTTGAGAGAACACAAAATTCTAATTTTTAAGCATAAAAAATGTTGTATTTTGGCAGCACATCATTATTTCGTTCAACTTTTCCATTCTTTTGAAACTTGGTCTCTAAAGGTCAATCTAAGACCCCTTCTACAACTCATAGAATGAACTATGGGTCATAGAATCTGAAATACCCCAAAATGTGACTGAAAATGTGCCTTGGAAATGCCTATAGTCAGAATTTATATATATCTCAAAATTCGTGTATGATATCAAAAGTTCAACTTTATATATTCGTGATCAGGGTCACAATTGAGTGAAAATGGGTATAACTCCCATTTTAGAGCAACATATATATATATATATATATATATAAACAGTAAGGATTCCCGCCTTGGTTGTGATGTGCCAAGAGCGTAAATCTGCATTTTATTCCTAATATTTCTTATTTTGGCCTAAGGCTTTGGGGCCTTAGGCCTAAGCCTTCTATAACACTTATAATTAGTCATTTTTCAATCCCATATTATTCAAGACACTCTCTAAACCCTCTGTAACACTTACATCTAGATTTAAGTGTCCCAAACTCATTTTCAGATCTCAAGAATTTCATTCAACCTTCAATTTCTCGTCCAAATCTTCTTCAAGAAAATCTCCAAAGTTGAGGTATGAGGGCTTAAACCATTGGGTCCTTTCATCTATGGTTTGTAACCTTCCTTTCTAAGTAAATTGCATGTTTTCAAGTTAGTTATCTATGGGTATCTAATATTATCAAGTTTTATTATAAACCATGTTGTATTTTCATAAAATGTTGACTATTATGCATGTTTTGAGCTATGAATCTATGATTTATTATTAGATTTGATGAAGGGTTTCAATGTATCCTGAATAAGGGCATTACTAAGTATTGTTGGGTTGATTTACCTTGAGTTTCCTCGCATGATTTCACTCTTGAATTATATAATTTTGAACTAGCATTATGCACTCGCCAAGAGTTTGATAAAATGTCTTGTTAAGGATTCTTGAGTTATTGATGGTCTATTGCATGACTTATGAACTAAGTGACTTTGTAATGATGAAGGAATTGTATGAATGTATTGATTTCATGAAAGGTATCTATAGTGTTGTAAGTTGACCACACCTTGTTAAGGAGGTGATATGCCTCAACCACTTTGATAGGGGGTACTACGCCCATCTACCACGTTAAAGTGTATATACCTTGACCATTTTGAAGGGGGTGCTATGACCATCTACCACGTTGAAGTGTATATACCTTGACCACTTTGATGGGGGGTGCTATGCCCATCTACCACAATGAGGGGTATATACCTTGGCCACTTTGATGGGGGGGGGGGGGCTATGCCCATCTACCAATTGAGGGGTAGATACCTCAATCACCTACCAAGGGAGTAGTAGGCCTTGGATTCCAAGTACTAGTATACTTGGCCTATGATGATTGTCTATTTGTACACATGTGATATGACCAGACATGCCACGTTGTTAATATATTATCCTTTACTTATGATAATGCATTTTGACGATGTTGCCTATCTTTTATTGCATTGCATTCTACATACTTAATACATTCAAATATAATAATGCATACTCTATTCCTACATGATGTTACCATGTAGGAACCAGAGCTCCTTACAATCATCAACCACGTGGCTAGTTGTGATTTCTTGAAGATAAGCTTTGGTGAGTCCTCAAATTTAGGGACACCAGCTAAGCTACTCTTGCTTATATTATTTCTTATGTTGAACTCTTGATACTATGAGGGTAAGCCCAAAAAGTGTCTTAGCCCCCGCCTTATCTATACTGGAGGTGTTGTTGGATAAGTGATGTAATTGTGCTATGTTCTTGACTCTTGATTGTTTATGGTTATGTAAGACTTCCCTTAGTCCCTTTATCCTTATTTTTACTCTCTTAGTTTTGTTTAATTGCTTCCACGACCAAGGATGTGTAAATGATACAGAAAGAGGCTTGTTTAGGGTCCTTTTGGGTTCCCATTTGTCGTGTCACATCTAGTCTCTAGGCTTAGGTCGTCATAAACTTAGTATCCAGATATTTGGTTGGTAGTGGTCCTCAAAATCCAACACACTGTGTCGATTAGAGTCTTATTCATGGTTGTGAAGCGCGCCACAACTATAAATAGAGGCTATGATGCGTTTTAGGAAATGTTTCACTTCTTCATGATCTATATCGTGCGATAGAGTTAAGTCTTCTAAGGCTTATATCTTATTCTAAATCATTGTGTTTTATAATATGTCTCAAGCTATTCAGGATGGTGATATATCAAATGTAGACGTTTGTAATGCTCTATGGCTATTGGCCAAGGTTGTGACCTCTCAACTCTATCAATAAGTGGATGCTCCTGAAACTTCAAGGGATAAAAGAAACGACAGGGGGCTTACAAGGTCCCAAGTTGGTGGTGCTTCATCTTCTACTAATCCACCAGTGCCTAAATACGGAAATGGGAAGATTCCCTTTTTCTACTTGTCAGGAGTGTGTCAAGAGGCATCAAGGAAGGTGTTTGGTGGGAATTGTGGATTGCTTCAAGTGTTATGGTGATGGGCATAGGATGAGAAATTGCCCGATGGCCTCAAAGAAAGGAAGAAGGAGAGTCCAAATTGAAGATAGGCTTCCACATGCTAAGCCTAACGGCTATGGTGGAATGACTCATCCTAGGTGCCAAAAATGTGGGAGAAGCCATAATGGCAAATATAGTACAAACACAGGTGCATCCTTTCAATGTGACAAGATAGGCTACAAGCTTTCTAATTACCCATATATTCAAGGGAAATGCGAGGGTGTTAGTGTTCAAGTTTCCCCTACAAGTCACAACTGTGGAAGGTATTATTCAAGAAATTGCGTGGACGGTCCAAGATCATGTTTCTAGTGTGGTGCAAAGGGGCATAAGTCAGTACATTATCCATGGGTTACTAAGGATCATGGAGATGACCATCGATGTTTCCAATCGTACCCTCTAGGGGATCACTAGACTTGGCATGGTGCTTTGCAGGTATGTTAAAAGTCTTTGATTTTGATGTGTATACATTGATAGACTTGAGTGCAACTATTTCTTTTATTAATCCTTTTATTGCCAAAAAGCTTCATGTTAAACCCGAATTGTTGTGTGAGTCATATGAAGTATCAACCCCCACTGATGCATCCATTCTTGCTAAAAAGATCTATAGAAATTGTCGCATATTCATTTTGCATAAAATATTGCTTTGTGATTTTGTTGAGTTGGATATGGTAGATTTTGATGTCATTCTTGGGATGAATTGATTGCATGCATATTATGCCTATGTTGATTGTATAACCCATAGTGTCAAATTCCAATTCCCTAATGAACCCATCCTTGAGTGGAAGATTCATGATGTAGTGGCCAAGGGTAGATTCATTTCTTGCATTAAAGCCCAAAAGCTGATTTCTAAGGGGTGTCTCCATCATGTTGTGAGGGTTAGGGATATTGAGTCCAAAGTCCTTCCTATAACGTCAATTCTTATGGTTAATGAATTTCTTGATGTCTTTCCTGATGAGCTTCCTGGTGTTCCTCCCAAAAAGGAAATTGATTTTGGTATAGACCTCCTTCCCGATACTCAACTCATTTCTATTCCCCCTTACTATAAGGCCTTGGTGAAGTTGAAGGATTTTAAACAACAATTGAGTGATTTGTTGGATAAGGGTTTCTTAAGGCCTAGTAAATCACCTTGGGGTGCATTAGTCTTGTTTGTGAAGAAGAAAGATGGTACTCTTAGAACATCCATTGATTATAGGCAACTTAATAGGGTCACCATAAAGAAAAAGTACCCTCTACCAAGAATTGATGGCCTTTTTGATCAACTTCAAGGTGCTAGTCACTTCTCTAAGATTGATCTTATGTCCGGATATCACCAAGTGAAAGTGAGGGAGTGTGACTCTCCTAAGATGGCCTTACAAACTAGGTTTGGGCACTTTGAGTTTGTGGTTATGTTTTTTGGGTTGACAGAAGCAACAACTATATTCATCGCTCTTATGAATAGGGTCTTTAAACCCTACCATGATTTATTAGTAATGGTTTTTATTGATTATATCTTGATCTATTCTAGTGAGGAGGAGCATTTGGATCACTTGAGGGTGGTGTTGCAAATCTTAAGAGGGGAGAAGCTGTATGCTAAATATGAAAGAAATACGATTTTTGGTTGAAACAGGTTGCTTTTCTAGGTCATATGATATTGGGGGATGGCATTAAGGTGGATCATAAGAAGATAGAGGTGATTAACCTTTGGCTCCATCGGACATTAGAAGTTCTTGGGTTTAGCGGTTTATTACCGAAGGTTTATGAATGATTTCTCTTCTATTGCTTCTCCCATGACTAAGTTGGGCCAATGAGTGTGAAACAAGTTTCCATGCTTTGAAAGATAAGCTTGTCTCCGCTCCTATCTTGCCTCTACTAGAATGGTTGGAAGGGTTTGTTGTGTATTTTGATGCCTCAAGAATTGGTTTGGATTATGTTTTTATGTAAAATGGTAAGGTGATAGCATATGCCTCTAGACTACTTAAGGTGCATGAGAAGAATTATCCAACCCATGATCTTGAATTGGCCATCGTGGTATTTCCCTGAAAATTTGGTGTCATTATTTGTATCGGGTTTATGTTGATGTATTTACCGATCATAAGAGTCTCCATGGTGTTCACCCAAAAAGAT
>JAOTQJ010000099.1:10873488-10892687 GCA_025642045.1 Solanum sejunctum | reverse complement strand
CTTTTCAAGATAAAGTACTTGCATATGCTTCTCACGACTCTACTCGTGCTGTACATAACAGTAATATCTTTCACCGACTCCCAGGCCAGTTACTATCGTGCTACTATATATCTATGTATATTTTCCGACGTTGGTTGGCTACGGCGGACTCGGTTTTGCCCAGTGGTCGAGTTTCGCTTAGACGGTGTGATGCAGTGACTGGTGCCTCATGTGATATATGATATGCAGGCGTAGCGACTTTCCTGGCCCATGTGATTATGTGTATGATGTGCGATAGAGATTTTCGGGTATTTGAACTTCTGGTGTGATGCTGTGGATGGCGTGATGTTTGGAGCCATCATTGCCGTCCGACATGCATGACTTTCATGAGTTTTAAAATGACCTTTTTATTCGATACTTGGTACAGGTTTGATTTATGTACATTTTACTATTTTCTTTGGCTTATGAGATCTATCTGTATTATGTACTTCCAATTTTGCATATTCGGTACGTCCTTCGTACTGTCCCCTTCCTTGGGGGGGGGGCTGCGTTCATGCCCGCAGGTACCGACGAGCAGGTGTGAGACCCTCTGGCCTAGTATCTCCTTTCTCAGTTGCAGTGCCCTTTTGTTTTAGGAGCCAGTTTTTAGTATCTTTCTATGTTTTGTGTATGGGTCATGTATATATATATATACTGTGTGAAGTCTATATATAGAGGTCTGTGGATACTAGTGGGTAGTGGGTATGTGATATATACATGAGTACATGGTCTATATTATGTATGTGATACTTGATCAGGCGGCGAGACCGCATTACTTTATGTTTGACATGATTATTAGGCGGCAGGACCGCAGCGGAGACCTTGCCGGCCCGCATCTATGTATATGTGTAAATGACTATATATATTTATATTGTGTCTGGGTTGCTGTTGGACTTTCTTTGCAGGTGCGGTTAGTGAATAAAACAGAGGAAACTTTGCCGAAATTTCGGTAGAATTCCTAGACTTTAAGTTGTGGTTTTGCGAGTTAATGTTGGTTTAAATGCCTAGTCGGCACGAGTCATAGCCCCGGGGTTGGGCTGTGACACTATCATTTTTCTACCTGATCTATTAATGACATTTTCATAATATTTCTGTTGGTCTTTTGGGAATTTCTAGGCTATTCCATGGTCATCTAAAGACCTAAAACCTATTTCGAACATTCAAAATCACTCCTCATATTTTAAATCCTTTGAAAAGATTTTCATAAAGGAACTCTTGGAGATTTCAACACTTAAGCTAGAGAACTCAATTCTTCTTCAAATGCGTTGGGGGATTTTCTTCATCTTGGTGATGGTATGTGGGTTTTGATCCTTGCTTACTTCCAATCAAGGAGACCCAAATTATTTTCAAGAAATTTACATGACCTTTGGTTACTTTGAATTGGAGATTTGAATAATATGATTCCTTAAATTCAAATACTATATGGTTATGCTTATTTACTAATTTTAAGTTGATTTAAATTATAAATAATGATTTACATTGGTTTATGAAATTATGTATATGTATGCCCTTTTTGAAGACTTATTTATGCATGAGTGATCTTGTGTTGGATTTAAATATGAATTGAATAGTGTATTTACTTCAATTTCATTCATAGCATTTGCATTCATGACATTGGACTATTTTGAGAAATTATGTAATGGGCTAAACTCAATTATGTTTTATGATATGAGTTTGACTTAATATTGGTTATGACAAGAATGTGATCACATATATGTCTATTGATTATGACTCTTTGAGCATTTTGGGTGCTTGTACCATTTTGTATATGAATGAGCTATTCCTATGCATGAGTATTATGATTATAAACTATGATTTTGGAATTTGAGCCTAAGTATGAATTACTATAAGTGGTATTTGGCTTTAAAGATTAAGAATGCATTGAAATGGTCTTGGAAATAAATATTGTCTTCTGAAGCATATATATATGTATTCATGTGGGATGACTACTTAGCACCAATGGGAGGAGGGTCCTCTCTTTTTCTTCAAACTATGTGCCTAGCATAGGTTTTTCTTTCCGAAATGGGAGTTGTCCCATAAGGAAAGATGCCTCCGAAATAGGAGTTATCCCGTAAGGAGATGACATGATATGATATGACTTGATATGCTATACGTAAAAATCCTATCCGAAATGGGAGTTTATCCCGTAAGGAAAGTTACTTCATACGAAATGAGAGTTGTCCAGTAAGGTGAAGTATGATTTACCTTAGGCAAGTACACCACTTTTTTATCGATGAGGGGATTTTATCGGAATTCCAAGTAATAGGTTGCTTGGTCTAACTCATGTTGGTTAAGGTCACATTCCCACTATATATATGAGCATCATTTGCACTTCATGCATTATGAATTTCATAGCATCTTGTTATACTACATCCCTTGTTATATATAGCCCTTTCAATATTATGTGCCCTTGTCATCTAACATAATATGCAGGTTTTGGTAAGTTACATGCATTCCACCTCACATACTTAGTACATTTAAATGTACTAATGCATACTTTTGCCTACAAGATCTCACCATGTAGGGACCAGAGATTATTTTCATCCACCGTTCGATGGCTAGATCGGATTTTGAGATATTGGTTGTGGTGAGTCCTAGGACAAGCCACCATTCCTCTATCTTAAGTTGTTGTTGTTGTTTAGGTTATCTATACTTTGAGGGTAAGCCCAAAACATGTCTTGGCCCCTATCCTATCTTATGACTAGAGGCATTGTTAGACATCTTATAGACTCTCATTGGATTTATGTGTTATGTGTTGTATTTGAACCTTATGATTATGGTTTTCCTTTGGATATGATTATTATGGATTGATTATGGAAATTATAATATATATGTATGTTGATGTGGAAATGTGGAAGATCCTAAGTCCCGCATTTCCCCCATAGCGTGAGTCATATTTACCCGCCCCTTAGTCATTATGTGCTATATGCTATGTGAATCCATGATAATTCCTTTCCCTAAGATATCCCCATAGCGTGAGTCCTACTTTCCTGTCCCTTAGAACTATGTGTTTAATTTGAATGCACTTCCAAACCAATGATGTGAATTTTGGTACTTTGAGGCTTGTTTAGGGACTCTCGGGTTCTCATTTGCCATGTCACTCCTAGACCCTAGGTCCAGGCCGTGACAATAAAATTAAAAACTATATCCGATTATTATACTTATTTGTTGTTTTACTGTAATCTGTATTACTTAGCCTTGTTATATTTTTTTTAATAGCTTGTGACATAATTTTGTTTTATTTCTATTATTTGAGCATTGTTTAATTTAAAAGATATGTCATTTGATAAATAAATTCGTTCTCAAAACAAATTGATAAACGACTAAAAGTACAAATGAAAAAAGTAGATATATAAATGTGCAAAAACCTAAATATACATAATTAAACTATCAATTAAATATCATAATAATTTATAAAATTGAAAAACATTGATACTTAAGCTTCAATTCAAATTCTAAGAAAACCAAAATTACTTCATAAGAGTACAAACTTTATAACATTGACCTCAAATAGCATAATTTTTTTCAATGTAAAATTTATTAACGCATACATACATATTAAAAGTCCAAGTGAGATCATACCAAATGTGTGTATCACTCTCTATTCAATCTGTAGTTATTTTGAGGCAAATTTTTCAGTTGCTTTAAACTTGCATAATTGAAATCTAAAGCCAAAAGATTAAAAAAGAATAATTAAGGAAACTAAGTTGTTACACCCGGTAATTTACCAAGATAAGAGATTGCCCGCAGAATGCATCACCATTACTTTTTTTGACAAATCCAAGGCAGAATCATATCAACACAAAACATTCAGAAGGAAGTGGTCTTGGTTGAATTTTTGGCCAACCGGAGCAAAAGATTATTTTTTGGGACATAATACAATTTCCAATAAAGTGTGTGATACCTCCACGTCAACGAGATTCCCAAAAAAGGGTTATTCTCACACTTTGCACATAAACTCATTTGACAGGTGTGATTTATGCGTTACGTCAATAAATGAACTAATGTGAAGCAAGTCCGCAACTCAGACTACTCCATCGTAGTTCAACTTTTTCTTGTCGGCTAAAATTTTAATGAGGGACATTCTAGACTTTTACCCACCTCTCCTACACTTTATCCATGACTGATATAGGTCATTTTAAACCTTAATAAACTCTCTAAACTCATTTCTATATTTCACACTAAATTAACTGAAGACATAGGGCTAAAGAGAGGAGAAAAGGGTAGGGTTCAGGGAAAGATTTTGTCTGTCTTCATCTCAAGTATATAAGACTAAACTAAAGTATTGATCTTATTTTCCATGTGCCTCATGAATGTGATAGGATGAATTATTACGGACTTGAAGTCCTCATAATTGTGTTTTCTTGAAAACTTCTTAAATATTTAACCTATTTTACTTATATTATATAATTGATGATTTCTATAAACTTGTTTCTTGAACAAATGATTTAAGCCTTTGATTTTATAAACACTAAATATATTTTCGAACTAAGATTTAACGACTATGCGAAACGATTGAATCTAGAGCCTCGACATGATAATTGTTGATTGCTATTATGATATGAGCATGATGTGTAGCACTTCTCATGTTTCTGGGCTTGGGGAAAACTGAAAGAATGAAGATTTGCTGATGGTCAGGTTTCACGAGCCAATCTACGGCCCATAAAAGAACTCACGGGTTGTATATGACATCGTGGAAGGTTCCCAGTGAAAGGGGAATATTGAAGATCTATGGAAGTTGACTTATGAATTAGCAGTCGAGTAGTACTTTTTCATATAGCCCGTAAGCAAGTCTCATAGGTGGAGGCCCTAGGAAATCAGAAATCTATCTAAGTATGGGATATTCGTATGAAGGTATTTATGGCCCATAAGTTTTTATACGAGCGGTACTGCATGTTCATGGATCAAATACTGCAATTCTAGTAGCCCAAATTTTGTGACATCCTAATCCATGAGATGAGGTACAACCCGTAAGTTATTCCATGGCCCATAGAAGGGCATTTCATGGACGGTCCTGTAGTTTTTAAAGAAGGGTAGTTTCATCTTTTCTCACTCTTTTAATCCTAAACTAGTTAGTTTTCACTTAATTAAATCCGAAAATGTGACTCTCTAATTCGTTAGCAAAACACTCTCCAAATGTAGAACATAGTTTCAAAAGAGCAAAAGCAAGGGCTACAAGAAACTAATTCCTCAGGTATGTAACGCCTACAAAATTCATTTTCAATGTTTCACCATCATGTCACTACCAGTTTTCTCAATGTATCAAGTTATAGTTGAAAACAAGATTTCTTTATTTAAGAAATTATTCTTGTTTATGTTATTTTTGAAGAAAAGCATGAAATTTACTGAATTTTTCTACTATATTGAAGTCTTAGGTTGAGATGCTAATTTTTATTGATAAACTAATTAAACCATAAAGTTACTATGAGAATATATGAATTTTCAGTTCTTGCTTCAAACATAAGAAAAGTATTAGCATAAGTATTGTATGAATAATGAAGCATGAAACCTATAATTTTAGACTGTTCTGAGAAAAGTTAAGAGAATGCTAAGTTGGGCTAAGTCCCAAAAAGAAGAGAAATAGTACCTAGAGCAGATTTTATTCATTTAACTTTGAGCATATGATTATTACTTTTGGGAGCAGTATTGACCACCGATATAAGTAAGAGTACAATAACTTGAAAATATAAACTACGTAACCAAAGTAGAATAGAATTGTACCAAGAGTACATCTCCTCATTACCACTGAGATGGCCCAGTTTTGGGACAGATCCACTCCCGCAGTTTTGTCCCTTACCCTGGCAAAGTATGGGATGGCTCTGGTAGTGTGGCAATACATTATATCATAATGAAGCTCATAGTGCTGATTGCCAACTAGAGAAACTCCACAAGCTAAAGTAAACTAATTCTTGCATTAGGAGTTTCAACATATACTTTTAATTTTAGCATGCAATTTATTTATTACTTATGCTATCCTATTTTGAGGCATGTTTTAGCTACTTTTGAGTATAGACCCTATCCTAAGTTCCCGATTTTGGCTATTTTACTTGCTCGTAGATTCCACATACCAACATCCTTTGGACTTGCATTATTTTATGATGCAGATATAGGTTACAGAGTCCCTCAGTAGATGCTCCATTGAGGATCATCATTTCCTTCAACCATCGGTGAGGCCTTTGACCATCCACTGTCTTTGGAGTCTTTATTTATTTTTTAGCATTTCTTTTCAATTGTGGTTATTGTGGGCCTATCACGGTTGTTTTTCTAGATTACTTTTGTTAGATGTTCCATATACTAGATATCATGAGTTTTAGTTCTTAGTTTTTCAGTTGTTATTGGGGTACTTCCTTGGTATAGTTATTCAGACTATTGCATTCTCTTTAGCACTTCATATCTAAGCCTATCATTTATTATTTAAGTCTTTTGTTGACTAAAGCAGCTAGGCGAAGTGGTTCGCTTAGGATCAAAAATGGTTATAGGTGCTGGCCACATCCAAGGTGTAGACGCAGGTCATGACAAACTAGGTATCAAATCTAGGTTTAAGTGTCCTAGGGATGTCTATGGAATCGTATCTAGTATAGTCCATATTATTGGTGTGAAGCATGCCACATCTATAATAAGGAGGCCACAGGGCATCAGGAAGTGTCAATATCAAGTTTATTCCCTTTCGTGCTTTGGAGTTTACCTCTATTTCTTTCATTCTGATTTGTTTGTTGACTCCTTATTTTTCAGATCATGCCTCCATGTATAGTCGCCAGACCAGCCAGGGTAGAGGATGCCTAGCCACGAAGAATGCTAACCAACCTAATCCACCAATTCTTGAGGTACCTAGAGGTCTAGTTGTCCTTGTTGAGCATCCACCACAAGCATATATCTCTAATGCTGAGCTTCATCAGGCCATCTAGTCTTTGGAACAAGTAGTCACCACACAGGAAGGCTGACAGGGACATTTCAAGCATGATGGTTCAGATACCACCAGGGTTTGTGAATTTTCGAGGATGAACCCACTTGAGTTAATGGGGTCTGATATGAAGGAAGATCCTAAGAACTTCATTAAGGAACACCAAAAAGTAATTCAGGTTATGCACATAGTTGATGCAGAGCGAGTTCAGTTGGCTGTCTACCAACTCAAAGGAGTAGCTAGACTCTGGTTTGATCGGTGGAAGGGAGGTAAAGCAGAAAGGATGCTAGCTTTAAGTTAGGCAGTGTTTGAGGAGGCATTTCTGGGATAGTACATTCCTAGAGAGTTAAGGCAAGCTAAGGTGAGGTAGTTTTTGAATCTAAAGCAAGAAGTTATGAGTGTGTGAGAGTACAACCTCAAATTCACTCAGTTGTCCCATTATGCTCTAACTATGATGGCAGATATACATACTAGGATGGATCTATTTGTATCAGGGCTCTCTCGAATGAGTAAGAGGGAGGGAAAAAATGATGTGCTAAATAGAGATATGGACATAGATCGCTTAATGACTTATGTGTAGCAAGTAGATAAGGAGATGACACAGGACAGGGGGAGTTCAGAAATAAGAGGACAAGACATTAAGATAGGAGATAGGGAAAAAAGAGGCTAGAAGTGTTGGTCATTCATTCTTTCAGCCTAAGACATTTGGACCAGTACCTTCGTCTACTATTACACCTGCATAGAGGGTTAGGAATGAGTAGGAATCATAGAGATGCAATGTTCAGGGCAACCAGTTATAGCAGTGTGCAACTTAAGTATTGACTCGTTATCCAATTTATGGTAAGTGTGGCAAGTCTCATCCAGGAGAGTGCCTTGTGGGCACAAATGGTTATTTTAGATGTGGTCTGGTGGGGCACTTTTTGAAGGATTGTACTATAGGGAGGCAAAACATTAGGGATAACAAATCTTAGTCAGTTTCTTCAGCACCACAGGGTAAGCCAGTTTAGAGGGTTACTACATCAAGGCTAGGTAGAGGCACAAATCATCTATATGCCATGGCCACTAGACAGGAGCAGGAGAATTCACTAGATATGGTTATCGGTATGCTCAAAGTACTTACTTATGATATGTACGCATTGTTAGATATAGGTTCCACATTTTCATTTATGACTCCCTATGTAGCCACGAAGTTTGAGATCAATATAGAATGTCTTCTTGAGCCTTTTCGTGTTTTCACTCCTATTGGAGAATCTATTTTAGCCTAAGAGTCTATAGGGTTTGTCCAGTGTCAATTTACTATAAATACCTTAGTTGATCTGATTGAGTTAGGCATGATAGATTTTGACATCATTCTAGGCATGAACTAGCTTCATGCTTCTTATGCCTCCATAGACTGCAGAATTAGGGTGGTGAAATTTTAGGTTCCTAATGAGCTAGTTTTAGAGTGGAGACGTAGCTCAGGTTTTCCTAAGGGTCAATTTGTCTCATATCTCAATGCCAGAAAGTTAATTTCCAAAGGGTGTATATATCATCTAGTTAGAGTCAAAGAATCCAGTGCGGAGACACCATCTCTCTAGTTTGTTCCAATTTTGAATGAATTCCCAAAAGTCTTTCCAAATGATCTACCTGGAGTCCCCTTGATAGGGAGATAGACTTTGAGATAAACATCATCCCAGATACTCAGCCCATATTTATTCCTCCATACTATATGGTTCTTTCAGAGTTAAAAGAGTTGAAAATACAATTGAAAGACCTTTTAAATAAGGGTTTCATTGGATCGAGCATCTCACTTTGGGGTGCTCTAGTTCTATTTGTACGTAAAAAGGATGGTTCTCTTAGAATATGCATAGATTATCGCTAGTTAAATAAGGTCACCATAAAGAATAAGTATCCTCTTCCTAGAATTGATGACCTGTTTGACCAACTCCAGGGTGATTCTTGTTTCTCCAAAATAGACCTTAGATCTAGGTACCACCAGCTCAAAGTTTGGGAAAGTGACATTCCTAAGACAACCTTTAGAACCCGCTCTGGTTATTACGAGTTTTTAATCATATTCTTTAGACTGACTAATGCCTCAACAACTTTTATGGATCTTATGAATAGGGTTTTGAGGCCATACTTAGATATGTTCATCATTGTGTTCATAGATGATATCTTGATCTACTCTAGTAATGAGGAGGAGCATGCCGAGTATCTTAGAATTATCCTTCAGACCATTATGGACCAACAGTTGTATGCTAAAATTTTCAAATGTGAGTTTAAGTTAGCATTTGTGACATTTCTGGGTCATATTATTTCTGATGAGGGCATCCAAGTCAATTCTCAAAAGAGTGAGGCTATAAAGAACTGGCCAAGACCCATAACTCCAACAAAGATAAGGAGTTTCTTGGGTTTTGCAAGTTACTATAGCTATTTTGTGGAGGGGTTTTCTTCTATCTCAACTCCTTTGACAAAGCTAACTCAGAGGAAGTTTAAGTTCATATGGTCTGAAGCTTGCGAGTAGAGTTTCCAAGAGTTAAAAACTAGGTTAGCTACAACTCCTGTCTTATCCCTACCGGAGGGAGCTAATGGCTTCGTTGTATACTTTGACACTTCGAGAGTGGCTTGGGATGTGTATTGACGTAAAAAGGCAAGGTAATAGTGTATGCCTCTAGAAATCTTAATACGTATGAGAAGAACTACCCAACTCATGATTTGGAGCTTACTATTGTGGTGTTTGCTCTCATAATCTAGAGACACTAACTTTATCATGGGCATATAGATGTATTTACTGATCACGAGAGCTTGCAGTATGTATTCAGTCAGAAGAAGCTGAACTTGAGGCAAAGGAGATGTTTGGAGCTATTGAAAGACTATGACATGAACATTTTCTATCACCCAAGGTAAAGCTAATGTAGTTGTTGATGCTCTTAGCAGGTTGACGATGGGGAGCACTGCACATATTGAGGATGAAAAGAAAGAATTAGCTACGGAAGTGCTCAGACTAGCACGCTTGGGAGTATAGATTGAAAATTCTGATGAAGTTGGTACAAATATAAAAAATGGGGCAGAGTCGTCCTTAGTAGTAGAGGTGAAAGAAAAGCAAGACCAGGATCCTATCCTCCTTCATTTAAAAGAAGATGTTCAAAGAGCAAAGGATATTAGTGTTTTCAAAAAAGGGAGTGGAGTCCTGAGATATCAAGGTAGGCTATATGTACTAAGTGTTGATGGCCTTAGAAACAAGATTCTAGTGGAGGCTCAAGATACTCTATTCACCCATGTTTAACAAAAATGTATAGAGATTTATAAGAGGTTTATTGGTAGGGTGGCATGAAGAAGGACATTGCAAAGCTCGTGTCCAGGTGCCCAAATTACTAGCAAGTTAAGGTGGAGCACCAAAAGCCTTGTGGTGTGGCCCAAAATATTAAAATTATAGAGTGGAAGTGGGAGATGATTAACATGGACTTCATAACAAGCTTACCCTGATCTCGCAGATAGCATGACTCAATATGGGTAATAGTAGATAGAATAACCAAGTCAATTCACTTTTTACCTATCAAGACAACTAATATAGTTGAGAAATATACAAGACTGTACGTTATGGAGATTGTTAGATTTCATGGGGTTCCAATGTCTATTATTTCAGATAGAGGACCCAGTTCACAACATCATTTTCGAAGTCCTTTCAAAAAGGGCTTGGTACGAAGGTGAACCTTAGTACAATCTTCTATCCCCAGATAGACGGGCAAGCGGAGCGAACCATATAGACTCTTGAGGATATATTGAGGGCATGTGTTACAGACTTTAAAGGTATATGGGATGATTACTTACCCTTGATTTATTGTTTCCTATAATGATACTTTCCAAGCTAGTATACAAATGGGACCACATAAGGCACTTTATGGGAGGAGGTGCAACTCACCTATTGGGTGGTTTGAAGTTGGTGAGGCAGGATTGATAGGACCTTATTTAGTCCATCAGGCTATGGAAAAGGTGAAAGTTATCTAAGGGGTGTCTTTACCATCTTGTGAGGGTTAGGGATGTGGAGCTTAAAGTCCTTTCCATAGAATTGGTCCCGATTGTAAATAAATTTCTTGATGTCTTCTCTAATGATCTTCTTGATGTTCCTCCCAAAAGGAAAATAGACTTTGGCATAGACCTCCTCCCCCATAGTCAAGCCATCTCTATTTTCCATTATTGTATAGTCCCAGCAGAGTTAAAAGAGTTGAAGTAATAATTTAGTGACTTTTTAGAGAAGGGATTTATTAGACCTGGCCAACCACCTTGGGGTGCTTTGGTGTTATTTCTGAAAAAAGGATGAGTCCCTTAGGATGTGTATTGACTACCGGTAACTCAATAGGGTCACCATCAAGAATAGGTATCCTCTTCCAAGGATTGATGATTTGTTTGACCAATTGCAAGGGGCTAGTCATTTCTCTAACACAGATCTTCGGTCCGGGTATCATCAAGTGAAGGTGAGGGAGTGTGACATTCCCAAGATGGCTTTCTTGACTAGATATGGACATTATGAGTTTGTTGTGATGTGTTTTAGGTTTTCCAATGCACCAACCATCTTTATGGACCTAATGAATAGGGTCTTTTAACCCTACCTTGTTTCCTTTATCGTGGTCATCATTGATGACATTTTGATCCACTCTCATGGTGAGTAGCAGCATAGAGCTCATTTGAGGGTTTTGTTGCAAAGATTGAGGGAGGAGCAATTGTATGCTAAATATGAGAAGTGTGAATTTTTGTTGAGGGAGGTTGTCTTCCTAGGACATATGGTGTCGGGGGATAGTATTAAGGTAGATCCAAAGAAAACTGGTGTGATTAAAAATTGGCCTAGACCATTGAACTGGTTGGACATTAGGAGTTTCTTGGGTTTAGCATGCTATTATTGAAGGTTTGTGAATTGATTCTCTTTTATTGCTTCTCATATGACAAAATTGACTCAAAAGAAAGTTAAGTTTGTATAGAACGATAAATATGAGAGAAGCTTCCAAACATTGAAAGATAAGCTTGTGTCCGTTCCTATATCATCACTATCGGATAGGCTTAAGGGATTTATTGTGTATTATGATTCTTCCGAGGTTGGTTTGGGTTATGTGTTGATGCAAAATGGTAAGGTCATAGCCTATGCTTCTAGACAACTCAAAGTACATGAAAAGAATTACCCTACCAACGATTTATAGTTAGCCGTCGTGGTATTTGCATTAAAGATTTGGCATTACTACTTGTATGGGATGCATGTGGATGTGTTCACCGATCATAAGAGCTTCCAATATATCTTCAGTCAAAAGGATATCAACTTGAGACAAAGAAGATGGTTATAACTTCTCAAGGACTATGATATGTGTGTGCGTTAACTTTTTGGGTAAGGCAAATGTGGTGACAGATGCCTTGAGTAGGGTGTCCATGGGTAGCCTAGCTCATCTTGATGGTGGTAAGAAGGAGCTGTCTAGGGAGGTGTATCAGTTAGCTAGATTAGGAGTTAGGTTGGAAGAGGATGGTAACAGTGGTGTGGCTGTTGTTGATAGTCCTAAGTCATCTTTGGCTGACGAGGTGATGGAAAAACAAGATCTTGATCGCTCTTTATTAGAATTGAAGGCCTTGGTGAACGAGGGAAAGGTGGAGGTTTTCTCCCAAGGGGGAGATAGTGCCCTTAGGTACTAAGGTAGGTGATATGTACCTTGTGTTGATGGTTTGATAGAAAGGATCCTTGATGAGGCCCACAACTCTTCTTATTCTATGCACCCCGGCTCTACTAAAATGTATAGAGGTTTGAAGGATGTATATTGGGGGGAGGCATGAAAAGGGACATTGCCAAATTCATTTCCGATTGTCATACTTATCAACGAGTTAATGTCGAGCATCAAAGGCCGGGTGGCCTAGCCCAAGACATTGAGGTTCCTACTTGAAAGTGGGAAGAGATAAATATGGATTTTGTGTTTTTGTTGCCAAAGACTAGAAAGGGGTTTGATTCCATTTGGGTTGTGGTTGATAGGATGACAAAATTGACTCACTTTCTATCTATTAAGACCATATTTAAGGCTGAGGATTATGCAATGTTATACATTCATGACTTGGTAATATTGTATGGGGTTCCTTTGTCTATTATATTGGATCATAGGGCACAATTTACTTCACAGTTTTGGATATCTTTCCAAAGGGGGCCTGGTATTAGAGTTAAGTTTTCCAAGGCCTTCTACCCTCAAACGAATGGCCAAGCTGAGAGGACTATCCAAACCCTTGAGGATATGCTTAGAGCATGTGTGTTGGAGCTTAAAGGTAGTTGGGATGATCATTTTTTGATGATTGAGTTTGCCTACAACAATAGCTATCTTTCTAGCATCGATATGGCTCCTTTTGAGGCTCTCTATGGAAGATGTTGTAGATCACTGGTCAGATGGTTTGAGGTTGGTGAGATAGCTTTGTTGGGACCAAATTTGGTTACATAGACTCTTTAGAAGGTTAGGATGATTACAAAAAGGTTGAAGATGACCCAAAGTCATCAAAAATAATATGCCGATGTGAAAAGAAGAGACCTTGAATTCAAAGTTGGTGATTGGATTTACCTAAAGGTTCCATCCATGAAGAGTGTAGTCCATTGTGGTAAGAAGGGCAAGTTGAGTCCAAGATACATTGGTCCTTATGAGGTCATGCGGAGGGTTGGCAAGGCAACTTATTAGTGGAGGTTGACTATTGAGATGGAATTGGTTCATCTGGTGTTTCATGTGTCCATGTTGAGAAATTTATGGGTGATCAGAATGCCATTGTTCCTCTTGATGTTGTGGGTGTAGTTGAGTATAATTTGACATATGAATAGGTTCTAATTCAAATTTTGGATAGAAAAGTGAAGAGGTTGAGAAACAAAGAGGTGACTTCTGTTAAAGTCCTTTGAAGGAATTAACAAGTTGAGAGTGCTACTTGGGAGGCCAAAGTGGACACTCGAAGGTGATATCGTTACCTTTTCCACTCCACTCAAGCCTAAGGCATTGATCTAAGGCCTTCATTTGATCACAAGTCTTAAGTTCAGCCCCATATCATTGCATATGTTTATGTTTAAATTGATAAGTTCATGATGATTTTCATTTATGATGTGATCTTTGAAATAATATTTAAGTGAATTGTAACATCTCTATGTGGGCTAAAAGTGTTATATTTGTGTCTCTTATATACGTTTCTTTGACATTCGAGAACGAATATTCCCCAAGGGAGAGATTTGAAATGACCCCCAAAAGTGCCTAAAAATATGCCTTAGAAGTGCCTGAAATCATAATTTCCATATATCTCAAACTCTATGTGTGATATCAAAAATCTGACTTCATATTGTTGTTCAGAAGATCTAATTAGAGGAAAAGGGTCTAACCTCGATTTTAGAGCAACCGTATTAAAATTCAAAATTTCTAAATGTCAATTTCCAAAGAGCTATTCGTGCCCCTGGTGCAACATGCCAAGGGCGCGCAGATGAAGAAAATGTACTTTCACGTCCTGTCTACAATGCGGACATGCACATTTTCTTCCCAGTTATTTTCTTGTAGTCCAAGACTTTTAAGTCTTGGGCCTAAGTGTCCCCAAATGTAAAAATACCTATACTTAGCCATTTTTCACCCTCATATCATTCTAAATATTTCCCAATACTCATTCAAACACTTAGCTAATATTTCATCTCCTAAATTCAAGTTTTAAACCCTTATCCGGATCTCAAGATTCTCTTTCAAGCTTCAAGTCTCCATTTCCAATCTTCATCAGTTTCATCTCCAAAGCTAAGGTATGTGGGTTCCTTTCATGTGTTTCTTTCATCAATAATACCCAAGCTTCCTTTTACTCTAATTTGCATGATTTAAAGTTTATTTACAATTGGGTCTATTTTATTATGAAAATCACTCACACTATGTTGAAGCTCATGAAATTGCGACTGTTTTACTATGTTTCGAGTTATGAAACCAAGATCTATTATAAGATTTGGTGAAGGGTATTGATGTAAATTGATTGAGGGTCTTACCAAGTATTTATTGAAGGTTTTACAATAAATTTTTAAGCATGATTTCACTTTTGATTTGCATGATTTTACACTATCACTACACACACTCTAAGTGTTTAATAAAATATCCGGTTATGATTTCTTCAGGAATTGAAGGTCCAGTGCATGTCTTATCATAAATACTTTATAATGATGGTATATGATAATGATATGATTCAATGATGATAAAATGAATGCATGTATATGGTGCTCTCTATGTAGTGTTGGAATGTGACCATGCCCTACCCAAGGGTTATATGCTAGGTAACATTGTTGGGGGTTTGTACCTATCAACCTGGGGGGGGGGGGTATACTCCAGCACCAAGGGTGGTAGGGTATGATGATCCACCAATAGTTAATGGTCTCTTCTTACACATATATTCTATTCTATGTAAGCATGTTTTACTTAAGCATTTATTATGCATGCTATATTTCTACTATGTTATCTATTGCTTATCTCTATGCATTTTGATTATGATGCCTTTGTATTGTTGAATTGCATCCTACATACTTATTATATTCAAATGTACTAACGCATACTCTATGCCTACATGATGTCACCATGTAGGAACCGGTGCTCAAGTTGATCATCGTCCTCCTCCACGTAGCTAGTCTAGTACAACTCAAGCGAGTTGGTGAGTCCTCCACTTGGGGGACCTTAGTCTAAGTTTCTCTTATTATGTATTGAAACATTCTTCATTATTGTTTGCTTTAGCTATTAGGGTGAGCCTGATTGGTTTGTCTTGTCCCCCACTCTATCTATGTAATAGAGCTGTTTTTGGACATGTTATACACCTATGATATGAGCTTTGTCTCTTTTGTCTCTTGGTTATGATGTTATGCAATCTTTCCGTTAGTCCCATTACCCTATTTCTACTTTCGTATATCATTTAAATGCTTATGTGATCAATGATATGTAATGATAAGACAAGAGGCTTGTTTGGGGTTCTTTGGGTTCCTCATTCGTTGTGTTATGTCTAGGCCCTAGGCTTGGGTTATGACAATTAAGAGGAATTGTAATGTGGTATATAAATTGGAGTTGCCACTAGAGTTAGCCATTATTGATCCAGTATCACACATTTCTATGCTTAAGAAGTATTAGGGAGATACCACATTGGTTGTGCCTATAGAGAGTATTAGAGTCAAAGACATCTTATGATATGAAGAGATCTCAGTTCAAATTCTAGATCGTTAAGTTTGCAAATTGAGGACCAAGGAAATTGGTTTTTTTAAAGTATTATGGAGGAACCTGTTCATCAAGGAAGTCATTAGGGAAGCTAAGGTATATTTGAAAGCTAGATATCCTCACCTACTCGTGTCTTCCAATGACGAGCATGAAGGTTATATTCCTTATTCATATCATTGAGTTGAGATACATCCTTAAATATGAGTAATAAGATATTTCGATAGCTTCCTATTGATGAACTAGTTGCACGCTAATATTCCCAGTTGCATCTTCATTCGAGGAAGAATGATTCGAAGAGGGACATATTGTAACACCCTTCATGTTTTCGAGCTTGGGGAAAGCTGAAAGAATGAAGATTTGCTAATGGTCAAGTTTCACGAGCCAATCTACGGGCTGAATAATAATCCATGGGTCATAGATGGCATCGTGGAAGGTGCCTAGTGAAATTGGAAAATTGAAAAACTCTGAAAGTTGACTTACGAATTAGCAGATGAGCCATACTTTTTCATATGGCTCGTAAGTAATTAGTCTCATAGGTAAAGTCCTTGGGAAACCAAAAATCAGTCTAAGTATGGGGTCTTCATACAAAGAGATCTACGGCCCATAAGTTTCTATATGAGTTGTACTGCATGTTCATGAATCAAATATTGCAATTCTAGTAGCTCGACTTTTGTGACACCCTAATCCATAAGACGAGAATGACCTGTAAGTCATTCCATGGCCCGTAGAAGGGGGTTCATGGATGGCTCTTGCAGTTTTTAAAGAAGGGTAGTTTCATCTTTTCTCATTCTTCTAAGCCTAAACCTGTTATTTTTCACTTATTGAAATCCTAAAACGTGAATTTCCAATTCATTAACACTCAAACACTCTCCAAACTTAGAACGTAGTTTCAAAAGTGCAAAAGCTACTTGAAAATCCTTCAAGAAACTAATTCTCCAGGTATATGAGGCCTACAAAAATCTTTTTCACTATTTCACCATCATATTATATTTGGAAACAAAATTTCTTTATTTTGAGAAACTGTTCTTGTTTATGCTATTTTTGAAGAAAAGCATGGAATTTATTGAATTTTTCTACTCTATTGAGGTATTAAGTTGAGATTCTAATTTTCATTGATAAACTAGATAAACTCTAAAGTTAGTATGAAAATATATGAATTTTCAATTCTTGCTTCAAACATAAGAAAAGCATTAGCATAAGTATTGTATAAATAGTGAAGCAAGAAACCTATGATTTTAGACAGATTTGAGAAACGTTAAGAAAATGCTAAGTTGGGCTAAGTCCCAAAAAGAAGAAAAGTAATACCTAGAGCATATTATATTCTTTTAAGTATAAGCATATGATTATTACACTTTTAGGAGTAGTATTGAGCATTGATATGGGTAAAAGTATAATAACTAGAACTCATAAACTATGTAGACAACATAGGATAGAATTTTACCATGAGTACAACTTCTCATTGCCACTAAGATAGCCTAGTTTTGGGATGGATCCATTCCCCTAGCTTCATCCCTTACCCTGGCAAAGTATGGGATGGCTTTGATAGCGTGGACAAGATGATGTATCATAAGCTTCTAGAGATGGCTATTGATTAGAGAAAACTCCCCAAGATAAAGAAGTTGATTATTGCATACAGAGTTTTAGCATATGTTTTAACTTTCAGCATGCACTTTATTTATTACTTATGTTACCCTATTTTGAGACATGTTTTAGCTACTTTTGAGTATAGTACCTTTTTCTAAGTTTCCAATTTTGGCTATTTTACGAGGTCATATGTTCCATGTATTGACGTCCTTTGAGATGGGGGTAGAACCGCATGAGTTGGTGAAGCCACACTATGAGATGGGCTTGCATGAGTTGGTGAAGCCGCATTAGTAGCAGTATGACTGCAGTAGTTCCTCACTTTGCCAAGGAAAAATGGTAAGCTCTTGGAGTGCATGAACTCTTTGTAAAAGCAATCATCTGAAATTGTTGAAAGTCCTTGGCAGCATTGTATGAATAGTGAAATTTTCTGCTTGAGAACAATAGCGATGAAATATAATGCACAACTGTCCACTTTGATGCAATAAGTGGTTAGAGCTGGAGTAGGAGCTATGATTGTAACGGTGCCTATACCCAACAACAAAAACACGCATAACAATGTGCCACTTATCGACATGTTTCAGAAGAAATTATAGAATGAATAATAACTTGAGATGAGAAGGAACAAATATAAATTTATTTAACCCGAATGACATGAATAATGAGGTGCAGTATGAGTCAATATAAATATGCAAAGAATTTAGCGATACTTGCCAAGCCCTTTAGACTTAGAATATCTACTTCTATTCAAATTAGGATTTCTATTTTGTCTGTCACGAGCACTTTTAATATGTCCAGCAATCAAACTATAATTCATTCTCCTTAATGAATTTGGTTGGGACTACTTTGGTTCTGGACTCCTCATTAGTTCAAAGTTAATTTACGAAATTACCTGCAAAAGTATAATGGCCATTTTGACCTTGACTAGAAGAAATAAAACCTCGTATTAAATATGTACAATTGTGTGTATAACAGAAGAAAAGGAAGAAAAGAACAAGGATGGCGCCAAATCTGTTAGACCCCATAATTAATTCAATCGAAGTAAATCGTTCAATTGGAAAAGTTATGACGAACATGGCGTAATTTAAATTAAGTAAGTTTGCAGTGCTTAATTATAATTGGAACGTATATTTTAAGTTGGGGTTGGGAGTCCTCAATTGGACTAAAATAGAAAAGTTTGGGGACCTAATTGAACAATGGGCTAACTAGGAGCCGTTAGGGTGCAATTTTTTTAACATTGGTCTCTATATATACCCCCCTTAGTTTAAATGCAAAACATTTTGTTCTTGTCTTGTAAGCCATAGATATACTTTGAAAAAGGGAAGAAGATAAGGAGAGGAAGAAGTAAAGGAAGACTTGCAACAATTGAGGTGAGTTTATAACTCAAATTGGTTTTCTTAATGCCTCTTAGTTGTAAGTATGCATAGGAGATGTAAGTGCTAAGAATTTAGGAGAAATTGGTTGGCTTGGGGCAAAGATTAAGTGTTGATATGTATATGTAGAGGTGCCTA
>JAOTQJ010000099.1:10860754-10873388 GCA_025642045.1 Solanum sejunctum | reverse complement strand
CACTCTAATCAGTTATATAAGGGTTTTCAGATGAAAAGTAAGAGGCCTCAAATAAATTACCTCAATTTGACAGATGATTCTTGAAGGTCATATAATTCTCTTTGGAGTCAGTTCTTGAAGGCCAAATATTGCCAAAGGGCCAATCCTATAGCCAAGAAGTGGGACACTGGTCAATCTTTGATATGAAAATATCTGATAAATAACAAAGTGATGGTTAAAGAACATATTACTTGGAGGCTATAATCTGGTACATGTTCATTCTAATAGGATGATTGGTTAGGCATAGGTCCGCTAGCTAATTATACTATAGGCAGTTTCAGACTCAACAATATTACTGCGAATCAATTTTTAATAGATGAGCAATGGAATAAAGTTATGCTTAGACAACATGTTCCTCCTCTTCTGGTCCCTCAGATTTTGCAACTTATGTTCCAATAATAAGAAGTTATTCCTGATATAGCAATCTGGAAGTTAACTGATAGTGGGGACTTTACCATTGATTCAGCCTTGGAGTTTATTAGAAAGAAAAATTATAAGAATTTGCTGCATTCTTGTATCTGGAATAGACATATGCCTTTCAAAGTTTTATTTTTAGTATGTAGAGCTTTGAGGAAGAAACTTCCCACTAATGATAGGATCATTTCATTTAGTATTGAACCAGTGGAGTGTTCTTGTTGTATCAGGGTTGGTTTGGACAATATAGAGCATATTTTTATCACAGGGAATTTCTCCAATCGCATATGGCAATATTTCTCTAATTTCATTGGTATATCACATAGTCAGATTCTTTTACATAGCTTTCTACTGTACTGAAGGCATACGAAAACTAGAAATGAGCTACAAAAGCTGATTGTTCATTCTCTTCCTATTTTTATAGGTTGGAATCTTTGGAAAAACAGGTGTTCAGCAAAGTATGGTGGTAAGAAGTCTAGTACCTTGAGGGTAAAAGTTTTTGATTTTTAGAGACATATCTCATCTCCTAATCACCACTTATCCATACTTGTTGCAGCCTGGCAGCTAGGGTGAATTGATGGCTGTGGCTGAGGGTTCTTCATAGGAAATGAGAATTACTACTGTTACTTGGAAATCTCCTTCTAATTAATTATTGAAACTCAATACTAATGGGAGTGCTTTAAGCAACCCAAGTAGAATTGGTGGTGGAGAAGTTCTTAGGGATCAGCATGAAGTCTTGATGTATGCTTTCTCTATTCCCTTAGGTTTTGGTACCAAGAATCAAGCTGAGATTCAAGTTGCAGCTTATGGCATTCAATGGTGCATTAATCATGGGTATAAACACATATTCCTAGAAGTTGATTCACAGCTTCTAGTGAAGTGGATCGGCTCTAATAACCAGATGTCTTGGAACTTATATTATTTTATCTCAGATCTTAAGGATCAGATTTCACAGTTGAGGAGTTTTCCATGTTGCCACACTTATAGAGAAGTTAATAGTTTTGTTGATCTTCTCTCCAAATGGAGTCACAGGTTGGATGTTGCTCAGAATTTTTATACACATCAACAATTTTCTACATGGGTTAAGGGTGAATATTTCATGAACAAAATGGGCTTAAGTAATTTTCAAGGAAGGAAATTGAAGAGAGTTCATCAAACTCCTTGATCATCTGGATCTATTCTATCTTTATGGTTGATTTCCTTGTTTTGATGTATTCTAATCAGTGTACCTGGTCTTCTATGAGTCTAGCTAGTTATTTGTTTAGCTCCTTTTTAAATTCAAATGTAAAGGGAGAGTCTTCATCGTCTAATGCTTTCCTAGAAAAAATTGTATTAGGAGGAGTCCTCTCATAAGTATCTTTCCTAGTTTGCTTGTTCTAGTTATGGGGATAGATTGTTCATCCTTAGTAGGATAACTAATCCATGAACCATCTTTAGGATGGAGTAAGGTTTATGTCCCTCTCCTTGTATCTTTTGTTTTTTGGTTATATAATAAAACTTGTAGGGACCTTTTGACATAGATTTGTTCTCTATAAAAAAAATTAACCGTCCCTCTTGCATTAATACGGCCCTAAGGCCATTGTGGATCACATCTGTTTCTACTACAAATTCCTTAGAGTAATCAGAAAAAACTAGGACGGGAGTTGTAGACATTGCTTTCTTTAGAGCTATAAATATAATTTCAGCTCTTCATTGTACTGAAAAGCATTCTTTTTAAGGAGGTTAGTAAGGGCCCTACAGATGGTCCTATAGTTAGCAACATACTTCCTATAATAGCCTGTCAACCCCAAGAAACCTCTTAGACTTTTGACTGAACTAAGAGTGGGCTAATCTAACATGGCTTGTATCTTTGAAGGGTCTGTAGAAATTCTGTCTTTATTGATCACATGTCCCAAATACTCTACCACAGGCTGACCAAACGAACACTTAAATCTTTTAGCTAATAAAAAGTGCTTCCTCAATGTATCCAACACCCCCAGTAAATGTGAAACATGCTCCTCTGAGGGCTTGCTATATATCAACATGTCATCAAAGAAAACTAGAATAAGTTTTTTAAGATATGGCATAAGTACCTAATTGATGAGGGCTTGGAAGTTAGCTGGTGCATTTGTCAAACCAAACGACATTACCTTAAACTCATAATATCCCAAATGAGTTCTAAATATTAATTTGTACACATCCTCAGTCTTCATTCTAATCTGGTGATAACTAACCCTCAAGTCCGCCTTTGAGAATATAAAAGAACCATATAATTTATCCAAGAGGTCATCAATAATTGGTATGGGGTATTTGTTCTTTATAGTTATCTCATTCAATCCTTTAGAATCAACAAAGAACCTCCACGATCTATCCTTCTTTTTAACCAACAAAGTTGGTCATGAAAAAAGGCACTAGCAAGGTTGTATTGTACCATAAAGCAATACTTCTGAGACGTTTTTCTCTAGTTCCTACTTCTGGTAATAGTTGTACCTCTAAGGTCTTACTCTTATAGGCATGGACCTAAGTTTGAGGGGTATAGCATGGTCTAAGGTCCTCATTGGTGGCGGTAACTTTGGTTCTGCAAAAACATCTTTGAATTTATCTAATACCTATAATATAGTAGCCTCTTCTACCTCTCGTAGTGGATCCATTATAGTATTAATCATGAACAAGTGAGCAAACATTTCCTACCCTTTCTTCATTAGTTTTCCTAAAGTACCAATGGATATCAAGTTGAGTTTGCCTTCTTCAGTAATGCATTGAAGAACAAGTTTATCACCCTTCTTACTAGCAGTCACGCAGTTTTTTTTTATGATCAAACTTAGTTGGATTGTGTTTCTTCATCCAACCATTACCAAGTACTATGTCACAACCTCTCAAATAAATAATTAACAAATCCTCAAAGAAGGGTCGGTTCTGCATCTTCCAAGAAAACCCTTGGCAATGTGAAGTGCAAATGACATAGTTGCCATGCAATTGTCACTCTTACAAGGGGATAATAGCTAACTGTATAACTAGTCGCTTTGAGAGACTTTTCATTAATGAAGCTATGTGTGCTTACAAAGTTAACTAGTATAGCCAGATGCCTGTTCTTCACTATTCCCTTGACCAAAATAGTATTTACCCCCTTATGGTTGCCTGAGTGTGCAGTCAGACACACAACTTTTTGTATCTCTTGTTCTGTCTCACCTTCAATAATCATCTTAGAAGTGACATCCAAACCCTCTATAGTAGCCTCTTCTACTACCTGATTAGGTTCAAGTTCTCCTATTAGATAGTTTAATTGTTTTCTTTTGCATCAATGGCTCGGTTCTTACTTATCACCATATCTAAAACATAAGCTATTGTTCTTCCTATATTCATAAACGTCAGGACTCAACTTGTAAGTAGTAGGCCTGGTAACTTGCATATTAGGGCTCTTAACAACAGCTGCATCTACAATAGGTCTGAAGGGGCAGCCTCAATAACCTTCTCCTGCATTTGGGCGTACTCAATAGCAAACCTAAGAGAGGTGGGCTTATAAAACTTCTCAGCAAACCTTATCTCTTCCTTTAACCCTCTACTAAAACTGGAAACAAACTCTTAACAATAGTTGTATCTACAATAGGTTTGAAGGGGCAGCCTCAATAGCCTTCTCCTGCATTCGAGCTTGCTCAATAGCAAACCTAAGAGAGGTAGGCTTATAAAACTTCTCAGCAAACCTGATCTCTTCCTTTAACCCTTCAATAAAACTAGAAACAAAATGAGACTCAACAAGAGTTGGATTTCTCACCAATATTTGAGCCTTAAGATCTTCAAATTTTCCCAGAAACATATCAACAGATCCAATATGCCTGAGCCTATTAAACTCCTCCACTATATCATCAAAGTGTTCCACACCAAATCTTTCACATAGCTCTTCTTTAAACTCGAGCCAAGTCACTGCACCCCTACTCAAAACTAAGGAATGGTACCATATAGCAACTAAGCCATTCAAGTAAAAAGCAATGGCCTCAACTTTTTGGTTCTCAGCCATTTCACACAGGTTAAAATATTTGTCATATTTTTGAAGACATACCTTAGGTTCCTAGCCTTCAAAGCTAGGTAGCTCCCGTTTAGAAGAGGAATGGGAACCATCTGGAGCTTGTTTTGTCGATTTACCTGGAATAGTAAAGGAAAAATGTCATCTTCTTATTCATTTGGAGCTCGAGAAGGTAGCCTCTTGAGATTAGTCAACCTATTAAGTATCAATTCAAGTGTACCCTGAATTCCAATCTTTGTATTACGAACTACTTGTTGATTCTGTAAGAGCTCATCCAGTACTTTATTATGCTTTTCCAGCCTTTCCTCTATTGCTCTAGATCTAGTTCCCTCGACTATAGCTACAACTCACAGGTCTCACAGATCAATGCTCTGATATCAAATATCAAAACTAGTGTAAGGTCTGACTAAAATCGATAATGAAATTACTAATATAATCGAACACATAATAGTGGGGGCAATTTTCTGATTTTATGATAAAGCAAGTAACAATGATTACAAGGAATCAAATGAACTAAGTAATTCGACACTTTTGGGACATTTTCTAATACCAATAACAATGACAACTACAATCACTAGAAATAACTGGACTGATACTCTACTGGGATCCTATGAAAAAGTGGAACCTATGACATGAAGAAGAGAAGAATAGAATCAGAGAGAGTTCGAGAAGAAGAAGAAGAAGAAGAAGAAGAAGAAGAAGAAGAAGAAGAAGAAGAAGAAGAAGAAGAAGAAAGGAGAGAGGGTCAGAGAAAGAGGTGAGAAAGATTCCAATGCAAAATCTCCTTCTTTGTACTGTCAATTGCGACTATAACAACAGATCAATAATAACTCTGCTCACGTGGCATGATCCTATCCCTAGCAGCTAATTAATCTAAAACTAATCTCAGCGATAGAAGCCAAGTTATTTGTTTATTTCCTACTCCTCAAATTAGATTTTGAACCCCCACTTCCATATGATTATTCATTTATCCAGCTCATAACAAGTTAAGTCAGCAACTTGCCAATTGAAGTAGGCAGGCAGCCTACATCGAGCTCGCCAAAAGCTACAAACACTTGGTAACAAATTTTAAGAACTAATATAGATCAAATTCAATGAGGAGCAACATCATGTGACGGATTACAGACTAACATTGACGGGCTAAATGGATATCTCAAAAATCACAATGAAGGATGAAGGAAACCCAACTTCAAAAAGTTGATGGGACGATGAGATGACCACTGGGCACATCACCAAGTGAGGTCTACGAGGATGACTTAGGGTATTTTCAAAAAAAAATTTCAAGGATTATAAATAAATTTTTGGGCAAAAAAACAAATGCTTTTTACTTTCTTTTATTTTTTTCTTTCATTAGCTTCAGAGAATTGAGAATAGAACATTCCATATTTCCATTTTTGGATTTCATCAATTTGGCACTTGGCAGTGACGATTCGAAACAATAACATATACCTAGTGAAATCTCACAAGTGGGGTCCACAGAGTGTAGAGTGTATGCAGACCTTACCACTATCTTATAGAGATAGAGAAGTTATTTCTAGAAGACTCTCTGATCAAATATATCAGTCCCAAAAATAGAAAATAATAAATATAAAATAGTGGCTAAAATGAAAAGCAATAACAATTTTATAAATAAAAATAAAACGTAGTAGTAAAATAACTGACGGGTAGTAACAATATAATATATAAAGATGTGACTAAACCTACTACAAAATAAGACAAGATAATGTCCTACCCCTACTGGTTTATTAATCTTTTACCCTAATACATGACCTCTATTCATTTCTATCTATAGTCATGTCCTCGATGATGTGAAGTTGTGTCATATCTTATTGAATCACCTCTCTCAAATACTTTTTCAGTCTACTTCTACCCATCCATATAACTCCTAAATCCAACTTCTCGCACCTACTAACAGGAGCATCAACACTCCTCCTCTGCACATGCACAAACCATCTCAATCTCACTTCTCTCTCATCTTATTTGCCGCAAATGTCTTTTTTGGAATAATCTCATCCCTATCTCAGCTCATACTAAAATATTTGAAAGAATTTTAAAATTAATCTTCTCATTTTCACTTCAAATTATTAGCTATCATGGACGAGAATCTTGGTAATTTCCATTTTGCTTTCATTATGTTAGGGTAAAACATCTTAATTTAGGGGTGTGTTATGTAATTGACATTGAATTTTGTATGGGTCTTCTTTAATTGCTTACTTTATGATTGTTTTGATATGGATTCATCCATTTCTTCATCACTTCATTCATAATTTAAGGTTGTAAACTCATTTTTAGTATAGATCTTTGATTGTCGTTTGAAAAGGAACTTAAAGTGGAAGAGGTATATGATAGTCATCGATTATTTTATTGATTTAGCTGAAGTTTGATAGGATTGAACTGACAAAAGTTATAGATGGTTTTGTTTTATTAAGTGAATGAGATTTGAGAAAATCCATGTGATTGGTGGTAGATAATCGTTAGATGATTATCATTGATAGCAAATAATCCAGAGATCCATCACACGAAATTATTGTTTACATTCCCAAGTCATTTTTCTAATCTGTTGAAATTTAAAGTCACAAATTTGATATTAGTCATAATTAATTTCTTTGTTACCTATGACAAATTTCTTTCTAATCAACTCACAAATTATCAAAGCTAGTCTTTTGTAGCTGCTTGCTCTTACATTCATTTTATTGGTGTAGTTTGAGTGATGTTGGGCAAACTATCTTTCACGTCACAAGTACGAAGTTGCATTTGGTCTATTGAAGATTAGCTGCTTTTGCTTGAATTCATGCTACACATTTTATTTGACTCCACCTTGACTTAGGTTTATATTGCCCTTTGTCTAGTGTATTAGATGTGAGGCCTAAACCAAAATTTAAAAAAAGAGACCTTATATTTATTTAATGTTTTTATAAATTCTTAAAATACATGATAGATAATTATAATTGATTAAAAAAAGTACATAAATCAGTTGACAATATTGTATTTTTAACAATAAGTTATTATTGATTGTAGTTTTGAAACATTTTCAATTGAGTTAACTGTTTTACATAAGCTATTAAAATTATTCTAAAAGTATTAGAAATATTTAAAAATAGAACAAAGGCTTCACCTAATTGAGTATACCAATTAGAGATTATTTTACTTATATAATATTTTATATTATTTTTAATTACAAAAATAATGTAAATCATCAATGTTGTAGTGATTGTTACCCTTTAGAAAACATTAAAAGTTAAGATAATTTCTTTTTAAATTTAATAATATTCTCATTAATTTGAGTTGAAATGTCAACGAAGATACTCGAAATGATTGAACACAATCTAACAAAGTCAACATGATTAATTTAGATTAAGAAGTGAAAAGTAATTAAAAATTAAATTGCCTCTATCTAGTTTACTCACGAGTTTGCTTCCCTCTGCAAGGGTTGCAGATTCACTTTGCTCAATCCTATGCCCAGTTTATAATTTTCATTGTCGTGCTCAATTATAGATGCGTAATACTAAGTAGAAAAATAATATTGAGCAAACAAACCATTATGATTGTCTAATTAATTGAAATCAACATTCAAATAATAATATTCATAAAATCACAACTATAAAATTAAAAATGGGGGAATTACATATATACTTAAAAAATAGTATACAATATAGTTTGTTAAAGTTATAAAAAATATGCACTACTATACAATGTATATTACTTATACATTATAATATACAAATATACAATTACTATACAACGAAGGCTATTTTTAAAGTTTAGCATCTCTCTGTGTAATTTGCCTATTAAAAATGTAGCTCCACGTAAACATGCAGGAAAAACAATAAATATCATTCAAAGAAAAACACAAACAAATATCATGGAGAACTCAACAACTTTATGACTTCTAGCTCTCTCCCTATTAAAATTTATAGAAAAGCCATGCAAAAATACCTAAGATGTTAAAAATCAAATTCAAATTGGACCCAAAAATATTTGGTGCTCGCGCCATCCCCTGCATAAAGATGGCAATAGGGAGGCAACATACACTTCGCTGTTTCATTTTTCTACAAATTATTAAAAAATAATAATAAGCGGAAAATAATTTAAAAAAATAAAAATATGAATGACTATCTGTCTAATCTACCCATGTTACATCTTACATCATATATCATATACGAAATATAAGCTAAGAAGAGAAGTGAGAACAATACAACTACGTACCATTTTTATAATAAAAAATAAAAATAAAAACATAAAATTGATACACAATTTTCCGAGTTTTTATTAATATCCACTCTTACAAACCAATCACCAACACTCAACAGCACCTTACTTTTTCAAGACAAACTAAGTATAAGGTTACAATAAATATAATTAGGCCTGGCATGGAGCCAATCTCAAATCACATTAAGTAATTGCGGATAAGTGATAAATTGAGGTAATAATATATATTAATAATGATAATTAGTTAATGAAAGACATTGATTTGGTAATAAATTTTAAAGTGACATTTTTCCTAAACCTATAATATTATTCATGCATACCATATATACTTCTCAAAGGAAGTTAAAGATGCCTACTTCCCGTAGAGATATTGAGGTGATGAAACACCATCACCCTTTAATTTCTTTGATATGAATAGGGGTGTGGATCGATCAGTGTGGTTTGGTTCGGTTCGATCTTATATATTATCGATTTGATTTATTGGTTTTCAATTTTTAAATATGCTAAACTAAAAAGAAATCAATAAAATATTTTTTATCGATTTTTGATTTATCAATTTTAAGTCTTTAATGGTTCGATTTCAGATTTACCTTATAAAAATAATAATGATAATTTGCATCAATAAAAAAACAAATAGAGTACGAAGATTATATATGTTTACAAACTTGCAAAATCTACAATTAGTTAATTACAAACTAAAATACAAAAATGGATAACTAATCACTTTAATACTATAAAGATTAAAATATGTAAAGTATAGGTATAGGGTCTTATTACTATTAATTTATTAATATTTAATATTAACGAAGGGATAAAAAAGTAAATTATTATAATCTTATTGAATTATCGATTTACCCATAATTCAATAGTGAAAATCAATATCAAACCGATAATCTAATAATCATTTTTTTAAACCATTAAAAATTCGATAATCTAATACTCAATAAAAATAAATCAATAATATTTTTATTAATTCAGTTTATCTATCGTTTCGATTTTTGGACAACCCTAATATATGACCCTTTTTGTTATTAATAATAATCAAATGAAAAGAACAATCCACCATGTGATTAATTTAAAAAATAATCCCAAAGCCAACCACTATTAGGTGTGGAAATCAAGAAGGATTCCATAATGAAGAAAAATTTATTCATATATTGTTTCTTCATCCAAATAATTTCATTTTATTATGGTTAAGTGATATATTAAGGCAATAAAATATACTATTACTTAATCAAAATTAGTGTTTATAAAAGATAAATATTATAAATTTATTTATTCATTATTTTGTGTAAAGATGGTGTTTTTTTTACATCATATTTTTGAAAGGAAATTGAGATGGCCATTTCTCGAATATAATAAGGAGACGTTTAGTATGAGGTACAAGTTATAATAATATCGAAATAAAATGTAGAATTATTTTATTTAATATTTGATTGGAGGTACAAGGTAATTTCTGAACTATTTATTCCACTATTTTTATCTTAATAATGGAATAATTTATCCCAAACTAATTTATACTAAAATTAATTATCATCGAATAATATATAATTGCCAGCCGAACGAACCCTAATAGTAGTAAATAGTTATTGAGAAGGTAAGACATCATGTCCCTTTCTTTGTGTCCTACTCTTTTTAGTTTATTTAAAGAGTGGGTAAGAGAGGTAACCCACAATTATATGCTACAGAAAGGAAAATAACACCACAGCTAGACAAAACATTATTGATGATGATAATACTGGGAAACCTTTTTTAGATGTTTATAATTTAATTTTAATCGTTAAATTGTTTAAATTGGAAAATCCATAATATATTAACCATTATCAAGTTATAAAATGCCTCACGAATGAGGTTACAATTGTATTTTTCCTACACCCCAAACATTGTCCTTTCCTTATGTTTCTATCCCATTTTCCTTTATATTCTTAGGCTTTATTTGGATGATTATTATTAGGAATCGAATTGATCAATAAATTGAAGTGCAAAAAAAAATTTATTTATTGCTATTGGGTTATTGAGCTAACAGAGTTTCAATGATTTTATAAAAATAATTATCGAGCTATCGGTTCAATTTTGATTTTTTGTATTGAGTTATTGGGTAGATCGATAACACATTAAAACTAGTAATTTATTACTTTATCCCTTTATGAACATTAAATATTAATATTTTAACATTATTTGGCATTTATATCAATCCTCGTAAGCCATGTGTTTGCTTGATTAACAATGTATAAGTACATTGTCAAAGAAGTAAATTAGAATACGGGGTTAAATATTGCATATGTTAAGCTTAGGTGCTCAACAAATATTGTTCACTTTTGATTGATTTAGTCATCATGTAACAATGTTCATTTGGGGTGAGTGTAATGAATTCGTGAAAGAATAGGGTATAAAATATCACAAATATTTGAATAAACTCTATTATTTTTCATCGTTACAGAATATTACAAATTAGTAAATTGAATGATAAACTAACAAAAAAAATAAAGTACAAAATAAAGTCGTTATACAATAATAGGATTAAATAAAAATATTAAATAATAATAAAAAATAAAATGAGAAAAAAAAGTGATTTTCCAATCATTATTTAACTATAAATTTAATTATATGATGCAATAAAATTTAAATATTAATTAAAATGAATATAATGTTTAAGGTAATAATCACCATCCACACAGGCCGCTAAAGTAGAAATGTAGGAGTATACTATATTTTGAACCAATATATATAATGTACCGTCGGTGGAACATGCTGCACCTAATATAATGCAACAAAAAAAAACAATATTATATTTAAATTTTTTGTGCACTATTAATATATAATATGTTTTATACCATAAGGTAAATTAAATAATGATAATTAAATTTATATAATAAAAATTTAGGAATAAAATATTAACACTAGAATTCTAATTGTATTTTTACAATATAAATCAAATCTTACTTTTTCATATTTTTCTCTCAACAAAATTATCATAATTAAAAAATAATTCTTAACGTCAAATACTATTAAAATTATAAGAAAGAATTCTTTTGTGGTTCAACTTGTTAATCTTGAAGAGAAATATGCATCAAATTCAAAATCTATAAAAACTTTACGAATGATATTAAGTTTTTCTTTTTTAAGAAAAAGAACTTGAAGAAATATTTAAAGTGCAAACATCACATAAAAATCTACATCAAAATCTAAAATTCAATCATCACATTAAACAGAAATGAATACAAAGTTAAAAAGACAAGAAAAAAAGACATAGAGAGAAAGTTTTGATTGAGAATCCATCTTAGATGAGTTTATGAAAAAAAAAATTAAATTTGAAAATAAAGTTTAAAATAGAAAAATAAACTTAAAAAAAATAAGTAACCTGTAATATAGTATGTCAACTTTAGTAGAATATTTAATACACGATGCACAAAACTTAAACTCATAATAAAATCGTCTGTTCGTTCACCTGCAGATTTCCATTTTAGCCCCTTTCCTTGATGGCCCTTTCAACTTTCATATGTCGGCCAATTGTTCAGTGTTGAGGTGTGATCGCGTTCGCTCCTATCTGTGCGTCCCCCCAATCAACAGTTCTAAATCAGTCCAACTCAGAAATCAAATGGAAATAAATCAATATGCTGATTAATTAAAAAATTATATTCCAAATTTGTTAGAATCATCAAACTATCAATATAGAGTCATCTTAATCAAATGTTGACTGAAGTCAACTTTAACGTTGTGTTTGGTATTTTTGGAGAGTGGAAAATATTTTTTGAAAAATATTTTCTATTATTTAGTTAGTAAATAAAAATAAGTTTTAGAAAAAAAATTTTATTTTTAACTAGAGAATAGAAAATATTTTTAATAAAATAGTTTCAGAAATGAAAGTATTTCAACAATTTTAAAAATAAATATTTAAATTTTATTTTTGGGGGTGGGCATGGGGGGTGGGGTGAAGGGGCTGGGGGCAAATGGAAAGGAGGATTGGAGTAA
>JAOTQJ010000099.1:10824127-10837305 GCA_025642045.1 Solanum sejunctum | reverse complement strand
AATAAAATATTTAAGATATAGATTATCTTTCAAATATATATTAATTAGGAAACATATATTCTTAACTAATATTATAAAAAATTGATTTATATTTTTAAAATTAGTATATTTTACTTAAATTAATTATAAAAACTAAAAATATAAGTTTTATGCTAAAATCATGCAATTTGTTTTTGACAAAAATATTGAATATTTGGTAAATAATAAAAGAAACTAGTAAAAAATAAAAGAAACTATCTAGCTAATCTTAGTAAGAGAAAATAAGTGACTTGTAATATGAAATATCAAATCAATACTACAAAAACAAATAAAACTAAAAAAATATAACATAAGTGTTAAATTCAAAACGAAAAAATTAACATAAAATTCTCATGCCAAATTTCAATATAACATACATAAATATGATTTAAAAGAAAATAATACATAACTTTATACATAATCAAAATAAAAAATAAATTAAAATAAAAATATATAGAAAAAGACGTTAAAAAGTAACTAGCATGTAATTACACCATGTAATTACCCACAATCGCAACCTCCCCTTGTGAATTGGAAAGTATAATTACACCCAATTACTTGTTGACCAAGTAATTACCTGTCCAACCAAACAGGCCAGACAGTGTAATTATATTCAATTCCACCAAATTCAATTACCAAGGTATCCTTCTAAACGGGCTCAAAGTGATTGAGAAAGGAAACTAAGAAGCAGAAGAGAATAAGAAGTATTGGTTGATGTGAGAAATATGGAGAATAATATTATTGAATTTTGTATATACATTACTACATAAAGACCCTATTTATAGATACTACAATCTAATCCAAGTCCAACTAGGAAACAACATTCTATTCCTATTCCAATTTTAAATAGGAATATACATTCCTATTCTTATTCTAACACTTTTTCTCAAGTTGACAAATCATAATCACCTAGCTTGTAACAGATATAATTAATACGAGGACCAATAAGGGACTTGGTGAAAATATCTACAAACTAATCACTTGACTTTACAAACTTTGTAACAATATCTCTTGAGAGAATTTTTTCTTTGACAAAGTGACAATTAATCTCAATGTGCTTAGTCCTTTCATGAAACACTGGATTTGATGCAATATGAAGGGTCGCTTGATTATCACACACAAGTTCCATCTGATCAATGTTGCCAAATTTTAGCTCCCTCAATAAATATTTAACTCAAATAAGCTCGCAAGTTGTTGCAGTCATTGCTCGAATTTCTGCCTCTGCACTCGGCCGAGCAACCATATTCTATTTCTTTCTTTTCTACAACATCAAATCACCTCCTACTAATACATAATATCTGGATGTAGACCGTCTATCAGAGGGTGATCCTACCCAATTGACATCTATATATCCTGTGATATGCTCATGGCCTCGATCTCAAAGAGTAGTCCTTTTTGGGGTGGTGACTTTATATATTGCAGAATACGAACAACTGCATCCCAATGACTAGCACAAGGAGAAGTCATAAACTGACTTACAACACTCACAGTGAACTAAATGTAAGGTCTAGTCACTTTGAGATAATTTAACTTTTCCATCAGTCGTCTATACCTTTCAGGATTACTGAGAGGCTCCCCATGTCCTGAAAGCAGTTTAACATTTGGATCCATAGAAGTGTCAATGGGTCTATATCCCATCATCCCTATCTCCTCAAAAATATCTAAGGCATACTTGCGTTGAGAAATAACAATACCTGATCCAGATTGAGCAACCTCAACACTTAGAAAATAATTTAATCAAGCAAGATCTTTATTCTGAAAATGCTTAAAGAGATGTTACTTCAAAATAGTGATACCATTTCTATCACTACCAGTGATAACAATATCATTGACATAAACAACAAAATTAATACATAAATTTGGTGCAGAATGCTAATAAAATACAGAGTGATCATCTCCACTACGAGTCATGTTGAATTCCTAAATTATTGTGCTAAACATTCTAAACCAAGTTTGAGGAGACTGTTTTAGACCATAGAGTGACTTGCGCAATCGACATACAAGTTTATTAGACTCCCCCTGAGCAACAAAACCAGCTGGTTGCTCCTATACACTTCTTTTACAAGATCACCATATAGAAAAACATTCTTAACATTAAACTAATGAAGAGGCCAATGACGAATGACAACCATAAATAGAAGAACAAGGACATATGCCATTTTAGCCACTGGAGCAAACATATCACTAAAATCTAGCTCAAATATCTGAGTATATCCTTTGATAACAAGGAGAGCCTTAAGTCGATCAACCCGATCATCTGGACAAACTTTTACTGCATAAACCTAACAACAACTAATACTGGATTTACCTGCAGGACAGGTTCCTAAGTACTGCTCATATGTAAAGCAGACATCTCATCAATCACAGCCTGCCTTCATCCCAAATGAGAAAGTGCTTCACCTATAGTCTTAGGAATGGAAATAGAGGACAAAGACGATACAAAAACATAATAGGACGATATGAGACGATGATAAGTCAAGAGAGATGGAGATTTGCTGGGTTTTATCAGAGGTGGCACTACAATTGGAGATTCCTCAAAAGTTGATACAGGTAGGACTTGAGGTAGAGGTAATAACTCAGAGATATCAGAATGATCAGATGATGTATAGTAAGGTTGAGATTCAAAGAATGTGACATTAGAGGACATAAAATATAGATTAAGGTAAGGGGAATAACAAGGATACCCTCTTTGAACTCTAGAGTAACCAAGAAAGACACATTTCAGAGCACAGAGGGATAATATATCTTTTCCTGGAGCTAAGTTATGAATAAAGTATGTGCTCCCAAAGACACGAGGAGATATAGAATGGAGATATGAAAAAAGAAATAATATGGAATGTGGAACTTGATTCTAAATAGAAGATGAGGGGATTTTATTAATTATATAACAAGATGCAAGGACAGCATCACCCCCCAAAATGCAACAGAATATGGGACTTAATGAGAAGAGTATGAGCAGTTTCAATAAGATGCCTATTCTTTTGTTTTGCTACACCATTATGCTGAGGGGTGTATAGATAAGATGTTTTGTGAATAATTCCATGGTAAGTCACAAACTCCTGAAATTAAGAGGACATGTACTCTAATGCATTATTACTGCGAAGAGTACGAATGGAAACACCAAACTGGTTTTATATTTCAGCAAAAAAACTTTAAACATAGAGAATAACTCCATGATCTTTCATTAAGAAAACTAAGTACATCTTGAATGAACATCAATAAAACTGACAAAATAACGAAATTCCTAGGTTGAACTAACTCTACTAGGACTCCAAATATAAAAATGAACTAAAAAAATAGATTCGAAATGAACCTCAATACTATGTAAAAATGTAGTAGGAGTGTGTTTCCCAAGTTAACATGACTAACAACCTAATGAGGATAAACTAGACGAACTAGGCACCATTTTTTACAGTTTAGATAGACTAGGATGTCCCAAACGTTTGAGAATTAGGTCTAGAGGATTTGTGATGGAGCATGTTGTGAAGGAACTTGAATAGATAAGATGGTAAGGGCCTTGTGATTCATGTCCTGTACCAATCATCTGTCTCGTACTGTGGTCCTGCATAAGGAAAAATCATCAAAAAAATAAATGGCAAAATGTAAGTCTTGTCTCAAACGACTAATAGATGCCAAATTAAAAAGAGAACTGAGAACGGAAAAAATAGAATCTAAGGTGTCAAAAGGTAAGGGTTGGATTTTTACAATCTCTTTTGGTTTTGTTTGGATCCCATTGGCTAAAGTAATAGTAGGAAGGGATTGTGAGTACTCAGACAAAAGCATTTTGTTACTAGAAATTAATCTTCCCTGAGTCCATAACATATGATCCAAGAGTACTAGGTTGTGATACACAAGCAAAAAGATTACCCGCAACAAGAATAGTAGGTTGAGAAACCGATGCTACTTGTGGAGACAGTTGCTTACTTGCTCAATACTGAAGGAAGTCATTACATTCGTCCTAAGCAATATGAGCATTATTGGATGATTGGTCAGATGGAGCATCGAAAACATTAGGTTGAGCTACATGTTCTACTTGTAGGGATATTTGCTTATTTGCTCGATTTCAAAGAGATTTGTTAATATTTTTATAACAATAGGATCATAAGTGGGAGGTGGACCATGTAAAGTATAAAATATGTCACGAGTATGTCTAAACTTGTGACAATAACTACACTTAGAGAGAGATCTTCTAAAATGACCTCCTCCTTGTTGGTTATCGACAGTAGATGTTCGTTTATCAATAGTTTTAGATGCAAGAATAGAGAAGTCAATAATGGGTGATTAAAACCAAATTATGACTAAGAGGCATAGCAAGATGAAGTAAATAAGAGAATAATTTATCCATTATAGGGATGGTAGGCCTAGCAAAGATTTGATCATGTACAAAATCATGATCAGTAGGAAGCCCGACAAGTGTAAGGACTAAAAACAATGTTTGCCTGTGCTCTTATTGTGTTGTGACACGCATAGTGACTAACATCAATGTTTCAAATTCCTCCATGAATGCCTGCACTTGTCCCAAGTATGTAGACATATCAGATTCATATTTCTTTAAGTTGGTCATTTGAGATACCACATCATAAAATTGAGATATGTCATTAGTATATAAAGCACGAGCCTTTTCTTAAACTAAATAATATGTCTGGAATAGGAGAAACAAGGGCATTAACTTAGAATAAATAGAACGTCATAGGAGACTACACAATTGAGCATCAACCCTCTCCCATTGTGCTTTGGCTGTTGTAGATTTCTCAGTAGCCTTTTTTCTTTTCATCTACCATATACGCATTGGTTGTTAAGCAGTCATGAATACCTTGATCTTTGCACCATTATTCAACCGAGGAAGCCCATGCTAAGTAGTTGGAACTACCTGTTAATGGTTCTAAAGTGATCATAGGATTAGAACTTCCTATTCTTGTACTTTTGGAGCCAAACATATCGATATCAAATAACATCTTATAAAGTCAAATTTTAGTAGTCACCAGAAATTAGTCAAAAAATAAAAAAAATATGTGTGGTCTACTTTAGAATGCAGAGGCAACCTCACTAAGGGAAAAAACTTCAAAAAAAAAAAATGATGGCCAAAACACTACTGAAACATTGAAAAAGTCACCAAAACCCTAATTCTGGCGATCAAATCTGAAAAAAGGTTGAGATATGGTCAAAATTACTGGCCGACCCTAGCAAAAGGAAAAAAAATTAGAAAAAAGCCATCGGGCGCGTGATGTCGATCTAGACAGAAAATAGTCACTGCCAGTAGCGCGTAAGGAGTTTTTGATGAGTTTTGGTTGAGTTGTGGTCACCCGGGCTTCCCTAGCCTAGTGATGGTGTTGGTTTTTGTAGAACACCTGCAGAAACGAAGGTGACATAAAATAGCCACCAGAACAATGAACAACCAACAAACATGTATTTTTTTTCTTTTCTCACATATACTTTGATACAATGGGAGAAATATGGTGAAGAATATTATTGAATTGTGTATATATATTACTACATAAAGACCATATCTATAGATACTACAATCTAATCCAAATCCAACTAGGAAACAACATATTATTCATATTCCAATTCTAAATAGGACTATACATTCCTAATCACATTCTAATAGTTAAAAATGATTGTATTTCTTATTCATCCTTTTTACTATTTATAATCAAAATTAAGAAACAATAAAATGTCTAGCCACAAAATTTTAGGAACTAATAATAGAAAATCAATAACTCTTAAGAGATCGAAAAACATATGAGGATTTTTCAGGAAATATTATGAGATAGTAAAGGCAAAAAAGGAAATTCTAACAAAAATTCTCTACTTATTGGTAAGACTCAACTAGACAAAGAGAAGATTTGCCAAATGAACTCTTATTCATATAAACACAGTAAAGGAGAGGACGAGAAGCTTTCTTTGGACAATGAAGATTCTAGTGATGGCGAAACTCAAAAGAAAAGGCTTTAAAAAAAGAGGTGCACAGCTAAAAATCAAGATGCAAAAAAAATCATTTCAAAGAAAAAAGAATTTGTTAGATGGGGATCAAACGCTCTAATTGACTTTCTTCAGTTTATCGATAAAGATACCAAAGAGAAATTATCCAAATATAATGTGTTAGTGATAATAACTAAATATATAAAAGAACATAATCTTATCCATCCAGTTAAAAGACAAGGATCCTTTGGGATGTTCAGTTAGAAGCATTTTTTGAAAATGAAGTGGTGAACAAATGAAACATATTAAGCCTCTTCAAAATTCATTTTGTTAATAAGGAGGAATGATTATAAAATGATGAGCTTGATCATAATCTTTAAGATGATGAAATAGAAATATTAGTGACTCATAAAACTGAGAAAGCCTGAATAAAACAAGATATCCTCAATTTGTTATTCAACTGCAACACAAAGTCAATTTGCAACCTTGATTCCTAAAAGTATCAAACTCATTTACCTGAAGAGGAGTTTGGTTTTGGAGATGATCAAGAAGCCTGCGTCAATAGAGACCAAGATTATAGAATGTTTTTTTCAGGTTAAATTAGATGTATGTGATCATGAGCAGCGCAACTCCCATCAACTTGTGCAAATTACAGGTTGTTTTAATTTGCACAAGCTTATGAGAGCTAGGTTGCTCAAAATCATATGAATCTAACTTGACCCGAACAAAACTTCCTATAATCTTGGTTTCAATTGATTCAGGCTGCTTAATTATCTCTGGTACCAAGTTCCTCTTTAGGTAAATGAGTCTGATACTTTTAGGAATCAAGGTTGCAAATTGACTTTGTGTTGCAGTTGAATAACAAATTGAGGATATCTTGTTTTATTCAATCTTTCTCAGTTTTATGAGTCACTAATATTTCTATTTCATCATCTGAAAGATCATGATCAAGCTCATCATTTTATAATCATTCCTCCTTATTAACAAAATGGATTTTGAAGAGGCTTAATATGTTGCATTTGTTCACCACTTCATTTCCAAAAAGAGCAAACATCACAAAGGATCCTTGTCTTTTAACTGGATGGATGAGGTTATATTCTTTTATATATTTAGTTATTATCACTGACACATCATATTTTGGATAACTTTTCTCTAGTATCTTTACCAATTAACTGAAGAAAGTCAATTACAACTTTTGATCCCCATCCAACAAATTTCTTTTTCTTTGGAATGAGTTTTTTTGCATCTTGGTTTTCAGCTGTGTACCCCCCTTTTTTAGAGCATTTTCTTTTGAGTTTCTCCATCACTAGAATCTTCATTGTCCAAAGAAAGTTTCTCGTGCTCTCCTTCAATATGTTTATCTGAATAACAGCTAATTTGGTAAATCCTCTCCTTGTCTAATTGAGTCTTACCAGCAAAAGGAGGAATTTTTGTCAAAATTTTCTTTTGCCTCTACTATCTCATAAATATTTCCTAAAAAATTCCTCGTATGTTTTTCGATCTCTGAGTTTTACACTTTTCCTAGACAAAAACAATCATTTATATGAGAAATAGAACAGATTACTCATCAACTAGAGGAAATAAAAAGTAAATAAGAGAAGAAGATATATATAGCAATAAAACGGAGACCCTCTAACTGAATATAGCCAATAAGATAATAGTGACAAACATGGAAGATGTAATCTCACCTGCTCAAAAAGAGAAAAGTAAGTAGTTTCAGTCTGTGATACAAGCAAATCAATTGTTATATATATATATATATATATATATATATATACACACACACACCTTACATTTGCTAGAATAAACTCAAACTTCGAAAGCCTAAGGGAAGAAGAAGTTCAGGAAATAACAAAATGATGATCAAACCTACACCTATAAACTACAACTTAAGATTTTCTACCTAGCTTCTCTCAAGTTAAACCTATGTGAAGTGATTCTCCAATAGAATAAAAACTTCTAAAATTTTCATAAAATACAATTCACCTTGTAAATTAAACAAGAATCTAGTCTTTATCAATATCACAACAAAGTTTAAGGGGAGGGTTGATAGGACTCAAGCTATGGGGAAGTGGGGGCTTAGGAAGATTATAATATGTCATCAACATCCAACAATAACATATAAGGGATAGGGAGTAACGAAAACCTTCATAGACACATAAGCGTCATAAGAGTCAAGCTCATCACATTATCCAACAACACCTCTAAACATGAGTGGACTGGGGGCTAAAATATCTCTTGGGATAACTGCAAAAGTAGATAGCAAAAGTAAATAAGTTTTACCATAAGCATGATAGAAAGTGGTTGGTGTCCCCGAAATGAAGGTCTAACCAATACAAGCCTTCAAGCAAACCAACTAGCCATGTCAAGGAGGATGAATAGGAGCTTCGATCCCTACATGGTTAGATCATGTAGGCAAAAAGTAAAGGTTAGTATTCATAATGTATTAAGTATGCGGGGTCCAATGCAACAAAAGATCATAAGCCATAATAATCAATATACATAATCATATACAAAGATAGAGAGCTTAATATGATATGAATGATCAATGCCTTAGTCAAAACATGCATGGAAAATAGTCAAATCACATAATATAGCATATATATGTGAGAATAGACTATAACGAACATATAAAACCATTCAAGCTACTACATGGAATCTCGATGTTTGCTTCACATCGAAAAAGAGTGATTTGCTTTTCCAAGGTAAACCACACCCTTACTTTATGACATAGCCTTTTTGGTGGGGTTACATGAAACCCTTACCTTAGGCATAGCCTTTTCGGTAGGTGTGCATTATATTCTTATCTTATGACATAACCTTTTGGTAGGAGTTATAAGATATTCTACCTTACGGTATAACATTTTCGGTAGGTATCACAAGAGGTCCTTACATTACACCATGACCTCTGCGGTGGATATCACAATATATCCTATGGTGGCACACAGTTAAGGGACAATGTCTACCAACCAAGGTACCCTCAGTGAAAAGTCAACACCCATAGAATACTTAAATTATATACATAGTAATATCATACATATTCATAATTCATGGTAGTATCATAGGAGTAGATCATTAAATACATAACACCATAGGGATTCATATCATTCATAATGTTCATAACATTCTCATGAACTCATAGCATGCATATTAGCCCTTAAACATTCCCAACATTCATAACTTGCAGACTTTGCAATAAGCCTTTCATCAACATAAAAAGCTTTATCATATAAACTTAATTTGTTGGGTCTATGCATGGAAGCTTAAAATAATGAAATATAAGAGTATAGAACATGAATGCAGTAATACAAGGTTATTTAGAAATCATTCAAATCAACCCACCATCATTATAGTAAAACCCTAATTTGGGTCACAAAATTCATCTTAAAATCCATAATTTTCATAGTACCATATCATTCTAGCTTTAATAGTCAGAATGAACTCATAGGATTAAATATTGATAGGTGTTCATGCATAATCAAATCAACAATTGACAAATTCCAACTTAAATCATGCTTATAATAAAAAAAATATGAATTACCCATAAAGAAATAATCCTTGAAACCAAGAAATTTATTTTTTTTAAAAAAAGGGGAGGGCAGGGGGGAGTTGGGCTCCATGGGTGGAAGGACCCATGGATGATGAACCCATATACTTTTAGGGGTCATTTGGTTTGAATATAAGTTATGATGGGATAAATTATATTGGATTAGTAATGATGAGATAAGTTATATTAAAGTTATATTTTATTAAGTGTTTGGTTTGTTGGATAAATTTTAAAAATATTATGCTTTTTTATAAAAATACCTTTCACTTTATTAATTTTTAATGTATTTTTTTTGCTAACTTTAGTTATTCAATATATATTTTTAAAATAAATCTCTTTTCTTATTTAGCTTAAATATTTTTAGATGTGCATTTTCGTAATAATATCGTATGGATTTAAAAAATAATTTTTTTTTTAAAATTTAGTTTACAAATAGAACTTGCATTTTTATGTTTGTTAAAGTAAAAAAGGATTTATGAAAAATTAAAATGTAAAAAACATAATATTAGTGTGTAACTGTTCATAGAAAAATATGAATTAGTATTATAAAAATAAGGAGTGAAGGTTTTGAATATTATTATATATTGTATTAAAAATAATATGCATATACAAAGTGAGGTATAAAAAGGGTGTAAAAGGATATTATTGTCATTGACTCTTTTTATCTGGGGATAACTTATTTCGATATTAGTATGCCACCCATTTGAAAGGATAACTTATCCTGGTACTATTTATTAGTCTCGGGACAAGTTATCCCCTTTGTCAACCAAATAATCATTTAAGGCCCACTAAATTTTATCTCGGGATTATTTCTCCTTATCCTTCACAACAAACAAACCCTTAGAGTGAAATAATAAAGAAAGTTGAAGTGAATATTGAATTTCATGAAAAGCTTGGAAGAAATTGAAGTATGTTCTTCAATGGAGGATTTGGGTCTTCTTCCTGGGGAGTGAAATTTGAAATGAGTGAAGGGAAAGGCTATTAGGTCATGAAAGTAGTCGTAGAAAGTGTATTTCATTTAAATAGGTTGAAAACCCCTTTTGAGAAAGTAAAAATATCATCAAAAGTTTAAAAAATGACATTTGAATGAGTCCTGGTGGAAAAATCGGTAGTCTAGAGGTCCCACCATCGAAGCATTCGATGATATGCCAAAGGGACTTTTTGACTACCATTTTTGACATGTTTTGAGACTTTTCAAAGTGATTTGGCAGACCGCCGAATGCATTTGGTGGTCAAATTGACCGTCACCCTTTTTGACAGCCGAGACAAGCTTCAGTAAATGGCCATAACTTTTTACTCTAAACTCGAAATAAGGAAAAAGTGAATGATTTGGAAAGCTAATTTAAAGATCTTTAATTTGTTAGGTTGTGGGTCACCTAATTTATTATATGCTAAAATATATGACCATTTGAAGTTCACCCTTATACGAATTCATACCGAAACTTAGCTGATTGAAATTCTTTGGTCTTGGCTCAATGTAAGCAATGCCTTATGATACCAAACCATATGTAATCCACTTTGAATAACTAAGAATTTATACCACCATATTAGAAGTTATCAAGTTGATCGCACACGAGTATGAGAAATGACTTGGATCTTAGCTTAAGAATTAGGGCATTACAATATCTCCCCCTTAGGAACATTTGTCCTCGAATATGATGGAAACACTATTGAAAGGAGTAACAAGACAAATTTTATCCCTAACATGAATGCATCAATGTATCTTAAACATCATTTTCACAAAATCTACAACCTATGCATCAAATACCATTAAAATATGCTATTATGAGTATGTATGCATGTAACATGACATAAAGGGCCAAAATACACAACTTGACACCATAAACATAATTATCTTATTATCTTAGACTTGCATAGAGTGGAAAAGATAAGGACACCATTTCGGCATGTCTACTTCCACTTCTCAAGTTGCACTTTTGACTCATTGGTTTCTCTAAAAGACCTTAACAAATGCTACATCTTTGTTCCTTAATCTCTTCACTTGCCTATCCAATATCTCTATCAGAACCTCTTTGTATGTAAAATTCTCCTTGACACTCACATTTTCCAATGGAACTATGGATCTCCCATGAACTTCCTTAATATTAACACATGAACACCAGATGCATATTCATTTCCAATGGAAACTGCAACTCATATGCCACCTTGTCAACCTTTCTCATAATTTTGTAAGGCCCTACATACCTAGGGCTCAACTTCCCTTTCTTTCCAAAATGGATCACACCTTTCATGGGTGTGTAATGACCCTGAAAGTCATTTTTGATATTTTCAGCCAAATTATTATTTTTGCCCTTCTTAAAAGTTGCCTTGACTCATTATTGGATAATGCTAAAAGTCAGATTTTAAAAGTATGGAGATAAGCTTGAGTTTTGAAAATGAAAGAGTTTTTAAAGGATTAAGTTGGAAAATTTGAGTTTTCTGGCTGTTTTGAGTTTCACTTGTCAAATTATGATTTTGTCAATTCCATCAGCTCCGGAATGCCAAATCTGGTCTAGGAGAACTTACAGAACATAATTTGGAGTTAAAATGAAGATAGGTCAAAAGTTGCATTTTTAGTTATTACTAGAGCCAAGGTTTGACTTCGGTCAATAGTCGGGGTTCGGAAGATCAAATTGGAATTCTAAAAATTCCAATAGTTTTAGAAAGTCGAACTAACGCTAGAAATGGTTCCGCTGCAATTTTTAGAGCTTCTCAGAATATTTTGAGTTTTTGAGTTTGAAACTAGTTTAAATGAACTTTCTCAGGTTTTGGGTTAAGGAGGCCTCAATTGCAAATTTTGATATTTCCATTGGATCTGGACCATCGAGTATGGTAGATAAGGACCTTTCTCTCAGTTCTCGAGGCTTTTTAGGGGTGTTTTGGTCTTTTTAATAGTTTTTGATATTGAGAAATGGGACCCACATTGGAATAAAATGATCTCCCATGAGAATTTTGACCACACCAATGAGTCCAAATGTCCTTTCCAATAAGATTTCATATATAAAGTGTATTTTTCTGACTCTAAATGAAGCTGGAGCATTGGATTTATGTTTCACAGATTGCTGAAACTACTGAAACGGGCAGGTGATGTGGCCCAATAAGGTCCTGCCATGTGGCAGACCCGGTTTCTAACCCTTAAAGATTCAGATTTATGCATAATATTTATAAATTTTCCCCAAACTTCAACCAACATTTTCTCTCTCAATTTTGATCGAATTTGAGCAATTTAAAAGGCTCAACTGTTATATTTTTCCGAGGAGAACACCGTGGGAGTTTCAGAAATTGATTTTAGTGCGTCGTTTGAGGTAAAATTTGTGATCTTGCTGCTGCATTTTTAATATATTTCAAAAAGTTTAACATGCGATTTCTTCCTCATATTTGCTCCATTTTTGAATTGGTTTTCGCCATTGAATTTCTAATCACTTAGGGAATATTTTTATGTATAAATTTCTAGATTCCGATTGTATTTTCCTGACAATGAAATTTTTGGACCATTTTACACTTTTCACCTGAATTAATTAATTTTAGTGTCGTTAGATTCATTATATAACTATGATGCTATATTTAAATAGATTTTGGTAAATTAGAGTGTCATAGAAAGGGAAAAGCTTTGAAATTGATGTGATTCGAGACTTTATATAAGGCAAGTGAATTTCTTAACCTTTGTTAAGTATATAGAATATTGTGCTTC
>JAOTQJ010000099.1:10747088-10764954 GCA_025642045.1 Solanum sejunctum | reverse complement strand
ATGGGATAATCTTGAACAAGATATAAGGCCATGTATATATAGGCACACATATACCACTTGGGCCAATCAAAACTCTATACACACCTTGACCCCACCTCAAATTATCCTTAAGGACCAAACTTAGAAGAAATATTACATTCGATCCCAAACTTTATTAAATCGAGTCAATTAAGGACTTTGGGGGTTTAAGTTAAGTTACGGGTGCGTGGCGCGTTGCTTCGGCTCACTTAGGCGAATCACACATCGGCAAAAGAGGGGGAGTTCTTGGGCTATATTAGTAGAGATTTGGATCTAACTAGTGAGGCGTCTTTTGGGGTAACTCAAGAGGACAAATCCGTGCGAGTACGCGTGGCGCGTTGCGACGGTATCCAAAGCGGACAATACCTCACAGTGTTGGGTCGGGCCATTACAACAGGTACTACTCTTATTTGCTATCGGATGATTACTACCTAGGTTCTATCTATTCTTATGTCCCCCGTCCATATTTTCACCTTTGTTAGCGAGCTTGATATAGTCACCCATCTTTATTGTGCTTGCTATGTTTTGTTTATGAAATTTCAAACTTGGGATGACTTGGTGATTTTAGATATGATCGATTTTAACATGATTTTAAGCATGACTTGGTTGTCCCTTATCATGGGGTACTTCCTTATAGTGGGGGATTTGTCATTATTTTATTTTACATTATATTCTTAGAAGTTCTTGTACCTATTTAGACTAGATTCCTTGGGAGTGTTGATTGTCTTTTCAAAGGTTTTAAATTTGAATTTTTAACTTTATACTTGAAATTTTCTGGATCTTTTCAGTTCTATCTTCATTTTTTTTTTACTTTTCCACATGATTAAAAGGTTGGAAATTAAGGATTCGCTTATCTAAGTGTTAGAGTAGGTGTCCGTACAACTCGATAAATTGGATCGTGACAAAAATATTAAATTTATTATATTTAAAAAATAATATAATAAATTTATTATTTTATTAATTATTTTTTTAAAGCGTATCAAATTTAACATCAATAATAAAAATGGAGAAAGAGAGTACGAGGTACATAACAAAAATGAAGAGGGCATGCATGTGTGTGCATTAATTAGTCAATACGTTAAAAATTATGAAATTAGGAATAGCCTAGTACTGATTGATTGTGATATTTGTTTGCTAAGCAAAATGCCTTTTTCCTAGTGAAAAATCTTTTGTTGTTTTATCATTCGATTTTGTGGGGTTGATGAAAGCTCACCTTTAACCTAATTAAATTATATAATAAGACTCAACGTAAAGTATTTTTCGCTAATTAATATTTTTATTAATAAAGAGAACAAGAAAGATTATTTTTTTTTGGGTGCGTATGCAAATTCTTCTCTTATAATTCATTTAAAATATCTTTCAAATGATTTTAAAAGTTAATAATGACAGAATTTTAATTTCCTGAAACAAGATATAAAATAACACTCGTAAAATATTTTTCTTTCATATCAATTAACACATCCTATAAGGGCCGTTAGGTTAGATCGATAAAGAAAAATAATTCTTGTATGTATTTGAGCATAATAATACAATATTACTTTCAGCATGAATTAAACCTTACATCCTTGTACATAACATATTTATACACAATATATACACTTTCCAATACACAACATATTCATTATCCAAATCAATGTATATATTATGTATATTTCAGCCACGTTGATAAATTAGTTGATCAAACGGCATATATCCATCATTTTCAAACAATTGCATGCTTTTTCTTTATTGATTGAGGTGACTTGCAAGGTACATTTTGCATTAACGTCCTAAGTAAATCATTTGCACCTAATAATGATGATCAGTGGGTGTTTAGTTGACATTTAATTTGGTTAACAGCTGCTTATCACCCGTCCATTCCATTTCGTTTTCTGTCACTTTTACATCTAGAAACCATATGTTGAATACTTTTTTTCCCTCTGCTCTCCCCCATTTCAAAATTTTCTACATGAAAAGAAGATGATAACTGCGAGTTACAGAATTCTGAAAGCGCCACTTGTCAATTAAATATTTATTATTTAAAATAATAAACCATCTCATTAAGCCAATAACAACAACAATATATCCAGTAAAATTCTATAAGTGGAGTCTGAGGAAGGTAGAATGTACGCAGACCTTACCACTACCTCATATAAGTAGAGAGGTTGTTTTTTGAAAACATTCGTCTCAAAAATCCATAAGCAGAATAAACTAGATATGACAAAAAAAAACCCGAAAGGGAATAGGAAATCATCTCATTAAGTGTAAAAAAATATTTATAAATGTTATAGATTTTAAATGGTATTGGTTAAAATAATTTTTTATTTTTAATATAAAATGAGTTATATATATTTGTGTGGCAATAAAATATTTATCTAAAGTAAGTTTTATACGCATTAACAGTATTAACCATGCGTTTAGATATAATATTATTTATTGAACAATTGTTTATTTATTTATTCAATTCAATAAAGTGTTATATTAAACAGATCAATTTGTCATATATGTGTCCTTAACTTATATAGTAGATGTTTTGGTGCATAGAGTTTGAGCTTATACACAGAAGATCAATGTTAACTCATCGGTTCTTATAAGTTAAAATTATAGTTCACAATCTAGATGAAAATTTGGACACACCATTGGGAAGATTGTAGCACGAGATTATATGTAATCTATCTTGATTATGTAAGAAAGGTACTCTATAAATAGGGGTTCTCCTAACCTAGAAAATCCACTATAGAAAGAAAGAGAAAAAGAATTAGTATTCTATACAATACTTGCACACCCAAGTGTTGAGAGAGTTTGGTCGTTAATCTGGGATCACTGTAGAAGACTGTGAATTGGAGTCTCGTTTGCTTCAAGTCATCTGCACACGATTCAAGAGGTATTCCTTGAATTAATTTTTCATATAATTGGTGTGTAATACATGTATGTAATTGTTATGTATTATTCATGTAAGCTATAAGATCCCAAAAATGTGTTCGCTGTGTACTATTTTTCAACAATTAGTATCAGAAGTCATGTTTACATCTTTATAGATAACTTGAAAAACGTATGTAAAATTGCATGAATGACTTTCGAAATCTGTATACAAGAAAATAGATCTTTAACGAGGGGAAATTTTGTCTCTAAAAGTACTAATAATGTCTGGTAAAAATCTGATCGTCACAGGTCATTAAAAGCTCCATCGTTAAAAGTTTAGCGACCGAATTAAATTCGGTCGTTAAAAAGCTTTAACGACGACAAAAATTCGATCGTTATACCTCTTTTTAGCAACCAAATTTTTTCTTTACTAATTGATATTTTAGTTATTAAAAAAAATATAGGCAAGCCAAATGTACTTCAGGGAAGGGCCCGACAACAAGGATCTATTGCACATAGCCTTACCTTACATTTCTGCAAGATGATGTTACCAAAGTTTGAATCTGCGACCTTCTAATCACATGACAACAACTTTACCAATTACTCTAAGGTTATCTTTAGTTCTAATTATTAAAACTTTAATTATAACCACAAATTACATCAATAGAAGTGCATATATACACACACATCTAAATACGTGCACATATGAAAACATACAAATTGATTATATTCAGATTAAATTTCATAGTAACTATAAATTATGATATTGCGTAACGTTACAAAAATATAGACATTCAAATTATATAATATTATATTTTTAACTCTTAAAAGGAAAACTAGAATATCTTTTCTTAAATATGAAATGCATTCTACTTGTGCTTCAAAAATTTTCCATTGCTTATACTTACTTACGCTTTCTCTGAGGATGAGTACTTAACACTACATGATCTGTCAAAAGACAAGTATACAAACTTTGTGTAAGATTATTAATAACACTCCTAATAACTATTATCTTTTTTTTTTGTAAAATCAAAGATTAACTACAATGAAATATAAACTTTGTTTCTATTATCACAATCAAATAAAAATAAATTTGGATTTTCTAGTTCTAGACATAAAATTATTTGTTTTGTATTTTGCACCTTAAGTTATTGACTTTTTGTACATTGATTCATGGATAAAACCCTTCTTTTAGTTTCACTTCTTATACTGATAGTATTTACCTAATATAAATAATTCAATATTATTAAAATATTATGAGATATAAATCAAATATATCATCTTAAATTTTAAATAATAAAAAGAATCACGATCTCTTAATTAATTTAACAGTTCGTTATATGTCATGTAAAATGTTTTAAATTGTCTGTTTCTACCATTTCACTTTATACTTTTCCAACTCAAACAAATTGTCTCTCAAAATAAAAACATATATAGAAACTATATCAAGAAAATATTTAAGTTAAAAAAAAATTGTGCCAAAAAGATTGTAATTAAATGCTTTTACAATATTTTATAATTTTATATAATTGACTATAACAAGAATGATGGATAGAGTTAATAGAAAATAATACATTAACTTTTTATTAAACTTTTTTATTATGAAATAACCAAAATTATAAAAGATTTAGGATTCTTATCAGAATGATGGAATGGTTAATAAAACGTCACTTGTGATACTTATAATATGATTTAATCTTATATCTTTGCACTTGTATTAATTAAAATATATTTTTATACTAAGTAATATATTTTACCGACGGAATGTTACTCTTTTAATGATCAAATTTAGTCCCACACTAATGTTGGATTAAAATTTGTCTTTAATACCAAACAAAAATTGATCACTATAAGTGTATTTATAACAACTTGAAAAAAATTTGGTTGTTATAAATATATTTGGTCACTATAAGTATATTAATAATGACTGGAAAAAAATTAATCACTATAAGTGTATTTTTAACGACCGAATTCATTTTCCTTCGTCAAGAAATAATCGTTCAAAGTCTTTTTTCTTGTAGTGAATCAACTAAAAAAAAGTGGATTACTCATCCTTTAATTTTGTCTTAATGATTCGTGAAAGTAAGCATCATGTGCGTATGATGAGTAGTAATTTTTTTTAATGTAAATTAGATGGCGGTTGAAAAGTTTTGCAATTGAATTGTAAAGAAATTTTTGATTTACAAATCACGGAAACCAATGTCATTACTTCTTGAAATCTTGATTGTATAAAACAAATCCTAAAAAGCATACCACTGGGATTAGTGAAAAGAAAGCACAATGTTGATTATTTTTTTCTTATACATTAGATTAACCTTTTTTTTAAAAAAATTCTCATTAATTAAAGAAAAAGATGGCATAACGTGGTTGAAATTTTTTTTTAAAGGAATTGTCTTTTGGTTATACACTAATATAATGAACCGATTGGGCTGTATTTTCTTGAATCAATTTGTATCATCTTTAATTATGAGGTTTTGTATTATGTTTGATCAAGTTTCTAAAAAATACAATTTTTAATAGACTAACCGGAACATTATGGTTATCATTAGTTATTTTCTCATGTTATATAAATGGTATATATGTATGAAATATTAAATTGCATGATCTAGAACACTTGTGCAAATTTTTTTTAAAAAATAAATGGTGATAAGGGTTATTTTCTATAATTATCAAAAATTAAATAGTGATGAAGTATTAAATTTATGTGCTGGCTTAGATCTTCCTCCCTACCGGATGAATTTAATACAAGTCATTATGTATTTAATCACTAGTTTGATAATATGTATTAACTCTCCTAAACTGAGTAATATATGATTGGATTAATGTAACTAGGGTTTATGATTTTCACTTGACTTAAACTAATAGTAGACTCTCCAACTCAGTTAGGTCTATACAAGTTTATGAGTGAATGATCTGCCATTACATTTGTGCATTGTATGAGTAGTTCTCCAATCCCAACGATTGACTATTCAAGATGCATGAATACACACACACACACATACATATATATCTATGTGCGTGTGTGTGTGTTGAGTTTGAATTTAATTATTCAATATTTATATGACAGTATATTGATCTATTAACTTTTTCAATCTTAGATTCAACATGTCTCCTTTTACCCCATTGCCACTTGATGGTCCTAATTATGTTGACTGAAGAAGAAATCTTGACATTGTTTTAACTGCTGAAGAGTACAAATTTATACTCCATGAAGAGTGTCAGTTAAAACCCAATGAAGAGTCTAGTGATGAGGAAAAACTCGCCTATCAAAGATGGCAAAAGGCTAATAAGATGGCTTGGTTTTACATTCTGGCTTCAATGTCAAATGTATTGCAACATCAGAATCATACCATGGTCTCTGCTTTTGAGATTCTAGAGAATCTCAAACAATGTTTGTGGAACAGAATCGCGCAGCTAAGCAAAATGCCATGAGAGACCTCATGAACACTAAGATGGTTGAAGGTACTCTTGTTAGACACCATGTTCCCAAGATGATAAGTCTTTTGAATGAATTAGAAGTCCTAGGGGCTGAAATCGATAATGAATCTCAAGTTTAGACGATATGATAATCTCTGTCAGATAGTTTTCAACAATTTTGCCTGAACTATAATATGAGTAAGATGAGTTCATCTTTGATGCAATTGTTGAATGTGCTGCAGGCGGCAGAGACAATTGTCAGAAAATAGGTATCCTCTATGGCATTACATGTTGAGAAAGTTTCTACTTCTAAACCAAAAGGTGGATAGAAGAATAAAAAGGCTCAAAAAGTTAAGGCAATTGCACCTTCAAATGGAGGCGTGAAAAAGCCTAAGGACAAGTGTTTTTATTGCAAGATGCTAGGTCATTGGAAGGCGCAGTATCCAGTTCTCTTAGCCAAGAAAACGAACTCAGGTAACTCACTTTTACTTGTCGTTGAAACATGTTTAACAACCATTTCTATCACTTCATGGTATATAGATTTAGGAGCCACTAATCAGATCTGCGCTACTTTGCATGGGTTTCAAGAAATGCGCAAGCTGATTAGAGGTGAAGTTAATGTTTTCAAATAGATGGCTCAATGGCTCCAACTTTATCATTAGAAAATTTTAGCATTTCATTTGGTAATGGTAGAATTTTAATTTTAAAAGACGCATTATATGCACCTGTTGTTAGAAGAAATTTGATTTCAGTTTCTAAACTTTTGAGAGATCTTTATGATGTTAATTTTTCTAATAACGATTGTATTATTAGTTATAATAAATATTTTATCTCTGTGGGTTCATTAATTGATGGTCTTTATATTATTAATATCTCCCCAGAACTGCAACAAATTAAGAACTGAATAATGTTAACATTTCAAGTAAAAAAAAGCATTCTTCTAAATTTAATGAAACTTATTTATGACACTTATGTCATATTAATCTAGATAGGATTTAAAGGTTGGTTTGAGATGGACCTTTAGGTTCATTAAAGGTGAAGATACTACTGACATGTGAATTTTATTTAGAAGAAAAAATGACTAAAAAAACCTTTCCCCTCAAAAGAAAATAGAGCCAATGATAAATTAAAGTTAATTCATTCTGATTTGTATGGCCCAATGAGCATACAAGCGAGAGGTGGATATGAGTACTTTGTGACTTTTATTGATGACTACTCAAAATATGGATATATTTATTTGTTACGTCATAAGTTTGAATGCATTGAGAAATTCAAAGAATTTAAGGTAGAAATGGAGAAGCAACATGGAAAATATATCAAGTCACTGCGATTAGATCGTGGTGGAGAATACCTCTCCCACGAGTTTGTAATTTACTTATCAAAACAAGGAATTATATCTCAAATATAATGTCTATTCCTAGAACGCCACACCAAAATGGTATAGCAGAAAGAAGAAACAGAAATCTTATGAAAATGGTTAGATCTATGATGAGTTACTCTGATTTGCCTTATTCATTTTGGGGATATACATTAGAAACTACAAATTATATTCTAAACTTAGTTCTTTCTAAGTCTATACCTATGACACCCATTGAATTATGGACTTGGTGTATATCTAGTTTGAAACACATTCAAATTTAGGGTTGTCCAACACATGTGCTGAAAGGGAAGACAGAAAAATTAGAACCTAGAATAGAAGTATGTGTTTTTATTGGGTACCCTATAGGAACAAAAGGTGATCTGTTTTATAATCCTAATGAAAAGAAAGTTATAGTAAGTACCAATGCTAAGTTTTTTGAAAGGAATTTTTTAACAAATCATATTTCTAGAAGTAAATTAATTTTACGGGAATTAAGCAAAGAGATACAAATCAATCTACTGAATATAATGAAAGCCAAATTCAAATCCCAGATGTTAGATTTAACATACCATTACATTCTAATAGTGGGAGTGATGTTAATAGACATATAATTCCACAAGTACAAATTCTTAAAAATTCATTAGCACTAAGTAGATTGCATTAGAGGAAGAAGTTGTTGATATCTCCACACCGCAAGGTGCTAATGATAACATAGAAGCTGAAGATCCTACAAATGATGTGTTTCAACGAGAAGATCATAATAATGCAACTCTCTTTGCATCTGCCCCTAGACCTATAGTAGCTCGTCGTAGTGGGAGAGTGATAAGAAAATCACATTGATACACACTCTTGAGAGAGTCTTTTGAAAGAATCTCTAAAGAGTTGAATACCCAATCCTTGAATTACGACGAAGCACTATAAGATAAAGATGCAGAAAAATAGATCATTGCTATGAAATCAGAAATGGAGTCCATGTACTCTAATAAAGTCTAGGATCTTGTAGAATCACCTACAGATGGAGTCAAACCCATTAGATGCAAGTGGATCTATAAGAAGAAGAGAGGAGTAAACGAAAAATTACAAACTTACAAAGCTATACTTGTTGCAAAAGGGTTAACTCAGAAAGAAGGAATCGATTATGAGAAAATCTTTTCACCAGTAATCATGCTTAAGTCTATTAGAATTCTTTTATCCATTATTTTTCATTATGATTATGAGATTTGGCAGATGGACGTCAAGACAACTTTCCTTTATAGAAGTCTTGATGAGAGCTTTCCTTTTCAACCTCAGAAAATGTGTTTACTTTTGGAGATGGAGCTGTTATTTGAAGGAGCATTAAGCAAACCTGTGTTGCTTATTTCACCATGGAAGTCAAATAGGTAGCAGCCTCTGAGGTAGCTAAGGAGGCAGTATGACTCAAAAATTTTCTAAAAGACTTGGGTATAGTTCCTGCGATGAAAGTTCAACTCATAATATTTTGTAATAATAGTGGTACGGTTGCAAATTCAAAAGAACCACTAAGTCATAAGAAAGCAAAGCACATTAAGCATAAATATCATTTGATTCAAGACATAGTGCAAAGAGGAGATGTAGTGGTTGCAAAGATTGCATTGGAAAATAACCTAACAGACCCTTTCACAAAAGCATTATCACAAATTGGTTTTGATAGACATATTGAAGGAATGGGTGCTAGAGTTGTGGGTGCATGGTTATGAGTCTAAGTGGGAGATTGTTAGGATATAGTATTAACCATACGTTTAGATATAATATTATTTATTGAATAATTATTTATTTATTTATTGAATTCAATAAAGTGTTACATTAAACAGATCAATTTGTTATATATGTGTCCTTAACTTATATAGTAGATGATTTGGTGTATATATTTTGAGCTTTTAAACAGAAGATCAGCGTTAAATCATCGGTTCTTATAAGTTAAAATTGTAGTTCACAATCTAGATGAAAATTTGGACAAACCATCGGGAAGATTGTAGCACGAGATTATATGTAATTTATCTTGATTATGATAATGGTATAGTTCTAACTTATCATGCTAGTATATTTTCTATGTATTGAACGGGACTAAGTAGAGATAGATGTTTTAGACTGACTGATAAAAATATGTTCTCTAAACTATTAAGTATACTTATATTCTTAATCCTGATATAAAGGTTATGAGCTGTATATATTACTTATCATTTTGATTTATTAAAAGGTGAGATTCTGAAATGGGTCAATATGCCTGGTAAGTTAGATGATAATGATATATATATTGGTGAAATAATTTGTTAGTTGAAGGAATCCATGTCTCAATATAGAGATTGAGGATACACTTTTAATGAGAAGTTTATAAATTGTCATCTGCAAACCTGACCCGTATATTTATGAATCTGGCATATTAAATAAGTTAACTATTGCTCTAAAGAAAATTATCATTAAATTAAATTTATCAGTAATGGAATTTATTGAACAGTATCTGTAATCTTAACATGGAAAATTACATAAGTGTTTAATGAAAAATTTTAAAATATAAATGGAGGAGTGTAATAACGAATTTTTAGTGGAATAATTTGCAATTTATTGTGGTAAGAATAATTCAGATTAAAAAGAATTATTTTCATAATAGGAAGACTCAGTAATAAATTCTGTGGTCCCTATAGTGTCCATAGTTAACTGAAACTAGAAGTCCTATTTCTAATAAAAGAAGGTTTCTTGTATTTGAAGAAAAAGTGTTTTCCTTCTTTCTTTTTTGATTTGGAAAGGTACTCTATAAATAGGGGTTCTCCTAACCTAGAAAATCCACTAGATAAAGAAAGAGAAAAAGAATTAGTATTCTAGACAATACTTGCGCACCCAAGTATTGAGAGAGTTCAGTCGTTAATTTTGGGATAACTGTACAAGACCCTGGATTGGAGTCTAGTTTGCTTCAAGACATCTTCACGCGCTTCAAGAGATATTCCTTGAATAAAATTTTTCGTATACTTTATGTGTAATATGTGTATGTGATTGTTGTTATATCAAAAAATGGCTTTTGGAAAAGAAAATAATTCAAAAATTAAAAATCGATTCAAACTCAATTAATTTGACAAAAAACAATTATCGAAATTCGAAAGGAAAATAGAATCGCCATCTAATTTTGCGGATAATTAGAAAACCATTAAATATTTAAAAGATCTAACAGAAAAATCTTTTAAAATCCAAAGAACAAGTTCGGGTTCACATTTGCACTTCGAGAAGGTTTTACGCACTCGAAATGACCACTAAATTCGGTTATTCGACGATTAAGATATTTGACTAACTTTCAACTTGAAAAAGATTGACTGATTTTGAGATTAATTTAATTTTGAAAGACTTTGACTACACTTGACTAAGTTAAAAACTTTAGAGAAATTGACTATATTTGGAAATTGAACTAAAATATAAAATGATATTTTTATTTTTCCTTTTTATTATTTTTTACTTTTTTACCTTTTTAATGCAAATACTTTTCAAAATAAAATGAAATCAAATCAAATAACATAAATGGTTTGACATGCTGGAAAATTTAATTGGATTGAAACCAAAACTAATAAAATGTTAGTGTTAAAACACAAGATAGCAAATACTCACTAATTATAAGTTAAGAGAGGGGATTAAAAGAAGAGATTGGCCTTGGCCCATTATCCTCAAGCCCATGTATCAACTTCCTGTAGATTGCTTCCTTCACTATGAGTCGAGGAGTCTGGCCCAAAGAGGGGACTCAAATTGACCCACGGAGATGCAAGGAAATGGAGTCCCATTGGACTCAAGGACAAGTTCACATGAAACAGAAAAGAAAATGAGGATTAGGATTTTGCATATGAGATAGAACCACGAACAATAGTTGATAACTCAAAATATATTAAAATATCAAATGCAAATAAAGATTCATTGCAGTCGCAATACCCAGAGAAAAACTATTAGTAAACAAATTGACATATTGACAGTCATGAACACACTTACAGACTAATGCAACAACTTGTACTCATGATTTGAAATTTGTGAGATGTAAAATAATGGCAAGATGTAAACGAACTTGATAACAATGTTAAAGAACTGTATTAAGCAAAGGAGGGTTAACAGCAGACTAAAATGAACAAGTTACACTAAAATGTTGTTCGTCCTCAGTACATATTATCATTAATATAAAAGATAAAGGAGATGTATGAATGAGTCACCATTGGCGTGAGAACAATAGTAGGAGATACATAGGACCCGAGCGTGTTATGAGCTAATGATTTATCTTTGCATTAGCTCTTTATTGATAACTTTAGTAAACTTATTAGTAATGACGACTAACACATGGGATGACAACATCTTGAAATCAGTGAAGAAACAAGCAATCATCCATGCTAAGCATGATTGGTAATCTCAGGCAGATGACAGTAATAGTAAAAGGAATCACAGCCACAGCATCTCAAGAACAGACCCCAAAGGCAAGACTCATAACAGGATTATGTTATCAAACAAAAGTGCATTTTCCACTTAAGAAGGATTTAAAGACAAGAAACAGTAGAAAGGTATTCGCAAGCTCAAACTTGGAATCGAAATTCAGGCTTTAGTGAAGCAGAACAACTATTCATTTGACAGTCACCATGTACAGAGAAGAAGGAAAAGAAGAAGAGACACGTAAATATTATCATTTAACCCTTAAAAATCAGAACATGTGAGGTGAAACTGAAACGAAATGACATGAGCAGACAAGGGAGATTCAATTTACATGGAACTTGAAACAAGAACAAAGCAAACTTTGAGACAACTTGTCATTTATCATCAGCTAATCAGATTATTATCACAGGAACAACGTAATAGTTCGGTGTGAAGTTTCAATCAATGACAACAACTAACTCATTTGATAGAACAATAGTATTTTCAACATAACATCATAGGCTTAGAATCATTTCAGCTGAAAACCGCAATTCGAGTCAAAGGTTTAACATGTAGCACACACAAACAAATTTTCAAGCATTACTAGATGAACAAAACTTGAAAACCAACTGGACAACAAGAATCAAACAAAACATTTGAACGAAACAATGAATATGGTCTATGACCCTGGAAATCGCAGCAACATCATAGTATGGCTAACAGGAAACCATCTTCATGAACATAGCAACACCACAGTATTAGCAAATCACATCACAGTAATTCCAATATAGTGGAACAAATAAAAATAAAAATTCCAATCTAACACTATAATTTACCTCACAATCAAACACAAAACAGAATAGAGAATGACGAATTAGATTATTACCTTCTTTGGAGCAGGAACTGGGACGATAAGCTTAACAATAAACTTCGACACCACCAAAGAGCTCGCTTCAAACTCTTTGACTCGAAGAACAGATGTTCTAGTTTCTAAATCGACGAATAATATTTTGATTGAGGCATTCTGGAATTCGTACTGAACGATTGAGGATTGAGGTTTGCTCTAATTGTTGAGAAATTCTATTAGCTTCTATGGATGCTTCTCCTCTGTTTTCGAACTCGTCTCCCTTTTTGAATTGATGACTGAGAGAATAAATAACCCCAAAATTAGGGCAACATTGGGAAGGTAACGAATAGATTCGACAAGAGTATGGGTTTTAGGGATTTCAAGCACGCATGAGGGACAAGGAGACAAGAACGTTGGGGTGTTGTCGGGTAGGGGTTGTCAGTGCTTTTGGTTTTGGCTTCGCTGGTTTTCTGGTTGAAGATGGCGTGTGGTTAAAGGTTTAGGAGAGGAAAAGTGAAATGGTGAGAGAGATGGAGCGATATCGAGGGAGAAAAGATTGCGTCGATGACGAGGAAGGAGAAAGGATGGCACGGCTGCTGCTGCTTTGGTTTTTAGGTTTTCTGGTTTTGAAAGGGAGAAATGGAGGAAGAAGAAAGGGGATAAATGGGAATTTGGAGCGCGTGGGTATCATGCGCCCGCCCTCTTTAGTTATTTTTATTTTTTAAAAATTGTATAAAAATTGTTAAAACAAAAATAAAACTCGATGATTAATTTGACACTGTGGAGGGTAAAAGTTGGGTGTCAACAACTGTCCCTTTCTTTGGATATGATCGATGAAAGAGATCGTGGACAAAGAAACTTGACTAACTCAATTTTTAGCCGACCATATTTTGGCTCACTATTAGAAGTTATGGTCGGACCCTGGTTTTGGGTTTCCTACATATCTCAAGTTACATGAGAATTTAGGCCACTTGTAGTTCAAGACGCTTGATTATACGCACGAATTTGAATGAATTCAAAAGTTATCCCAATATCGAATAATGAAGAAATTTGAATGCTTGGGAATGAGATTTTGGAGTAAATGTTAAAGTGAAGCTGAGTTTTCGAAGTTGAGCCCGCCTACACATCCTTTGGACCCAGGAATCAGGCTGCTTGTAGTTTGACTCTATCAGTTGAAGAGGAAATTCCTTACTCGGAGATGACCTCGGGTTCAAAAGGAGTGACAATAAAACTGGATTGTCAAACGTTGTTACTCGGATTGGAAAATTGACTCTGGTGAAAGTTGAGATTATTCAAAAGTGAAACTGAAAATGAATTAACTGACTTACAGAAATGCCCACATTCCTTCTGATAGGGGCGTGGTTAGATAATGGTTGTTGTCGCTTTCCAGCTCGTGTCTGAAAGGTTTGACGTCTCCCTTCAGACTATGTTCCAGTTCGCTGCTAAGAAAAAGTTCCACATTGTGCTGCATCCTACTTGATGATGTCCACTTGTGGTTTGCTTTGAGATTTCATCCATTCGGATGCTCTCGACATAATTGAAACAAAATGTTAGTAAAATCATAATTTGAACTTGAGATGGCATTGTTTACCTCGTTCAATGTTTGTTCTTCTTTTCGACGTGATAGAGATCGAATCAATATGAAATAACCATAAAAAGAACATTGAGGATCATGCGGTGGCTATTTTGACAGTTGGCCATGCTCTACGCCATAACAGACAATAAATAATCTTTGTTGGTGATATTCATGTGATGGCTCGACAGCTGGAGACAACATAGCTATGGCTATCTAGGCAACTGGCCACGCTCTTAGGCATAATAAAAAATCTTTGTTGGAGATGATCATATGATGGCTCGGCAGCTGGATATAACATAGCGATGGCTATCTCGGCAACTGGCCACGCTCTTCGTCATAGTAGACAATAAAATAATCTTTGTTGGTGATAATCATGTGATGGCTCGGCAGCTGGAGATAACATAGTGATGGCTATCTCGGCAATTGTCCACGCTCTTAGGCATAATAAAAAATCTTTCAATGATTCCCTTGCGAGAGATATATAATGGCCCTTGTTGGCAGTTATAAATAAAATAATCTTATCAGAGTAGCCAAAAATAAATTATGCTCCGAGCGCAGTGCCCTGGGCGCAATAAAATGGCGCTCTGGGAGGCGTGGCGTTCTAGGCGCAAATAGAATGGCGCTCTGGGTGCACCTGCAAAATAGAATGGCGCTCTAGGCGCAATTGACGAATAAGTGGTGCTCTCGACGCATTTGAACGCAATAGTTCCTGGCAAATAAATTGGTTCCTGTATAGACTGAAAAGTAAACTTGTTCCTAGCATAAGTTAAAAAATAAATCTGGCATCTGACATAAAAGTGCGCTCTGGGCGCGGAGTGGCACTCTAGGCGTAGAATAGCGTTCTGGACTCGAAACGGCGCTCTGGGCGTGAAATGACGTTCTGGACGCAAAATGGCGCTCTGGGCGCGAAATGGCATTCTGGACGCAAAATGGCGCTCTGAGCGCGGAATGGATGACTTTTTCTGTTTCTCTCCGTAATGCAGGATAATGAACCTTTCCATGATGCAAAATGAATGGATGATTTATGCATGGTAGAATGATTTGTGCATGATGAATGTGTGATTTATGCATGATGAATGTATGATTTATTTGATGAACATATGATTTATGATGGATGTATGCTAATGATTTATGTATAAGAGAATGATTTACGCATGATAAAATATTTTATGCATGATAAAATGATTATGTATGATGGAATGATTTATGTATGATGTAATGAGCGATTTATGCATTATGAATGAATGATTGATGTATGATAGAATGATTTATGTAGAATGATTTATACATGATAAAATGGTAGACAAACTTGTTTGCGCATCTATTGTCCTATTGTAGGCAAGGCCGGTGAACTTTTCTCTACATCCACATAAAATTTGTCAGCTTAAATATGAGCTAACCTTTGATAAATCTCTGATGATTTCAGCGAGATGGGACTATTTACGCCTCATATATTCTCCTATAGATAAAATATGTAAAACATTTCCCTGCATCCACAGAAAGTTTCTTAGTTTTGAAAATGAATTGATCTATGATAGATTGTTGGTGACCTGGGCGAGGCGGAGCTATTTATTCCTCTATTGTCCTCTTATAGATAAGACGTGCCAAAATTTTCCTGCATCCACAGAAAGTCTCTTATTTTTGAAAACAAACGATCTATAATAGATTGTTGGTGACCTGGGCGAGGCAGAGCTATTTATGCCTCTGTTGTCCTCTTGTAGATAAGATGTGCCAAAGTTTTCCTGCATACACAGAAAGTTTCTTAGTTTTGAAAATGAATCAATCTATAATGGATTGTTGGTGACCTGGGCGAGACAGAGCTATTTATTCCTCTGTAGTCCTCTTGTAGATGCGAAAATCTTCCTGCAAAAAATTTATCCCTCCAATTTCTCTACATCCAAAGAAAATTTTTTAGTTTTAAAAATGAATTGATAATTGACAAATTATTGGTAACTTGAACATCTCAGCTGCGAAAATTCTCCTACACCCAAAGAAAATTTCTTAGTTTTAAATGAACTGATCTGTGCTGATTCTTCGATTGTCTTATCCCTATTGAACCATCTCGATCTCCCACTTCTGGGTATACATAAGGTAGAAAATATGACTTTCCCAACTTGAAATAATGTTTAGCAAAATTTTGAGGGTGACCTCAAAATTTCTGTCCCAGTTTAAATGTTGTCAAGTATTGTCGGCTAATCTAAAGCTCCTTGAGTATTTTTTGAGATATTTCTCAAGAATTCTGTCCCAGTTGAAGTTTCACTGTACCCCAAACTTCAATTTGTTGTAGAAGACCTCTTTATTCAGAATTATTGAGTTTCTTTCAAAAATTCTTTCCAGTTTCCTTTCTAGGAATATGATCGAGCCGTCGTGGCGCCTACGTATCCCGTTGAGGCAGGAATCAGGTCAAACGTAGTTCCCCATTGTGAAGTAGAACAAATATAGATTTTAAATAAAAAGTGACCGAGGCCGACATAGACTGCTTACGTATCTCATTCTCGAGAATTCAGGTCAAACGTAGTTCATACAAAGGAGAATAGTCTGATAAAATGGTGCAATTACAAAAAAAGAAAATTTCAAATTTCTAAACATAGTGCGGTATTGGCAGGGCCAATGTTCAATCATGGAGTGACAGTCCGAAGAACAACCATATTACAATCAATTAAATCCTGGATTTTATGCCTCAGACTTAAGCAATCTTCAGTGTCATGTCCCACATTGTTAGAGTGATAGGCACAAATTTGGTCACCTTCGACGAAAAGAGAATTAGTTTGCTTATCTTTTGGAGGGACAGGTTGGATCAATCCTGCAGCTGACAACCTTTCAAATAGCTTCGTTCGGCTCTCGGTGAGTGGGGTAAATACCCGAGGAGGTTTTCTATCCGCTTTTGGGTGAGGAAGGTTATATTTGTTTTGTGGGGCTGAAGGTGTTTGATGATAATTGGGATGGTTTCGACAGGGGAGTGCAGGGGTTCTCCTTTTGGCTTGTACGTCGAAGACAGTTAACACATCTTCTTCTTCCCTTTTCCTTACCATCCTGGATGTTCCAACTGAAGTTGATATGTGGCCAATTTTGCCTATCTTCAATCCATCCTCAATATTTTCCCCTACTTTCACTATGTCTGCAAACTTTACCCCCACGAGTAGCATCATTTTGTCATAGAATTCTAGCTCCTGTGAGCGTATAAACACTTCGATAATTTCCTTTTTTGACATGGGAGGACGTACTCTGGCGGCATTCTTCCTCCATCTATAAGGATATTCTCGGTAACTTTCAGTCGACTTCTGCCTAATCCTTTCCAATCAGTAACGGTCTGGCACATCCTCAATGTTATAGGCAAAATTTTCAACAAAGTCTTTGGCCATGGCACTCCAGTTGGCCCATCGGTTCATTTCTTGGGAGGTAAACCATTCCAGGGCCTCCC
>JAOTQJ010000099.1:10713661-10746988 GCA_025642045.1 Solanum sejunctum | reverse complement strand
GGGGGGGATACGATGAGAGAAAGTGATTGGGTAGGGTAAGAATAATATTTATATTTTATTTTATATTTTTTTGAAATAATAATATTTTAATATTTAATTTTAACTAATACTATAATTTATTTATTTTTTGTCAAAGTGGAATGTTTTATCCATGTAGAGTGTGATGTGGCATTTTTTAAAATAAAAGAGAGAGTGTAGCACACATACCCCATGGTGATAGTAGAATAAAGATAAAGGTATGTTTCTCAAACTAATAAGTGATAGTTTGTGTGTGTTTTCAAACTTTACTTTAGGTGTGAAACATAAAAAAGTGATATAGTTTAGGTGTATTTTGTATACTTATCTCAAAATATTATTATAAAGGTAAATTTAGACCATGAGGAGAAAAACATATAAAATTGTCAGGTCATATTATTCAGTTTTACATCATTTACTGATTGTCTTAAATCTTGTAGATTTATAGATTAAGACCTTAGCACGAAAAAAAGGTCTAAAGTAAATCAAGAGGGATAAGATTGAAATTCATACAACAAAATAAATGAGAATGAAACTCATAAATTCTGAGTCATATATGAGGACACTTAAACATAAAACTAGAGATCGTAAAACCAGGTTCAACGGAAAAAATGAATCATATGAGATGACTTCTAGTGAAATGTACTAATATTAATTTTATTCAATCCCTATGATATGGGTGCATTTATCCCATAATGATTTGTGAAGGTTAAGTCTATAAATTCTTGTGAAAGTCTATATCTTGTATGAGTCGGGTGTAAAATTATAAGAGCATCCTTGACAGGTGAAACAACCCCCAAAAGTGCCCAAAAATGTTCCTCGAAAGTGCCCGAAATCGTAATTTCCATATATCTCAAAATCTATGTGCGATATTAAAAATCCAACTTTATATTCTTGTTCAAGGGGTCAAATTGAGGGGGGATGGGTCTAACCCCGATTTAAGAGCAACCGTATCAAAATTCAAAAATCGCAAAAATGCGATTTCCAGTGAGGTTTCCGTGCTCCTAGCGCGATGCGCCAAGGGTGCGCCTTAGTTCATTATTGTGCCAGTTTTTATTGTCCTGTCCAAGGCTTTGGGGTCTTGGGCCTAAGTGTTCCTATGCGTGAAAATACCTATACTTAGCTTTATTTCACCTTCATATCATTCAAGACATTCACAAATATTCTCTCAAACGCTTAGACAATATTCCATCTCCAAATTTCAAGTGTCAAAACTCATCCAGATTCTAAGGTTCTCATTCAAGCTTCAAGTCTTCATCTCCAATCTTCTTTAAGGATTCTCCAAAGCTAAGGTATGTGAGCTTCTTTCATGGGTTCCTTTCACCCATGAAACTCAAGCTTCCTTTTACCTAAAATTGTATGATTTAAAGTTGATTTACTCATTGGTCTTACTTATTATGAATTTCCCTACACACTATGTTGGGGTTTCATGAAATTACGATTGTTTTAGCATGTTTTGAGCTATGAATCTAAGGTCTATTGTGAAATTTGATGAAGGATTTTGATGTATATTGCTTGAGGGTGTTACCAAGTAACTATTGATGATTTTTCATTGAATTTTCTAGCATGATTACACTCTCAAATTGCATAGTTTTAACGAGCACTATACACCTGCCAAGTATTTGATAAAATATCCAGTTAATATGTTTTGGAGGAATTGAAGGTCTAATGCATGTCTTATGAGTTGAATAACTTTATAATGATGAAAGGAATGTATATTTATGGTATTCTCATATATAGTGTTTGAATGTGACCATGCCCAACTCGAGGGGACAAGAGCCCTATAACCATGTCGAGGGGTTTGTACCTTGGTAGTCAATCAAGGGGCTAGTGCCTTGATAACCGGGTTAAGAGGTTAATACCTCAATCACCAGAGGTGGTAGGGTGTGATTATCCACCAACCAATCAAAGGGGTTTGTACCTTGATAACCATGTTGGAGGATTTATATCTTGGTCACCAGAGGTGGTAGGGTGAGACGATCCACCAACCAACTAAAGGGGTTTGTACCTTTGTAACCTATAGGTTTTATATATTGGTATCTTCTTACACCTTGTATTATATTCTATGTAAGCACGTTTTACTTGAGCATTGATAATAATGTCATATTGCTAATATGTTATCTATTACCTACTATAATGCTTATCTCTTGTTGCATTGCATCCTACATAGTTAGTACATTTAAACATACTAATGCATACTCTATGCCTATATAATATTATTATGTAGGAACCAGTGTCCCACTCGATCCTCCTCCTCCACATGGCTAGTACGACATCTCTCAAGATCTTTGGTGAGTCCTCCATTTCGAGGACAATGCTTATGATCTCATACTTTGTTTTAAGACTATCTTTCTTTTATGTATATGTTGACTATGAGGGTGAGCCCGGTAGCTTGTCTTGGCCTTCGCTAAGTATCTAAGTTTTATAGGTGTTGTTGGACATGCTTGTATTATGCTATGAGCTTTGACTCTCTCTTGACTCTTGATGTTTATGATATGAAGATTGTCCCTTAGACCCGTTTGTCCCTATTCACTATCTCTTATTGTATTTTATTACTGTCGCAACCAAGGATATGTAATGATCTGTTAAAAAGCTTGCTTGGGGTCCCTTCGAGTTTTCCCATGCGTTGTGTCACATCTAGGCCCTAAGCTTAGGTCGTGATAAACTTGGTATTAGATCATTAGGTTGTTAGATCTTCGGAGTCCAACACACCACATCAATTAGAGTCTTATTCATGGTTGTGTTGTGCACCACAACTATGAATAAGAGACTATGAGGTATCTTAGAAAACATTTTCCCTTTTCATGTTCTAAGTCATGCTATAGAGTTAAAATAAGGTTTTTCCCCCCTAATGATTGTTATTTGCTATGTTAGATCATGCCTAACACAAGAGGAAGAAGAGCCCACACTCCCGAGGAGCAACCTGCTCATGGTGAGCTCTGGGATACTCTCACTTTACTTGGACAAGTTGTGGCTAATCAAGCCAATCAAGGAGCCTAAGGCCCTCATGCTCCTACATTGGTATCTCGGGTGAGAGACTTCATGAATATGAATCCCCCGAAATTCTATAGGTCAAAAGTGGATGAGGACCCTCAAGAGTTCATTCATAAGCTCTATAAGGTTTTTGCTATTATATGTGTTAGATCGAAGGATAAGACAGAGTTGGCGGCTTACCAACTCAAGAGGGTGGCACAAATATGGTTTAACCAATGGAAGGAGGAGAAGGGAATTAATAATGTGGTGCTTTGGGAGAAGTTCAAAGCGGCTTTTCTTAATCGGTTCTTCCCACTTGAGCTTAGGGTAGCCAAATTAGTGGAGTTTATGAATTTGAGACAAAGGCCTTCAAGTGTGAGAGAGTATGTCCTCAAGTTCAATCAACTCTCTAAATATACTCCCCACTTAGTGGTCAACCCAAGGTCTAATGAATAAAATTTGGGCTAGGTGTTTTCGACTTGGTGAGTGAGGAATGCCGGCCCGCTATGTTGATTATTGACATGGATTTATCCTGATTTATGACCAATGGGGAATAAATAGAGGAGGAGAAGTTGAGGAAGAGGAGGGGTAATGAGGCCAAAAGGGTCCGGTTTGAAAGTAGGTTCAAAAGTCGAAAGGGTGGCTAGTTCCAGCAAGGCCAAGGGTCTTCTCATGCTTCTAATAGGGGGTTTCCCAATGACTTTACAAGGGCCCAAGGTGTTGGGGGTGTGGTCCCTAATGGTGTGTGTCCAAAATGTAGTAAAGGCCATGGGGTCCCGTGTTTGAGGGACGCTAATGCATGTTATGGGTGTGGAGAAGTTGGTCACAAAAGATTGAATGTCCTCGTAACTGCAACAAAGGTAGGGAGGTTCGTCCATAAGGTGCTAATGCAGTTCCTTTTGGAAGGGGTGGTCAACAAGGTGGTGCCCCAAGGTACAATTGGTTTTATGCTTAGTATGGGAGGCAAGGGGTTAAAGAGGTGCCCGACGTTATTATGGATATGTTAAAAGTCTTTGATTTTGATGTGTATGCATTGATTGATCCGGGTGCCACTCTTTATTTTGTTACCCCTTTTATTGCCAAAAGATTTCATGTTGAGCTCGAATTGTTATGTGAGTCATATGAGGTGTTTACTCCTATTGGTGCATCTATTATTGCTAAAAAGGTCTATAGGAATTATCCCATTTGTATCTTGCATAAAATATTGCCTTGTGATCTTGTTGAGTTGGAAATGATTGATTTTGATATCATTCTTGGGATCGATTTGTTGCACGTATACTATGCCTCTATTGATTGTAGAACCCGTATAGTCGAATTTCAATTCCCAAATGAACCCGTCCTTGAGTGGGAGAGTCATTATGTGGTGGTCAAGGGTAGGTTCATCTCTTGCATTAAAGCACGTAAGTTGATCTCTAAACGGTGTATTTATCATCTTGTAAGGGTTAGGGATGTGGAGTCTAAAGTCCCTTCTATAGAGTCGGTTCTGGTTATAAATGAGTTCCTTGATGTCTTTTCAGATGACCTTCCGGGTGTTTCTCCTGAAAGGGAAATAGATTTTGGTATAGACCTCTTCCTCGAATACTCAACCCATTTTTATTCCCCTTTATCGTATGGCCCCGGCAGAGTTAAAGGAATTGAAGGAGCAATTGAGGGACTTGTTGGAGAAGAGAGTTTTTAGACCTAGCCAATCACCTTGGGGTGCACCAATGTTGTTTGTGAAAAATAAGGATGGGTCTCTTATTATGTGTATTGACTACCGACAACTTAATAGGGTCACCTTCAAGAATAGGTATCCTCTTCCAAGGATTGATCATTTATTTGACCAATTACAAAGGGCTAGCCACTTATCTAATATTGATCTTTGCTTTGGGTATCATCAAGTGAAGGTGAGGGAGTTTGATATTCCCAAGATAATCTTTTGGACTAGGTATGGGCATTTAAAGTTTGTTGTGATGTCCTTTAGGTTGACCAATGCACTGGCTATATTCATGTATCTTATGAATAGGGTCGTCAAACCCTATTTTGATTCATTTTTTGTGGTTTTCATCGATGATATTTTGATATATTCTCATAGTGAGGAGGAGCATGTGGGTCATTAGAGGGTTGTGTTGCAAATATTGAGGGAAGAGAAGTTGTATGTGTGACACCCCATAACTTTATGCTCTTGTATATCCATGTTTCAAGCCTCATTTGGTTATGTTAGGGGTGTACTAGATTCATGGGAGACTCCTAATACCTAAACGAGTTCAAGACTTACCTCCAAGTTGAGTTTTGGGTGTTGTTTCGTACAAGGGTCAACTTTAAACTAGATTAGCTCTTAGCATATTTGGAATTAGATGGCACACGATAGGTCAAATGAAAGACCTTTGAGTTAGCTTCGCAATTCACTTGGTTTCACCTCATTCCAAGGTAGGATGAAGGAGTTATGATCGTTTTCGTAATGCCCTCCTATGCAGTGTTGTCACACGGACTGTTTGACGGCCAGTGTGGCCTTTGACGGGCCGTTTGGGGTAGCTGGGTTAGAAAAGTCCATTTTTGGCACTAAGGAAGGTGGCATGGCCAGTGGTACGGGCCATGTTGCTCACCACTGACCATGGGGATGGCCACAAGGTGTGCCAAAGGGAGCTTGTTAAAAATTGGGGAAAAGGGTGGTGCCACGGGTACTGTTAACGGGCCGTGTGGAGTGGGATGGCCCATGGTACTTGGACATGCGGTAGACTGCAACATTTATTTTGTCTAAGTAAGGTGGGATGGACTAGTACATGGTCTGTGTAACGCCACACGATCCGTGAAGCGGTCCGTCAAAGTGATGAGATGTCAATTTTTCCAAGTTTTCCCAACTTCCATTCTTTTTTTCACTAAGGCACTTCTCATGGGGACTCTACACGACCCGTGGAGTGCCACACGGCCAGTGAAGTCTCCTGTGAGATGACACTTTGCCAATTTTTCCATCCTTTCACTTATGGCATCTCTATAAATTTTAATTACTCTAATGCCCTTTTTAGACGTCCAATGCTATCTTAACCTTCCTAAAAGACCTATCCAATATTTCAAAAGGATAAAAACTCATTACTCTCACCTCAAATACACTCTCAATTCTCTCAAAAGTCACTATCAAGCCCCAATTCAATTTCAAGGAAACCCAAGAATAAGATTGGATTCAAAGATCATTTCCAAGCCAACATACTTCCCAATCTCAATGCCAAGCAATTCTAAACCTAAGGTATGTGGGTTTGTTTCATGGGTTCCTTCCACCCATGATACCCAAGCTTCCTTTTTCCTAAATTGCATGATTTAAAGTTGAGTTTACAAATGGGTATACTAGTATGAACATGTTTATGAACTATGTTAAAGTTATGTAAAGTTGTGACTGTTTTGCTATATTGTGAGCTATATATCTTAGATCTATTATAGGTTTTGATGAGGGGTTTTGAAGTGAATATATTTGGGGTGTTGCAAGGTGTTGATTTATGGTTTTATAATAGATTTGCTTGTATGATTTCACCTCTAAATTGCATGGTCTTTTACCCCCACTACCCCCCCAAAGTGTTTGATAAAATATCCGGTTATGGTTTCTTGAGGAATTGAAGGTCCTAAGCATAAGATATAATATGAATGAGTGATATGATGATGAAATAAGATTATGTATATGATTATTCCTATAGTAAGTGTTGTATCAGACCATATGATGAATCCTATGTAAAGGTAAAACTTGACCTTGCCCAATTCGGGGGGTCTAAGTGCCCGGATAACCTAGTGAAGGGCTTGTACTTCTCCACCTAGTGATGGGGCGACATCATCACTAACCTCAATGGAGGTTAGTACTCATCAACCTAGATAAGGGTTAGTACTCATCCACCTAAGTGATGGGGTGGCATCATCACTAACCTAGATAGAGGGTTAGTACTCATCCACCTTGGTGATGGGGCAGCATTATCACCGACCTAGATGAGTGTTAGTACTCACCGACCTAAGTGATGGGGCGGCATCATCACTAACCTACCAAAGGGTTGTACATTTGGAAGTATAGCTTAGTCTGTTCTTCACATATGATATCCTATATAAACATGAGTTACTTAAGCATGTTTTACTTAAGCATTGATCATACATGACATATTGTATATTATGTCTATTGCTTAATATCATGCATTTTGACTATGATACCTAATTCTTGTTGATTTGCATCCTACATACTTAGTACATTCAAATGTACTAGCGCATACTCTTGCCTACATAATATCACCATATAGGAATGATGCTCAAGTTCATCATCTTTCTCTTCCACATGGCTAGTTGGTGCTATTCCAAGTTTATTGGTGAGTCCTCATTTTTGGGACCTTAGCCTATGTTGCTATTTTCTATGTGTTGAGACACTATTTTATGTTCTATTCACTATGAGGGTGAGCCCGGTAGCTTTGTCTTAGCCGCCGCTCTATCTATGTATTTAGAGGTGCTTGTTGGATAAGTTGTATATTTATGATATGAGCTATGACTCCTTGTCCTTGATGTTGATATTTTGACAAGCTATCCCTTAGCCCCTTGTCCCTTTGCTTACTTTATGCCTTTTATATTCTTCCATGACCAAGGATGTGTAATGACAAGGTAAGAGGCTTGATTGGGGTTCCTTCAGATTCCCCATTCGCTGTGTCACATATAGGCCCAAGGATTGGGACATGACAGTATGCTAAATATGAGAAATGTGAATTTTGGTTGAAAGAATTTTCCTTTCTAGGTCATATGGTGTCGGGATATGGTATAAAGGTAGATCCTAAATAGACGGATGTGATTAGAAATTGGCCTAGACCATCGACCCCATCAGATATTAGGATCTTCTTGGGCTTAGTGGGTTACTATCAGAGATTTGTGAATAGGTTCTCTTTTATTGCTTCTCCCATGACTAAGTTGACTCAAAAGAAAGCCAAATTTGTTAGGTTTGATGAGTATGAAAAGAGTTTCCAAACATTGAAAGATAAGCTTGTACCTGTCACTACCAGAAGGGCTAGAAGGATTTGTGGTGTATTATGATGCTTTCCGGGTTAGTTTTGGTTGTATGTTGATGCAAATAGGAAGGTGATAGCCTATGCTTCTAGACAACTCAAAGTGCGTGAAAAGAACTATCCTACATATGATCTTGAGTTAGCCACCGAGGTCTTTGCTTTGAAAATTTAGCATCTCTATTTGTATGTGGTGCATGTTGATGTGTTCACTGATCATAAAAGTCTCCAATATGTCTTCACTCAAAAAGATCTCAACTTGACATAAAGAAGGTGGTTAAAACTTCTTAATGGTTATGACATGAGTGTACATTATCATCCAAGTAAGTCTAATGTGGTGGTAGATGCTTTGAGTAGGGTGTCTATGGGTAGCCTTGATCATGTTGATGATGGTGGCATAGGGGTTGCTAAGGAGGTACATCGGTTGGCTAGATTGATAGTTAGGCTGGAAGAGGGTGATGATGGTTGTGTTGTTGTTGTTGATGGTTCTAAATCTCCATTGGTTGAGTAGGTGAAAGCTAAGTAATATCTTAACCTCGCTTTGTTAGAATTGAAGGCATTAGTAAAAGACGATAAGGTGGAGGTTTTCTCCCAAGGGGGAGATGGTGCCCTTAGATACCAGCTTATGTGTGTCTTATATTGATGGCTTGAAGGAAAGGGTTCTTGATGAGGCTCATGGTTCTTCTTACTCTATTCACCTGGGCTCTGCTAAGATGTGTAGAGATTTGAGAGAGGTGTATTGGTGGGGAGACATGAAGTGGGACATTGGCAAATTTGTGTCTGGTTACTATAGTTGCCAATAAGTCAAAGCCGAACACTAAATTCTGGATAGCCTAACTGAAGACATAGAGATTCATACTTGGAAGTGCCAAGAGATTTATATGGATTTTATGGTTGGATTGCCCAAGACTAGGAAGGGTTTGATTCCATTTGAGTTGTAGTTGATAGGATGACAAAATAGGCTCACTTCCTACCGGTTAAGACTATCTATGGGGCTAAGGATTATGCTAGATTGTACATTCATGACTTGGTGAGGTTGCATGGGCTTCCTTTGTCCATCACATTAGATCATGGTGCACAATTCACTTCACACCTTTGGAGGTCCTTCCAAAGAAGTCTTGGAACTAAAGTAAAGCTTAGTATGGACTTTCATCCTCAAATGGATGGCCTAGCTGAAAGAACTATCCAAATACTTGAGGACATGCTTAGGGATTGTGTATTGGAGCTTAAGGGTAGTTGGAATGATCATTTCCCATTGATTGAGTCTGCATATAATAATAGCTATCGTTCTAATACTAGAAGGGCTCCTTTTGAGGCTCTCTATGGTAGACATTGTAGATTACTGGTTGGGTGGTTCGAGGTTGGAGAGATGGATTTGTTGGGTTTGGATCTGGTTATGAATGCTATGGAGAAAGTAAGGATGATTAGAGAAAGATTAAAAATAATGCAAAATCATCAAAAGTCTTTTGCCGATGTGAGAAGGAGGGAGCTTGAGTTTAAAGTTGGTGATTGGGTCTATTTGAAAGTGTCACCCATGAAGGCTGTGGCTCATTTTGGTAAGAAGGAAAAGTTAAGACCTAGATGTGTGGATCTTTATAGGGGTGGTGAGGAGGATTGGTAGGGTGGCTTACGAGTTGGATTTGCCTAGTGAAATGGAATTGGTTTATCCGGTCTTTCATGTGTCTATGTTGAGGAAGTATGTGGGTGATCCTAACGTCATTGTGCCTCTTGATGTTATGGGTGTAGTTGAAGACAACTTGTCATATGAAAAGGTTCCAACAAAGATTTTGAATAGGCAAGTGATGAGATTGAGGAACAAGGATGTTGCTTCCGTTAAGGTCCTTTGGAGGAATCAACAAGTCAAAACTGCTACTTGAGAGGCCGAAGCAGATATACAAAAGCTATACCCTTATCTTTTTCATCCAACTTAAGCCTAAGGTACTAATTCTAAGTCTTATATGTGATTTTAGTTTCATGTTCCAGCCCCTAAGTCATTTGCATGCATTCATGTTTACATTGATAAAGTTCATAGTGATTTTACACTTATGTTAAGATTTTGGAAATGGTGATTTAAGTATGTTGTTGCATTCTTTTTGAAGATGATTTCTTCATGATTACTCTTCTCATATATGTTTCTTTGATATTTGCGGACGAATATTTCTAAGGGGGAGATATTGAAACGACCCCAAAAAGGGCTCAAAAATATGCCTCGGAAGTGTACGAAATCATAATTTTCATATATCTCAAAATGCGTGATATAAAAAATCCGACTGTATATTCTTGTTCAGAGGGTCAAATTGAGTAATGGACAGGTCTAACACCGATTTAAAAGCAACTATAGCAAAATTCAAAAATCACAAAAATGCGATTTCCAGTGATGTTTCCGAGCCCCTAGTGCCACGCAACAAAGGTGCTCCTCAGTTCATTTTTGTGCCAGTTTTTATTATTTGGTCCAAGGCTTTTGGGTCTTGGGCCTTATCACATCCCAAAGTCCCGTTAGGGCGGAGTGGCACCCATTGCCGATAAGGCTCGGGAGAACCAACCTATATCTATGTTCTTTGTATACATATTTTAAGGAATTTTCTATGTTTGGCATCCTTATAAGAAGATAAATGATAATAACAATCTAAAAGGAGATGCGTATAGCTAGGCCATTGGGGCCATGGTGTCTAATGTACAAGACATGACCACACTTTAGTTTACATAGTCTACAAAGCCTCTAGTAGAGAGAAAGTATCGATAAATATTTGGGAAAGGCCCCATCTGAATTAACAGTATAATGTAAACATATAAACTCTGAACACACACAAAGCTCCAAAGTAACCTGGAGCTTTGGTAACAACAGCTGAATGTCTTGTACTTTACTGGAGAGATCTATTAGCACCTGTACCTACAGCATGAAATGCAGGTTCCCCGCAAGGGACTCAGTACGAGATAGTGTACTGAATATGTAAGGCAGCAAATATTGTGTAAGAAGTACAATTCAAATGAAACTATGCAATGGTATAATATAAGAGACCACCTGTAGATATACTTTGGAATCATATACTTTATGTTCTTTATATTGCTTTACCTTTACTGTAGAATCTATAGTGTAAAATCTGTGCACAGTTGTAATACAAATGACCAATTGATCAATAGTAAACTGTATCAGGATCATCCATAGCTAGGTTCTTCCTTAACCCCCTTGGGCTATCACCTATGATAAGATGTTTCCCTGGCTAGGTGATTCTTCCACCTCTCGGGATATGGGATCATCCCTGGCTAGGTTCTTCCTTAACCCCCTTGGGCTACCACCCGTGATAGGATCATCCCTGGCTAGGTGATACTTCCACCCCTCGGGCTATCACCTATCAGATACTGTATATTTATCTTTTTATTACCTTTGAGATTATTGCTTTAGTGGTCATAACATTGGGGCAATAAGGTTGTATATGCAGCATGTGCCATGTAGATAATCATACAATGCAATATGGAATTGAAAAGATTATGTTACATAGACAATGAAATGCGTATGGACTAAAATAACTCATGAACTTTGTTTAGCCACAAGAACTCATGTACTTAGTATCATATATGTATGTAGATTTAAAGATAACTATATGTAAGAGTATATGAATATGTTAAAGGGTGGAGATATGGTTGTTTGTCATACTAGAGTAGATCAATGCCTTTGCTTACCGAACGATCTATGTTTCATGCCAAGTGATACGAAATCAAGTAGCCTTACATACCTCGTTGTATGACCTCGTTACTACCTTGGAGTGGATGTGGTTTCCCTCAAATATGTAGCTATAGTATATTAATCAATAAGACTAGCATTAGCATCAATACAACACTTCTAGGCAGTCCAACATCACAAAAATGATCAGGTAGACAGCAAGCTTTCAACTAACGACGCAAAGATGATTCTTCAACCTTTTCACTTATAAATATATTTTCTAACAACCATTCTTATGTACATGTCATATATATCTTAATTTCACACCCATAACAGTCCTAAAATATCCCACACAACCCAACATATAATAATTCTTCACACTATACAAATAAGTGGTATAACGTTACATCCTTTCAGCACACTTCGACTTCAACAAATCCCAAACTTGTTTTAACTTTACCAAGATTGTATACAATACCTTTTAAACATAAAACCAGTCTTAAATTAGTCCAAAAATAGTCCCAAAATAGGTGAAAGTCGTGGAACAACATATTACAGCTTTTAATTTTCAAGTTTCTTTTAAGAGTAAAATTACGACGTTGTACAACAACTCAACTTTGTGGACTGTAAAGGTTGTGCAGCAGCTTAATTTCATGGCTAACAACCTATATCTTGTTAGAAAATAAGTTGTACTTCGTAATTCATCCAACAAGTTAAGAGAAAATCCTCTTGAACGATAAGAAACATTCACAACAATACTTAGGACACATACTGTCCAGAATTTTCAGCATAGCGTATTAGCATATACTTCTTGTTTTTCATGAAGAAACCATACTAAATACACAACTATAATTACTTGACTTTCCCTTCAAGGTTTAGGTTTTCTTCTAGTAGACTTAGAGGATTGTATTTTCAGCTTGGTAAAGTGAAATAGATACAAGACAAGAGTGTTTTGAAAAGCTAAAATATTATTCAAATGTAACGACTTTAGGGGTTGCATTTGATCAATTTTTAGAGACTTTCTTGGTCGTCTTTCTCTTTCAATTTAGTAAATATATAGCCACCTATACTTACACTTATCGTATAGCATTGGCTCAGCTTGGTAAAGTGTCAAAAGTTGATAAGAGTCTTTTAAAAAAAACTGCACACTTGATTTGAAAAACAGAAAACTTGTTTGAATTGGCAATGACTAGTGGGCTGCTCTTATCCCGTTTTAAAAGTCTTATTTGAACAACTTTCCCTTGATATTTCTCCCAAACATTAACACTTTTTAAGACACTTGCTATGCAATAGCTTACCCCTCATAGTTGGGCTCAAATGGGTCACAAATTTGATGGACCTTGTCTGCCCATTTTCCAGCTTTCTTCTTACTTATGTTTGGGCTTAATTTAGCAAAGACATTGTGATGTCTTTGGGATCTTTTTAATATCCTCCTTGGACTGAATATATAGTTCATCTATGATGTTAAAACTTGGGCTAAGGTTACACTTTTTATACAAACTTTATTGATAATCGAACTTAGATAAATTCAACGTCGGGCCTCGTCTCCGTTTAGCTTGCAAATTTAAGCTAAGCAAGTAGGTGACTCACCTACTAGATTATTAAGTCATACATGTATCTCAATTATTTTACTTTGTTTAGGTTAGTGACCTCCTCACAAAACATGTATACACTTGAACATCTTAAGCGTTAGATGCACATTTCGTCCATTAACACGTGATTCAAACACTTTTAAAAATTAGCACTAATTTAAACAAACCAATCATGTTTCATTTAAGTAGCATTATCATATGTAGAATGTGGGTTGTTATAGGCCTAAGTATTCTCATGCGTGAAAGTACCTATACTTAGCCTTATTTCACTCTCATATCATTCAAGACATTCCCAAAATACTCTCTCAAACACTTAGACAATATTCCATCTCCAAATTTCAAGTCTCAAAACTCATTCAAATCTAAGGTTCTTATTCAAGTTTCAAGTCTCCGTCTCCAATCTTCTTCAAGGATTCTCCAAAACTAAGGTATGTAGGTTTCTTTCATGATTTCCTTTTACCCATGAAACCCAAGCTTCCTTTTATCAAAAATTGCATGATTTAAAGTTGATTTACTCATGGGTCTTACTTATTATGAATTTTACTCTGCACATTATGTTGGGGTTTTATGAAATTATGGTTGTTTTATCATTTTTTGAGCTATGAGTCTAAGATCTATTGTGAGATTTGATGAAGGATTTTGACGTATATTGCTTGAGGGCGTTACCAAGTAACTATTGCTGGTTTTACATTGAATTTTCTAGCATGATTACACTCTCGAATTGTATAGTTTTACACTAGCACTATACACCCACCAAGTGTTTGATAACATATCCGGTTAATATATTTTGGAGGAATTGAAGGTCTAATGTATGTCTTATGAGTTGAATAACTTTATGATGATGAAAGGAATGTATATTTTTGGTATTCTCATATATAGTATTTGAATGTGACCATATCTGACTCGGGGGGATAAGATCCTGTAACCATGTCAAGGGATTTGTACCTTGGTAGTCAATCAAGGGGCTAGTGCCTTGATAACCGGGTTGAGAGGTTAGTAACTCAATCACCAGTGGTGGTAGGGTACGACTATCTACCAACCAATCAAAACGGTTTGTATCTTGATAACCATGTCGAGGGGTTTGTACCTTGGTCACCAGAGGTGGTAGGGTTACATAATCCACCAAACAACCAAAGGGGTTTGTACCTTGGTAACCTACAGGTTTCATATGTTTGTCTCTTTTTACCCCTTGTATTATATTCTATGTAAGCATGTTTTACTTGAGCATGATCATACATGCCATATTGCTAATATGTTATCTATTGCCTACTATTACTCATTTTGGTTAAGATGCTTATCTCTTGTTGCATTGCATCCTACATACTTAATACATTCAAACGTACTAATGCATACTTTATATCTACATAATGTTACCATGTTGGAACCGGAGCCCCACTTGATCCTCCTCCTCTACATGGCTAGTATGACATTTCTCAAGCTTTTTGGTGAGCCCTTTATTTCAAGGACGATTTTTATGATCTCATACTATGTTCTAAGACTATATTTCTTTTATGTGTATGTTGACTATGAGGGTGATCCCGGTAGCTTGTCTTGGCCCCCGCTAAGTATCTAAGTTTTAGAGGTATTGTTGGACATCTTTGTATTATGCTATGAGCTTTGACTCTCTCTTTACTCTTGATATTTCTGATATGAAAATTGTCCCTTAGCCCTGTTTGTCCTTATTTACTATCTCTTATTGTACTTTATTACTTCTGCGACCAAGGATGTGTAATGATATGTTAAGAGACTTGCTTGGGGTCCCTTCAGATTTTTCCATGTGTTGTGTCACGTTTATGCCCTAGGCTTGGTTCGTGACTACAAATTTTACCTATATGAGGGTAGACTTGTTCTAAAAAATTGCTCATGCAAATTGAGATTACACAAGGTTGTAATGTACTAACTGTAAAAGCTTATATCAGTATCTCAATTATTGTGTGTAATCAATGATATTTAATTTCCTTAAATAGTCCATAAAGCAATAATACTTTATTTTTCTTAAATAGTCTATAACACCTTAGAATTTTATATACTAAGATTTGAACATTCCTCTTATGTGTATGGGATCATACGGAGTTATTCTAACCTTGTGTCATGATCCAAGCCTAGGTCCTAGATGTGACACAATGAATGAGAAGTCTAAAGACAACCCAAACAAGGCTCTTATTCATAACATGCATACATCCTTGGTTGCGGAAGCAGAATTAGCAATAACAAGAGTCAAGCAAAAAGGGGAATGGGACTATGGGAATATTTTTCATAAACATAGAAATCATAAGAGGAGTTAAGTTTGAAAGCATATACAAACTTAGTATCCAACAACACCTCTACTTTAGAATGGAGCGGGGGCCAAGATACTTCCCCAGATCACCCTCATAATAATAAGAATCCAACATAAGAAATAGGTCTCAACATAGCATGAAATAAAGTAGATATTGTCCTCGAAGTTGAGGACTGACCAAAGTTTTCTTGGAGAACCAAACTAGCCACGTAGAGGAGGAGGATCAAAAGGAGATCCGATTTCTACATGGTGAAATCATGTAAGCATAAAGTATGCATAAGTACATGTAAACGTACTAAGTATGACAGATGCAATGCAACAAACATAAAAGTCAATGTAATTAAAATGCATAATCATAAGCAAAGGACCTATACAATCTCAACATGGCATGCATGATCAGTGCTTGAAATATAATATTTTGTAAAACATTCAATTTGCATAGCACATAATACATGAGTGGGAAGAAACCTTAACCAACATAGACCAAGCGAGCTATAACTTGGAATCCGAGGCATGAAACCCCCTCGACAAGGTGACAGAGGCATGGCACCCCCTTGATATAGTGACCTAGGCATGACACTCCCTAAACAAGGTGACCAAGATATGGAACCCCCTCAATAAAATGAATGAGGCATGATACCCCCATAACAAGGTGACCAAGGCATGACACCCACTCGATAAGGTGATCAAGGCATGACACCCCCTCACCAAGGTGTGGTCTACTTTCCAAGGTAAGCCAAACATGGTAACATGATAACATGAGAGTTGATAATAATCATACGTGAACCTTTGCTTTAACATGAATGGCTCATAAGAGGTAAAAATTGTGAAATAGGGCTTAACTTGATATTTGTAATATCATAGATACTTTTCATGAATTCATTACATACTTGAAAGCCCTTAATCATTAAGAAGTCACTTGACTTGTAAAACATGTAATAGATCATCAAAATCTTGAGAATTCATGTCATGTGATTTTATCAAACACTTGGTGGGCATATATAGACACTTGCTCAAATCATACAAATGCAAGAGTATGGATCGTGAAATACTAAAATTAATACATCTTAAAGTCATGTAAATTAGCCCACCAACATCATGGTAAAACCCCATCATGGGTATCATGTAATTCATATCAAAAGTTTATAATAGCTAATAGATTTCCTAGATTGAATCATGAATAGTCTCAATAAACAAAGATCAACTCATAGTATAAGCTTAAAATAGTTATTCATGCATAATCAACAATACATTATAAAACCCCAACATAATTTGTTCTTATATTTCATAATAAGAGATACCCATAAGTAATACAACTTGAAATCGTGCAATTTTTACAAAAAGAAAGATTGGGCTCCATGGGTGAAAGGACCTAATGGACGAAACCCACATACCATAAACCTTGAATTTCTTAAAATTACATTGAGGAAGACTTGAAGCTTGGAGTGGGTTCTTGAAACTCAAAGCTTGTCCTTAAAATCCTTGAATTTGAATGGGGGATTTGAAAATGATTTGGTGAAGTTTTAGAGTGTTTTAGAGAGAGTATTTTGGCAATAAAATGATGAAGAGTTTGGGACCTTAAATGTGTATAAAATGGTCAATCTAGGGCTTAGAAATGGCAGAAAAGAACCAAAATAACCCTTCCTAAAAAGTTGTCAAACACCCCCTATGAACCCCATTACGGGTCGTGAACAGTGCTACGATTCGTACGACACCTCCCGTAACCCTTTGGCTCAATTTTGGAGTTTCTGAAATTTGCTACCGATCACAAAATGACCCATAGCCCATATTACTACCCCATAACAGAAGTTTCGTAGTGTAACTCTGCACTGGCAGACCTTAATAAAATGACCATAATGTTTGACTCTGAACTCTAAATAAGGTGAAACCAGTTGAAATTAGAAAGCTAACTCAAAGGGCTTTAATTTGGTATGTCATGGGTCACACAATTCTTTATGCTGCTAAAAGTTATGATAATATAAAGGCGACCCTTGCACAATCCAACACCCAAAACTCAATTTATAGGAAAGTCTTAAACTCGTCTAAGTACTAGAATCTCTCATGACCCTAATACCCTTCCCACATATACAAAAGAGACTTGCAATATAGGTGCCTATAAATTCGCAACCTATCTAACCAGTGAACTTCTCTAGCCACCTCCTTGCTACCCAAAATTCGCACTTTTCATATTTAACAAGCAACCTCTTATCCCTCAAGATTTGCAACATTACCCTCAAATGATTCACAAGCTCTTCTTCACTCCAAAAATAAATCAATATACCATCACTAAAGACCACCACAAACATATCAAGTTGGGGTTTAAAGACTCTATTCATGAGATCTATAAACATAGCTTGGGCATTAGTCAACCACATAAATCCACCATAACTCAAAATGCTCATTTCTAGTTCAAACATCCATTTAGGGATATCACACTCCCTCACTCTCACTTGGGGGAAAACTGGACGGAAGATCAATCATTGGCCATGGCTCTTTCCAAAAGGATGGTCACATTTTGATACTTGTCATAGGTGACTCCTTCTCCTTTCATTTAGGGAGTTTGTGGGGCTAGTTCACCCTCAAGGGTGGGGGCTCTTTGTGCTATTCATCTCGGCGACATAATCTAAAAGAGCAAAAGATCGACCATTAGAGATAGAAACCTTATTTCAAATCTAAAGCACAACATAGAGTATGAAGAAGTGAACCATTTCCTAGAATGCCTCATAAGCTCTCATTCGTAGTTGTGGCATGCTTCTCAACTACGAATAAGACTATACTTGATGCATTATATTGGATTTCTGAGGACCATATATAGGCCTAGTGCTCTGATACAAGCTTTATCATGACCCAAGCCAAGGGTCTAGATGTGACACGGTAAATAGGAATCCAAATAAGCATCTTAAGCATAGATAGCACATCCTTAGTTTTGTGAAATCATGGAAGAGCAAACAAATACATAGCACATAATTACTAAGGGAAATAGTGATTTGGACTCACGCTATGAGTATGTTATCGATAAGAGGATAAGCATGGATCATATAAAAAATAAATCTAAGGGGTGGGTAAGTGTGACTCTAGCTATGGAGGAAATTTAGGGTCTTGGGACTTTAATCTCATCACCATCATCATACAACAAGCACATAAGAGAATGAGAACTAAGGGAAACCTTCTATAGTTACATAGTATAACGAGTCAAGATCAATCACACATAGCCATAAAAATATCAAACAATATCTCTAATCATGAATAGGATAAAGGTTAAGATATCTCTCGGGCTCACCCTCAAAAGATAGTATCCAAATATAAATGAGTCTAAACAAAGCATGAAAGTAAGTGGATTTTGTCCCAAGATGTGGAGGAATCACCAAACAATCTTCAATCAGAGCATTTATCACATGGAGGAAGAGGATGGAAAGGCACTTCAATTTCTACATGGTGAGATCATGTAGGCAAAAGTATGCATTAGTACGTGGAATATACTAAGTATGTAGGATGTAATGCAATAAGGAACATAAGCCACAACCAAATAATATGCATAACCATAATCAACGGGCATCAGCTCAATATGTCATGCATACTCAATGCCATAGCCAAAATATGCATAAAGAATCATCAAATCATATGACATATCATACATACATAGGAAGGGACCGTAACAAACATGTAAGACCAAGCAAGCTATGACTTGAAATTCCAGTGTTCGCTTCACACCAAACATGGAGCGGTTTACCTTGCCAAGGTAAACTAAACATTTACCATATGGAAACTCCACCCTTTTCATAAAGTGCTTCATAATCACCTTACGGGAATGCCACCCATTTCGGTACACATATCGTGTTAACCTTATGGGGACACCATCCATTTTGGTATTTGATTCATATGTGGCGGTACAGGAACACCACCCATTTTGGTCAATCATGCAACTTAAGCTAGTGGATCCATTAGCTAATTCATAAAACTATGGTGGCAAAATAGTTATGGGACGTTGCTAATCTACCAAGGTCTGCTCGATGCTAGGTCACAATCCCAAGGAATACATTAAATCATACTTATTATCATAATATGCAAAGCATCATATTTCATAATATCATCATGAAGTAGCTCTTGAACACCAAAGTTTCATCATATCAAAGATAGGGATTCATAACTTTTCATAGCTATCATAAAATTCTCATAATCCATAACGTACATAATATCCCTTTGCAATTCATATCATTTCCAAATCTCATATCTTACCATAATTCCTTTGTCAACATAAGAAGCTTGATACATAATTTAGTAAAACATGGTGGGTATGCATACATGCTAAAAATAATGCAAAATCAACATCTTTGGACATGAGGAGAATAACAAAATCCCTTTTTAAATTATGCAAAATAACCCACCATAACATAGCAAAATATAGTTAGGGCATCATTAAACCCTCATCTTAAATCATATATTTCCATGACTTGTCATTTTATAACGTTATGCAAAGACAAAATATCATAATGTTCATCATAATATCATCATAAGTTTCTACACAATCATATCATGCAAAAGAGTTCATATAGTCTACATACATACCTATTACTGGAAATAACTTTAATGGAAGAATGGTTGAGCTTGTGGGAGGAAGGTTCCCTCAATAAAAACCCACACATGTTAGTGATTTAGTGGAGAAAAATCTAATCTGGTGATGAAAAAATTGAAACCCTAGCTTGTCCTTCTTATCTGAGCTCTTGGAGGGGGCTTGAGAGAGTTTTGGGACTTAAAAATATTTTTGGAATGGAATGGAATAAATAGATTAGGGTCGTTTATGCTAATAAGGGATCCTTTGAGGGGTAAAATGACGTAGCTTAGGCCTTTACAAATAAGAAATGTGGAATTGGCCCCTTCTAAAACCTATCTGGACAGGACCACGAAACCCTATTTAGGGGTCGTGGTTTGGTCTATGAGCTTTAGAAATGGTTTCATCTATTGTCACTTTTGAACTATCATAAATTATTATTGGATCCCCAAGTCCATGACATGACTTATGGCTCGTAAGTCTTTTTAGGAGCCATCTAATAAGTCATAGGTTAAGTCCCAAAAAATCTAAATTTTACCAAGTTTGCCCTAGGTTCCATGAACCAACTTACATGTCATACCACGACTTATAGCCTATAAGATCCCTTGTAGTAGAAGAAAGTTAGAAATTTATAGAACTTATTTTCTTGCATTTTTTATACTTCTCACAAGTGGGGTCTTGGACTAAGACATCTCTTGGGCTGACCCTTAAAAAATAGTAACAAAAAATACATAAGTATAAATAAAGGCATGAGAGCTAATAGATATTGTCCCCAAAAATGGAGGACTCACCAATAGGAAATCTTTACTCAAACCATTTAGCCATGTGGAGGAAATCTCCAAGGCTAACCCTCAAAGGATAGTATCCAAAAATAGATAAGTCTAAGTAAAAGCATGAACATAAATAGATATTGTCTCCCAAAGTGGAGGATTAACCAATTGCAAATCTTCACTCCGTCCATCTAGCCACGTAGAGGAGGAGGATGGAAAGGAGCTCCGGCTCCTACATATTAGATCATGTAGGCAAAAAGTTTATGTTAGTACTTGGAATGTACTAAGTATGTTGGGTGCAAATGCAATAAGAAACATAAGCCATAGTTAAGCAATATGCATAATTACAAATAATAGATATAGTCTCAATATGACAAGATTGACAAATTCTTAGTTGAACATGCATGAAGGGTCATCAAATTATAGGACACCATATGCATTGTGGGAATGGACCATAACTGACAAATAAGACCAAGCGAGCTACTACTTGGAATCCTGATGTTTGCTCCACATTAGACAAGAAGGCTCTACTTTGCCAAGGTAGACCAAATACTATCCTTACAACATAGCCTTTTCAGAAAGTATCACCACCTTACAGCATAGCCTTTTTTGTAGATTTCACATGATATCCTTACCTTATGGCATAGCCTTTTCAGTTGGTTTAACAAATATCCTTACCTTACGATATTGCTTTTTTGGTAGGTATAAGCCCATCTAGGGGATTATAGTCATGCTTATGGTAGCACATAGTTAGGGACAATGGGACACTACCAAGGTCCTCTCAGTGCTAGGTCACAATCCCACGGATTACTTAAAATATAGTCATAGTCATAGCATGCATAGTCTCAAAAATATTATAATAGTATTCGTGGAGTAGCCTATCAAACATAACTTATAACATCAAATTTAGAGCTTTACATAATTCTTGTAATTCATATCATGCCCATGAGCTCATACCATACTTATTATCCCTCTTGTTAGTCCCAACATGCTTAACACACATATCTTGCCACAAGGCATTCATGACTTAAAGAACTTGGCATGTATCTTTAATCAAATCATGGTGGGTACATGTACATAAGCTTGAAATCATACAATTCAGAAATAAATGCCATGATAGGAGTAAAATAAGATCCTTAAGTATTATTCAAAATAACCCACCAACAACATGAGATAACTTGGTTAGGGCACCATCAAATCCTTACATAAAAATCATTGATTTCACATGATATTACATGATATGATAATATATAAGGGTAAACTATCATAAAATATTTCATATTATCATCATATGAAAGAGTCCATAGAATCATCATGTATTACCATAAATTGAGAAATCATAAGAGGACAAGAGAAATAGTTGAGATTGTGGAGGAAAGGTTTTGACAATCAAAACCCACATACCTTGGTGTGATTGTAGATGGATATCTTATGGAAAAATGAGGAGAAACCCGAAATCCTATCTATCAACTCTTCTTCTTGAAGTCCTGGGGGATTTGGGAGTGTTTGGGAGACTTTTACACTTAGGACTTTTGAGAAATGAACTGAAATGAGGTAAAGGTGTATAAGGCTAGGAAAGGGTTTTTTTGATGCCTTAAATGACATAGCTTGGACTTAGAAAAATAGGAAAGGTTAAAATTTACCTTTTTAAAATCCTGCTAGATAGGACCACGAGATCCCTACGGGCGTTAGACTATCTTACGGGCCATAAGAATATAATTTCGTCTGATGATATTTTTTGATATTCAAAAACTATCTTTGATACTCAAACTATGATATGACTTATGACTCATAAGTCAATCTACTGATGATTTGATACCTCATACTTTGAACCCCTGAAAATCCCAATTTTCACCTAGTCTGACCATGATCATATGAGCAAGAGTTATGACCCGTGGAAGAACTTATGGCTCGTAGAAGCCTTCGTACCTCAGTGGACTCCCACTTAATCTACTGTAAATGCACACTTAGAATCCACGACCCAATGTACGACTCGTACATCAATATGCAACCCGTAAGACTTCTAGTGGGAACTGCTGATACTCAAAAAAATTTTAGAACTCATTTCCCTTGCATTATCATGTTCTTCACAGGTGGGGCCTTACATAAAGAGAGGTATGGTCTACTTTTTATAAGTAGATCACTCTTTCTTTAGTGTAAAGACAACATTTGGATTCCATGTAATAGCTTAAATGGTCTTATATGTCGATTGAAGTCCCATCCCCACTATGATTAAGTATTATGGCATCATGCCTCATGGATTTAAGGCATATTTCTATGACACTGAAAAGACCCTAAAAAGTGCCCGAAAATATGCCTCGGAAGTGTCTAGAATAGTAATTTTTATATTTCTCAAAATCCCTGCACGATAATGAAAATTCGACTTCATATTCTTGTTTAGGGGGTCATTTTGAGTGAAAAATAGGTCTAATCCTGATTTAAGAGTAAATGATTAGCAATTTCAATTTTCATAATTTTGCTTATCCAGTGTTTGTCAGTGATTGCACTGCGATGTGCCTCCATCATGGACATGTGTAAATTCAGCCTCCTCAATAGGTTTGCATCGCAGACCAGACACAGACCTGTGTAAATTCTACTCAGTTATTTTTCTTGTGGTCCAAGCCTTTAAGTCTTAGGTCTAAGTGTTCCCAAACATGAAAATATCTATACTTAGCCATTTTTTACCCTTATATCATTCTAAACATTCCCCAATACTTATCTAAATATTTTACTCCTAAACTTAAGTCTCAAAACCCACTATTTCCTCTCAAGCTTCAAGTCTCCATCTCTAATATTCATTAAGTTCATCTCCAAAGCTAAGGTATGTGGGTTTCTTTCATGAGTTCCTTTCACCCATGATACCCAAGCTCTCTCTTTACTCAAAATTATAAGATTTAAAGTTGAATTATTTATGGGTCTTATCTATTATAAAAATCACTGCACACTATGTTGAGGGTCATGAAATTATAACTATTTTACCATATTTTGGACTATGAATCTAAGATCTATTGTAAGATTTAATGAAGTGTTTTGGTTTATATTGCTTGATGGTGTTACCAAATATCTATTGAAGGTTTTACATTGAATTTACTAGCATGATTTCACTCTTTAATTGCATGGTTTTATACTAGAATTACACACCCTCTAAGTGTTTGATAAAATATCTTATTATGGCTTATTGAGGAGTTGAGGGCTCAATGCTTGTCTTATGAGTTAAATGACTATATGATGAAATAATTATGATAAAATACATGTATGTCTATGACGATGATATGATAATGAAATTATGATAGAATACTGATGAAATGCATATATGTTTATGATGGTTATATGATGGGGAAATGAGAATAGAATGATGACGAATTGTATGGATGGATATTATGACTAGATGACGATGAGAGGAAAGAATGTATAAATGATATTATTCTATATAGTGTTGGCATGTGACCATGCCTTACTCAGGGGTTGCACGCTGGGTAACCATGTCAAGGGATTCGTACCTTGATAACCTATTAGGGAGTTTGTACTTCGATCACCACGGATAGTATGGTGCGACGATCTATCAACCTTGTTGGGGGTTTATACCTATCAACCTATCAGGGGTTTGTACTCTAGTCACCACGGATAGTAGGGTGCAACTATCCGCCAACCCTGTTAGGGGTTAGTACCCATCAACCTAGTTGGGGGATTTGTACTCTATCAACCATATTGGGGGTTTGTATCCATCAATCCATTGGGGTTTTTGTACCTCAACAACCTCATGAAGGGGTTCGTACCTCATGCACCTCTTCAAGCAGGTGGTAGACCTTAGATTGCACTACGAAATGGTTACTCCCTCCACATATGTTATGTTCTATGAAAGTATGATTTAACCTAGCATCCTCCATTCATATCATATTGCCATATGTTCATCTATTGTCTACTTAAGCATTTTGATTGTAATGCCTATCTATTTTACATTGCATCCTACATACTTAGTACATTCAAATATACTAATGCATACTCTATGCCTACATGATGTCACCATGTAAGAACCGGTGTACTTCTTGATCCTCCTCCTCCTCCATGTGGCTAATACGACTTCTATCAAGCTTGTTGGTGAGTCCTCCATTCCAGGGACATTACTTGTGATCTCTTGCTATGTATTAAGACTTTCTCTCTTTGACTTATGTATTGACCATGAGGTTGACCCCAATTGCTATTTCTTGGACCTCGCTCTTATCCATGTAGTAGAGGTGTTATTGGACATGTTATGTATTTATGCTATGAGATTTGAATTTATTGTCTCTTGATATCTATGATATAGAAGTTTACCCTTAGTCCCAATTCCCCTTGTTTACATTTATCTCTTATTGTCATTCTAATTACTTCCGCCACCAAGAATGTGTAATGATATACTATGAGGCTTATTTAGGGTTCTTTCAATTTCCCCATTCAGCAATCACATCTAGGTTCTAGGTTTGTATCATGACAAATTTAGTATCAGAACACTAGGTTGTTAGATCCTCGGAGTCCAACACACCGCATTGATTAGAGTCTTATTCATGGTTATGTTGTGTACCACAACTACGAGTAGGAGGCTATGAAATGTTTTAGGAAATGTTTCCCTTCTTCATGTTCTAAGTAGAGTTGAAATAAGTTTTCCTTCCCTAAAGCTTATTCTTTGTTATGCTAGATCATGTGTAACACAAGAGGGAGATGAGCTTGCACACTCAAGGAGCAACCGGCCAATGTAGAGTTTAGGGATGCTCTCACCTTGCTTGCACAAGTGGTGGCTAATCAAGCCAACCAATAGGCCCAAGACCCTCATGCTCCTACATCATCTTCTTAGGTGAGAGACCTCATCAGAATGAATCCCCTGGGATACTATAGGCCAAAGTTAGATGAGGATCCATAAGAGTTCATTGATAAGGCCTACAAGATATCAGCTATCATAGGTGTGAGATCGAAAGAAAAAGCAGAGTTGGTGGCCCACTAACTCAAAAGGGTAGCACAAATATGGTACAACCAATGGAAAGAAGAGGAGAGAGTCGGATATGATGATTTGGGAAGAGTTCAAAGTGGCTTTCCTTAATTGGTTTTTGCCTCTTGAGCTTAGGAAAGTTAAATTGGTGGAATTTATGAAGTTGAGACAAGTGTCAATGAGTGTAAGGGAATATGCCCGCAAGTTCAACCAACTTTCACAGTTTGCTCCTTACTTGGTTGCTGAACTAAGCTCAAGAATGAACAAATTTATGATAGGGGTGTCTAACTTAGTGAGTGAAGAATGTTGATTCATTATGTTGATCGATGATATGGACTTGGACAGTTTAATGACCTATGGCGAACAAATAGAAGAAGAGAAATTGAGGAAGAGAAGGAGCCATGAGACCAAAAGGGCCTGTTTTGAGGCTAAGTTCCAAAAGGGTGGCCGATTCCATAAAGGCTAAGGGTCTTCTCATGCATTGCAAAGGAGGGCTGCCAATGACTTTCCAAGGGCCTAAGGTGTTGGTTTTGTGGTTCCTAATGAGGTGTGTCCTAAGTGTGAAGTAGTCATAACGGCCAATGTTTGAGAGATACTAATGTGTGCATTGGTTTTGGGGAGGTGGGTCATAAAAAGGTGGATTGCCCTTGAAATCGCAAAAAAGGCAAAGGGGTTCGTCAGCAAGGTACTAATTTAGTTCCTTTGGGGAGAGGTGGCCGGCAAGATGGTGCCCCAAGGCACAACCAATTCTATGGTTTGCATGAGAGGTAAGGGATTGATGAAGTTTTTGATGTTGTTATCGGTATGTTGAAAATCTTTGACTTTGATGTGTGTCCATTGATTGATTCGGGTACCACTCTTTCTCTTGTTACCCCCTTTATTGCGAAAAAGTTTTATGTTGACCCCGAGTTATTGCATGAGTCATGTGAGGTATCTATTCCTATTGGTACATCTATTGTTGCTAGAAAAGTTTATAGAAGTTGTCTTATTTGCATCTTGCATAAATCTTGCCTTGTGATCTTGTTGAGTTAGACAGTTGATTTTGGTATTATTCTTGGGATGGATTGGTTCCATGCATACTATGGTTCTATTGATTGTAGAACCCGTGGGGTCAAATAGCAATTTTCGAATGAACTCGTTCTTGAGTGAGAAAGTCAAGATGTGGTGATCAAGGGTAGATTTATCTCTTGCATTAAACCCCATAAGTTGATCTCTAAGGGTTGTCTTTACCATCTTATGAGGGCTAGGGATGTGGAGTCTAAAGTCCTTCTCATAGAGTCGGTTCCAATTGTAAATAAATTTCTTGATGTCTTCCCAAATGACCTTCCCGGTGTTCCTCCCGAAAGAGAAATAAACTTTGGCATAGACCTCCTCCCCGATACTCAACCCATTTTTATTCCCCCTTACCATATAGCCCTGGCTGAGTTAAAGGGGTGAATGAACAATTAAGGGACTTGTTGGATAAGGGTTTTGTTAGACCCAGTCAATCACCTTGGGGTGCTCTGGTGTTGTTTGTGAAAAAGAAGGATAGAGTCGGTTCCAATTGTAAATAAATTTCTTGATGTCTTCCCAAATGACCTTCCCGGTGTTCCTCCCAAAAGAGAAATAAACTTTGGCATAGACCTCCTCCCCGATACTCAACCCATTTTTATTCCCCCTTACCGTATGGCCCTGGCTGAGTTAAAGGGGTGAATGAACAATTAAGGGACTTGTTGGATAAGGGATTTATTAGACCTAGTCAATAACCTTGGGGTGCTCCGGTGTTGTTTGTGAAAAAGAAGGATAGATCACTTAGGATATGTATTGACTATCGGAAATTCAATAGGGTCACCATCAAGAATAGGTATCCTCTTCCAAGGATTGATGATTTGTTTGACCAATTGCAAGGGGATAGCAATTTCTCTAAGATTGATCTTCGGTCCGGGTATCATCAAGTGAAAGTCAGGGAGTATGATATTCCTAAAATGGTCTTACGAATAAGATATGGGCATTATGAATTTGTGGTGAAGTCTTTTGAGTTGGCCAATGCATCGGCCATCTTTATCAGCCTAATGAATAGGGTCCTCAAATACTACCTTGATTCTTTTGTTGTGGTGTTCATTGATGATATTTTGATCTATTCTCATGGTGAAGAAGAGCATAGGGCTCATTTAAAGGTTGTATTGCAAAGATTGAAGGAGAAGAAATTATATGCTAAATATGAAAAGTGTGAATTTTAGTTGAAGGAGGTTTCTTTCCTAGGGCATGTGGTGTCGGGGGATGGTATAAAGGTGGATCCTAAAAATACCGATGTGATTAGAATTGGCCTAGACAATTGACCCTGTCGTATATTAGGAGTTTCTTGGGCTTAGCGGGCTACTACCGGAGGTTTGTGAATAGAATCTCTTTTATTGCTTCCCCTATGACAAAGTTGACTCAAAAGAAGGGTAAGTTCGTGTGGACCGATGATTATGAAAGGAGCTTTCAAACCTTGAAAGATAAGCTTATATCCGCTCCTATATTGTCACTACTGGATGGGCTTGAGGGATTTGTTGTGTATTGTGATGCTTCCTGGGTTGGTTTGGGTTGTGTGTTGATGCAAAATGGTAAGGTCATAGCCTATGCCTCTAAACAACTCAAAGTGTATGAAAAGAACTACCTTAGCCATGATCTTGAGTTAGCCGTTGTTGTATTTTAAAGAGTTGGCATCATTACTTGTATGGGGTGCATGTTAATGTGTTCACCAATCATAACAGCCTACAATATGTCTTTACTCAAAAGGATCTCAATTTGAGGCAGAAGAGATGGTTAGAACTTCTTAAGGACTATGATATGAGTGTGCATTATCATTCTAGCAAGGTAAATATGGTGGCGGATGCTTTAAGTAGGGTGTCTATAGGTAGTATCGCTCATGTGGATGGTAGTGGTAAGGATATGGCTAGGGAGGTGCATCAATTGGCTAGACTGGGAGTTAGGTTGGAAGAGGTTGGTAATGGGGGTATTGTTGTTGTTGATGGTTCTAGGTCTTTCTTGGTTAATAAGGTGAAAGAAAAGCAAGATCATGATTCCTCCTTGTTAGAGTTGAAGGCCTCAGTAAAAGAGGACAAAGTGGAGGTTTTCTCACAAGGGGGATATGGTGCCCTTAGGCACTAAGGTTGGTTGTGTGTAACTTGTGTTGATGGTTTGAGGGAGAGAATCCTTGAGAAGGCCCATAACTCTTTTTATTCTATCCATCCCGGTTCCACCAAAATGTATAGAGACTTGAGAGATGTGTATTGGTGGGGAGGATGAAGAGGGACATTGCCAATTTATTTCCGATTATCATAGTTGTCAATAAATCAAAGTTGAATATCAAAGGCCGGGTGGCCTAATCCAAGACATTAAGGATCCTACTTGGAAGACAAAAGAGATAAATATGGATTTTGTGGTTGGGTTGCCCAATACTGGAAAGGGTTTTGATTCCATTTGGGTTTTGGTTGATAGGATGAAACAATTGGCTCACTTTCTACCAGTTAAAACCACATATGGGGCTAAAGATTATTCAAGGTTGTACATTCATGACTTAGTAAGGTTACATGGGGTTCCTTTGTCCATTATATCGGATCATGGGGCACAATTCACCTCTCACTTTTGGAGGTCCTTTCAAAGGGGTCTTGGTACTAAAGTTAAGCTTTCTATGACCTTCCACCCTCAATGGATGGACAAGCCAAGAGAACCATCCAAACCCTTGAGGATATGCTCATAGAATGTGTGTTAGAGCTCAAAGGTAGTTGGGATGATCATCTTCCGCTGATTGAGTTTGCCAACAATAACAGCTATCATTTTAGTATCGGTATGGCTCCATTTGAGGCTCTTTATGGGAGGCGTTGTAGATCACCAGTTAGTTGGTTTGAGGTTGGTGACGTAGCTTTATTGGGACTAGATCTGGTTATCGAGGCTCTTGAGAAGGTTAAATTGATTAGAGAAAGGCTGAAGACGGCCCTAAGTCGCCAAAAATCCTATGCTGATGTGAGGAGAAGGGATCTTGAATTCTAAGTTAGTGATTGGGTTTACTTGAATGTGTCACCCATGAAAGGTGTGGTCCATTTTGGTAAGATGAGAAAGTTGAACCCAAGATATATAGGTCCTTATAGGGTGATGAGAAGGGTTGGCAAGGTAGCTTATGAGTTGGAATTGCCTACGGAAATGAATTTGGTTCATCCGGTGTTTCATGTGTCCATGTTGAGGAAATGTGTGGCTGATCTGAATGTCATTATACTTCTTGATATTGTGGGTGTTATTAAAGATAATTTGACCTATGAAGAGGCTCTGATTCAAATCTTGGATAGGAAAATGAAGAGATTGAGAAACAAAGAAGTCGCTTCCGTTAAGGTCCTTTGGAGGAATCAATAAGTTAAAAATGCTACTTGGGAGGCCGAAGCAAATATGCAAAAGCAATATCCTTATCTTTTCCACTACACTCAAGCATAAGGTATTGATTTAAGTCTTTATATGATTTCAAGTCTTAAAATTCAGCCCTTATGTAATTGCATATGTTCATGTTTAAATTGACTAATTTCATGATGATTTTACACTTATGATGTGATTTTGAAATGACGTTTAAGGGCATTATTGCATTTTTATGTGTGCTAAAATTGTCATGTTTATGTCTCTTATATGCGTCTCTTTGACATTTAGGGACTAATGTTTCCAAGGGGGAGATATTGAAAGGACGCCAAAAAGTGCCCAAAAATATACCTCGAAAGTGCCCGGAATCGTAATTTTTATATATCTCAAAATTCATGTGCGATATCAAAAATCCAACTTCATATTATTGTTCAGGGGGTCATTTGAGTGAAAAATGGGTCTAAAGCCAATTTAAGAGAAAACGATTAGCAATTTCATTTTTCGCAATTTTGCTTATCTAGTATCTGTCGCGATGTCACATCTACGCGCCCCTATCATGGACATGTGTAAATTCAGCCTCCACGATAATTCGCATTGCGGAAGAAACACGGACCTGTATAAATTCTGCCTAGTTATTTTTATTGCGGTCCAAGGCTTTAAGTCTTAGGCCTAAGTGTTCCCAAACATGAAATAGCTATACTTACCCATTTTTCACCCTAATATCATTCTAAACATTCCCCAATACTCATTCAAATACTTAGCCAAATATTTTACTCCTAAACTCAAGTCTCAAAACCCTCTCCGAATCTAAGGATTTCTCTTAAGCTTCAAGTTTCCATTTCCAATTTTCATCAAGTTCATCTCTAAAGCTAAGGTATGTGGGTTTCTTTCATGGGTTCCTTTCACCCATGATGCCCAAGCTCTCTGTTTACTTAATATTGCATGATTTAAAGTTGAATATTTATAGGTCTTATTTATTATGAAAATCATTGCACACTATGTTAAGGTTTATGAAATTGTGATAATTTTACCATATTTTGGGCTATGAATATAAGATCTATTGTAAGAATTATTGAAGTGTTTTGGCGTATATTACTTGAGGGTATTACCAAGTATTTATAAAAGGTTTTACTTTGAATTTACTAGCATGATTTCACTCTTGAATTGTATGATTTTATACTATTACACATACCCTCTAAGTATTTGATAAAATATATCCAGTTATGACTTATTAAGGAGTTGAGGGCTCAATGCTTGTCTTATGAGTTGAATGAGTATATGATGACTATATGATGAAAGAATGATGATGAAATACATGTACGCCTATGATGAAGATATGATGTTGAAATAATGATAGAATGATGATGAAATGATGATGAAATGAAAATAGAATGATGATAAAATGTATGTATGGATATGATGACTAGATGACTATGAGAGGGATGAATGTATACATGATATTATTCTATATAGTGTTGGCTTGTGACCATACCTTACATGAGGGTTGCGCGTCGAGTAATCGTGTTAAGGGGTTTGTACCTTGATAACTTATCGGAGGGTTTGTACTCTGGTCACCACGGGTGGTAGGGTGTGACAATCTATCAACCTTATTGAGGGTTTGTACCCTTCAACCTATCAAGGGGTTTGTACTCCAGTCACCATTAGTGGTAGGGTGCGACTATCCATCAACCATGTTGGGGGTTTGTACCCGTCAACCTTATTGGGGGGTTTGTACTCCATCAACCATGTTGAGGGTTGTGCGCATCAACTCGGTTAGGGGTTTGTACCTCAACAACCTCGTGAAGGGGTTCGTACCTCATGCGCCTCTCCAAGCAGGTGATAGGCCTTGGATTACACTATGAAATGGTCACTCCCTCCACATACATTATGCTCTATGAAAGTATGATTTAACCCAAGCATCTTCCATTCATGTCATATTGTCATATGCTCATCTATTGTCTAATTAAGCATTTTGATTATGATGTCTATCTATTGTTGCATTGCATCCTACATACTTAGTACATTCAAACATACTAACACATACTTTATGCCTATATGATATCACCATATGGGAACTGGTGTACCGCTTGATCCTCCTCCTCCACGTAGCTAGTACGACTTCTATCAATCTTATCAGTAAGTCCTCAATTCCGAGGATGTTACTTATGATCTCTTGCTATGTATTAAGACTTTCTCTCTTTGACTTATGTATTGACTATGAGGGTAAGCCCAGTTATTTTGTCTTGGCCCTGCTCTAATTGATGTAGTAAATGTGTTGTGGGACATGTTATGTATTTATGCTATGAGATTTGATTCTATTATCTCTTGATATCTATGATATATAAGTTTACCCAGTCCCAATTCCCTTTATTTACATTTATCTCTTATTGTCATTCTAATTGCTTCCACGACTAAGGATGTGTAATGATATGCTATGAGGCTTGTTTGAGATTCCTTCGGGTTCCCCATTCATCGGTCACACCTAGGCCCTAGGCTTGGGTCGTGACAAACGCTCTTTCTTATATACTTCTTTATATTATATGTGCCCTTGTCATCTAACATTAAAATGTAGATTATCATGTTCATATGCATTGAATGCCCACAAACTTACTGTATTCAAATTTACTAATGCATACTTTTTCCTATATGATCTAACCATATAGGGACCAGAGACTTTCATCACCATCCTCTTTATAGCTAGATTCGATTTGTGGAAGTTTAGTTGTGGTGAGTCCTTTATTCAAAGGACAAGATCCACCTTTTATCTATCTATGATATGTTATGATTATCATATATCTTTTACTTTGAGGGTGAGCTCGGGACATATCTTGGCCCCCATCCTCTCTATGACTTAGAGGCATTGTTGGATGTCATGAAACTCTATGTAGGAGCCTTGTTATGTCTGATGCTTATAAAGGCTAATCTTTTGCCCTATCTTATATGTTGATGTTGTCACAATGCGCGAATGAGATGGTGAAATTCCTAAGTCCCTACTCCCGTAGCTTAAGTCCTATGATCTCGCCCCTTAGGCTTATTCGATTGTGAATGTGTGATGGCAAGCCCTATATTCCTGTCACGCCCCAAGTTGTTGTTAGGGTGGACTGGCACCCTTGCCGATAAGGCTCGGGAGAACCAACCTATATCTATTCGCTTGTATATATATTATA
>JAOTQJ010000099.1:10696924-10713561 GCA_025642045.1 Solanum sejunctum | reverse complement strand
CTTGGAAGGAGTTCAAAGAGGCCTTTCTTGACCATTACTTGCCATTAGAGATCTGAGAGGCCCGTGCAGATCAGTTCTTGAACCTTCACCAAGGGAATATAAGCGTGAGAGAGTATAGCCTCTAATTTAATTCCCTGTCTAGGTATACTCCTAATGTAGTTGCTACTATGGTAGATAAAGTTCATCGATATGTGTATATATTGGATACATATCTGTTTAGAGACTGTACCATTGCTTTCTTGAATAAAGACATGGATATAGTAAGGATGCAAGCTTTTTCACAAAAATTGGAGGATTAGAGGCATAGAAGAAGGACAAAATTGTTGGAAAGGGGGCAGGTCTATAGGGCTGTTTACACCATCCCAAGGTGAGTTTAAACCTTGATTTTCCAATAGACCACCTAGGACATCAACCTCCTATTCTATAGCCAGTGCTCCACCATAACCTCGAGGGTCTACTAGTAATCAATTTGGTCAACGAGGTGAGGGACAAGGTACACAGATAATAGGGTATTTAGTAGGCCAGCAAATGACTCCTAGGCAACTTTGTAAGCAATGTGGAAGGCCAACAAATGACTCTTAGGCAACCTTGTAAACAATGTGGAAGAAGTTATCCTGGTATATGTCATGTTGGGACAGATATTTGTTATTGGTGTGGTGCGTTAGGGCACATGATGAAAGATTGCCCGAGGAGGCATATGGGTGATATAGCACAATCAAATGGGTCAGTTATTGCATCATCATCGTCAGTTCATCCATTAGGTATCAATTAACAAGCACCTATGGGTCATGGTAGAGGTGTTAGAGGGGCACCTAGCTCAAGCGGAGTCCAAAATCACACTTATGCTCTGGGGAGTCGGCAAAATTTGGAAACCTCACCTAATGTGGTTACAGGTACATTATCTATCTTTTCACACAATGTATATGCATTAATTAACTCTATTTCTACACTATCATACATTACTCCACTAGTTACTGGGAAGCTTAAGAGAACACCCAAATTATTGAACACACCATTTGAAGTGTCTACACCTACTAGTGAATCTATTATGGCTAGAAGGGTTTATTATGACTGTGTAGTAACTGTTTGTAACCATGACACATTGGTTGAGCTTATTAAGCTAGAAATGGTGGAATTTGATGTTATAATGGGTATGTATTGGTTAGCTTCTTGCTATGCCACCGTGGATTGCCGAACTAAGAGATTGTACTTCCACTTTCTAAATGAGGCAATTCTGGAATGGGAAGGCAATGTTGGGGCACCAAAGGGAAAGCTTATCTCTTATTTTAAGGCCAGAAAGATGATATCTAAGGGTTATATATGTCATTTAGTTAGAGTAAAGGATATGGAGGGAGAATCGCCAACTCTTTTATTAGTTCCAGTAGTGAATGAATTAGTTTATGTATTCCATAAAGAACTTCCAGTCTTACCTCCTGAATGAGAAATAAATTTTTTTATTGACTTACTTCCAGGAACTCAACCTATTTCTATCCCTCCATATAAAATGGCCCCAGTAGAATTTCGTGAATTAAAAGAGCAGTTTAGAGACTTATTCGAGAAGAGTTTTATAAGAACTAGTGTATCCCTTTGGAGTGCACCAGTATTATTTGTACACAAAACAGATGGCACCTTGAGAATGTGTATCGACTATCAACAATTGAATATGTTGACAATTAAGAATAAATACCCCCTCCCTAGGATTGATAATTTATTTGATCAATTATAGGGTGCCAAATATTTTTTCAAAATTGATTTGAGATCAGGATATCACCAAGTGAGGGTGAAGGAGGAAGATATACCTAAGACTGCTTTCAGAACATGCTATGGTAACTTTGAATTTCTTGTTATGTCATTTCGGCTAATGAATGCACTAGCAATTTTTATGGATTTGATGAATAGGGTATTCAAGCCATTTTTAGATGTGTTCATCATAGTGTTTATAGATGACATTTTGGTGTATTCAAGATCAGAAGAGGACCATACAAATCACTTACAACAAGTGTTACAAGTTCCTTCGTGATAGACAATTGTATGCCAAATTCTCTAAATGTGAATTTTGGCTACAATCAGTGGCATTCTTGGGTCATATTGTGTCCAATGAGGGAATAAGGGTTAATTCACAAAAGATAGAAGTTGTGAAGCATTGTCCAAGACCAACAACACCCATGGAAGTTTGAAGCTTCCTAGGGTTGGCAGGTTATTATAGGAGGTTTGTTGAAGGATTTTCTTCTATTTCTGCACCTCTAATAAAGTTGACACATAAGGCAACCAAGTTCCAATAGAATGATGCATATGTAAGGAGCTTCTAGGAGCTAAAAAATAAGCTAACTTCTGCACCTGTGTCAGTACTTCCAGAAGACACTGAGGGTTATGCAGTGTATTCCAATACTTCAGGAGTTGGCTTAGGGTGTGTACTAACACAGAATGGTAGGATAATTACTTATGCATCTAGACAGCTACGACCACATGAGAAAAACTATCCAACACATGATCTTGAGCTAGCAGTGGTTGTGTTTGCTTAAAAAATATGCGCCACTATTTTTATAGGGTTCATGTTGACATATATACTGACCATAAGAGTTTACAATACATCTTTAAGTAGAAAGACCTTAACTCAAGACAGCAAATATGGCTAGAGCTAATAAAAGATTATGACGTTGATATACTATACCGTCCTGGGGAAGGCAAATATGGTAGCCGATGCTCTGAGTCATAAGGCAATCATAAATACTAGTGATCAAGCTATGATAAGTCAAGGAGTGGCTAAGTATCTACGTCAGCTAGCTAGTTTGGGAGTTAGCCTTCTTGAAACTCCAATGGAAGGGTTTATTATACATAATGCAATATCGTCTTCATTAGAAATGGAGGTGAAAGAAAAAAACTTGAGGATCCTATTCTATGGTAGCTTAAGGAAAAGGTGAATTAGGGTACGATAAAGGGCCTTGCCCTTACACAAAGTGGAGTACTTTACTGCCAAAATAGATTATGTCTGTCTGATATTAATAGATTAAGAAAGAGGATAATGGAAGAAGGCCATCATTCTCGATATCCCATTTAGCCGGGATCAACTAAGATGTACCATGACCTGAAGGGAATGTTTTGGTGGGGAGGCATGAAAAAGGACCTTTCAAAATTTGTGGCTTAATGTCCAAATTGAAAACAAGTGAAAGTATAACACCAAAAGACAAGAGCTTATATGCAATGTATAGACATTCCAACATGGAAGTGGGATATGATCAATATGGACTTTGTTACTGGTTTGCCTCACTCATTACGGAAGTTTGACTCCATATGGGTAATAGTTGATAGACTTACAAAATCAGCACACTTCTTACCAGCAAAGAGTGATTATATAGCTGAAGAATATGCCAAGTTATACCTCAAAGAGATAGTCATGCTACATGGAGTCCCAATCTCCATTATATCTAACCGAGGAACTCAATTCACTATAAAGTTTTGGAAGTCCTTCCAAAGGAGTTTAGGGACATAAGTAAATTTGAGTACAGCATTCCACCCTCAAATAGACGGTCAAGCAGAATGCACCATTCAGACACCTAAAGATATGTTGCGAGCATGTGCATTGGACTTTAAAGTTATCTGGGTGGACCACTTGCCACTTATTTATTTTGCCTATAATAATAGCTACCACTCAAGTATCAAGATGACACCTTATGAAGCTTTGTATGGGAGGAAATGTAGATCGCCAATTGGATAGTTTGAAATAGGTAACACCACCTTGCTCGAACTAGATCTAGTACAACAAACCATGGAAAAAGTTAAGGTAATATAGTAGTGGCTTGAAATAGCCCAAAGTCGTCACAAGTCATATACAAATGCTAGGAGGAGAGGACTAGAATTCTCACTAGGGGATTGGGTATTTTTAAAGGTGTCTCTAATTAAAGGGGTTATGAGGTTTGGTAAGAAAGGAATACTGAGTCCACGTTACATAAGGCCGTATAGAATTATTAAGAAGTTCGGGCAGGTTGCATATGAACTAGAGCTACGCCAAGAGCTTTCAATAGTTCATCTAGTTTGTCATGTCTCAATGCTTAGAAAATGCATAGGTGGCCCATCTCGTATCACTCCTACTGAGGATATGCAGATTACAAAAAATCTCAGCTACGAATAGGTACCTATTGCCATTCTAGATTGTCAAGTTAAGAAGTTAAGAAATAAAGAAATAGCTTCAGTAAAAGTACTTTGGAGAAACCAGCAAGCAGAAGAAATAACATGGGAGGTCGAGGATGTGATGAAATCAAAATACCCTTACTTATTTGAAGCTAAAGAGGAAGTCCAACATCTAGAATTGGGGGTTTTAAGAGGTACATGTTATTGAATGCTTAGTGTGTTGTCAAAAGTTTGCTTAAATAAAGGTTTATACATGGTTAAGCTATCCAATTGTACTAACATTCGAGGACGAAAGTTCCTAAGGGGGAAGGATGTAACACCACACATTTTACATGTATTAATTTTATGTAAATAAAACCTAATATGGTTTGGTCAAATTAGCACCATTTTTTTTAAAAGTGCTTGAATCTCATGTTAATAGGCGATATGTGCGTCTAATGCTTAAGAGGATTGAGTGTGTACATGTTTTCTGTTAAATTTAAAAGATCATATCCCTAACAAAGTGAGAAAATTAAGGTGCTTGTAGGACTTAATAAGCTAGTAGGTGAGTCACCTACTTGCTTAGCTTAAATTTGCTAGCTATACGGAGACGAGACCCCACGTTGAATTTATCCAAGTCTGATTATGAAGAAAGTCTGTGTTAAGGGTGTAACTTTAGCTTAAGTTTTGGCATCATAAATGAGCTGCATTTTTAATTTGGGAAGCACAGAAAATGGGATCAGGCCCATACCAATTCATTTGAAAAGTTGGCCCAAAGTAACTAAAGGGGAAGGAGAAGAATAGGCAGCAAAAGGCCCCTTTAAGTAGGAGAACCATTTAGGCCCAAGTGTAAGGGATAAGATGATGCATCACAAGGTGCTTCACATGTGTTAAGGTGTGGTTAAAATCTCTAAAGTAAGCCATCTAAGAGGTCTTTTAAAAAGGGGATAAAGATAGCCCCTAAAGCCATCTCAACTTGGAAGAAAAACTCAATTTCTCTTGGTTGTTTCTTGCTCTCTTTCAAAGGGTGAAAAACAGGTCTCATGACCTTACAAGGGTTCCTAAAGAAGCTCTAAATGTTGAGCTTAAAGGTAAGTAAATCTACTTATGCCATTAGTATGGTTTGTCTATAGAAACTAGAGAAATAAGTTGATTGTACATGTGCTGAAAATTATGGACAGCATGTATCCTAAGAATTGTTGTACAATTTTCTTGTTAATTAAGGGGTCTTTCTCTTCTTTGTTAGATGTATTATGAAGTAATACTTATGTCTTTAACAAAGGTTTGGTTGATAGTAATGTAACCAGGCTGTTTCACCACTTTTACAGTCCACAAAACGAGTTCTTATATGATATTGCAATTGTGTTCTTAGTATGAACTTGTGGGCTGTTTGATTGAAGGCTATTAACTCACATCCTTAATGACTAATTTTTTACTATTCTGTTACTGGTTCAAGGCTGTTTTTATGTGTAGATGTGTTCAGGACAGTTTGGGTAAGGTTGGAACGGGTTTGGAATTGTTGATGTCAAAATGGGGCAAAGGGGCGTAACGTTGTGCTGTCCATTTGTAGGTTGGGTAGAATTGTTATGTATTGTGCTTTGTGGGCTTTTGTATGACTGTTATGGCACTAAACCATGCTGAACATCATGTCTATATGCGAATGTTTGTTAGAAAATACTATTAGGGGTGGAAAGACTGAAAGAATACTCTTGGGTTTATAAATACCTGCTTGCTGCCCGTGTGTTGTTTTTTTATGTGATTAGGCTGCCAAGATGTATCTATTGGGTGATAATGCTAGTTTTATTACCTACTATATTGTAGATAAATTTTTGTAGGAAGGGAAGGTTATCTTGAGGTAGTAATGAGGTCATACAACAAGGTATGTAAGGCTACTTGATTTCATATTGTTTGGCATGAAACATGGATCCTTCCTTGGCACATAAAGGCACTTATCAACTTCGACATAACTATTAACTATGTCTACACTCTTGCACATGTTCATATGCTCCCGTATATTGTCACCTTTAAATCAGCATACACACATGGATACCAAGTTACATGGGTTCTTGTGCTAAATAAAGTTCATGAGTTGTTTTACCTCATACATATTGCATTATTTGTGTAACTTACTCTTTTCATTGTCATATTGTCTTGTATGATTATTTATATGTCACATTTTACATCTATAGTCGTACAGCTCTGATATTGTGACCATCAAAAGAATCATCTCAAAGGTAATTAAAAAGTAAAGTATATTGTTTATTGATTGGTGGTAGCCTCAGGGGTGGAAGAATCATCTAGCCATGGACGATCCTGTCACGGGTGGTAGCTCGAGGGGTTAAGGAAGAACTTAGCCAGGGACGATCTCAATACATTTTTACCACTAATCAGCTGGTAATTTGTATTACATGATGTGCATATATTATACAGAAAAGGCAAAGTAATATAAAGAACATAAAGTACATGATCCCAAAGTATAACCAAAGGTGGTTTCTGATCCTACACTTGTGCATAGTTTTGTTTGAGCTGTTACTTTATATATAGTATTTCTTGCCTTACATATTTAGTACATTATCTCGTACTGAGATCCTTTAAGGGGACCTGTATTTCATGCTATAGGTACAGGTGCTAGTAGATCTCCCCAATAGAGTACAGGATATCCAGCTGTTGTTACCAAGCTCTAGGTTGTTTTGGATCTTTGTGTGTGTCTGAAGGTTATAAGTTTATATTGTACAATTAGTCGAAGCGGGCCTATCCCGACCCTTATCATATACTTTCTCTTATCTAGACACTTTGTAGACTATATGAATTAAAGTGTGGTCATGTCTCACGCCTTAGACACCGTAGCCCCAACAACCTAGTCATATGCATTTCCTTTTGGCATGTTATTACTGTTTACTGGCATAAGTGCATGTTGAATGTAGAAGCCCCTTATAATATGTATAGAAAGCACATAGATATAGGTTGGTTCTCCCTGGTCCTATCGGGAATGGGTGCCAGTCCGCCTTAATAGAATTTGGGGCGTGACAAGCTAGCACATCATCAAGCGTACTTTTGAGCCTAAACAACTGATACTTCTTATTAACTCTTGTCTTAAACTATTTTAAGGAAATTTGAGGTCAAAATGGAGCGAACCATACACCATCGTGAATGTGATACCACACGGTGCTATTGAGTTATGAGAGGAAGCCACAAACCAAACATTTTGGTTAATGGGCGGCGTGTCAAACACAACTATGGTGAGGACATGAGTCGTCATAAAAAGGCCACAGATTTGGTTAATGATGAGTACAATATTATTGTGTCGTACCGTGATGGTAAACCAGGCATTGTATAAGAGGCAACACATAATAAGATAACCATAATTTCTTTAGTTTCTATGTATTTTTTATCTTACAAAAAAAGAATCTCATAGAAAATGATAATTTTACACAACGTTTGGTCCGACACCATTGTGTATCGTGGACCTCCACTATTCCGGTGAAACATTTTTGTGTCTTCAACTCCCGTCAATCTATTACGTATTGTGTTATTATTCTTGGCTTGATTAATGTGTTTCAGTATTCCTTAGCATGATCAAGTGTTTGGGAATTTTAACAGGGTTCCATGCTCAAAAAACAAAATAGTAAGGGTGTGTGACAAGCCCACGACGCTGAGTTATCCCGATTATTTTATTTTGCATTCCAAGTAAGTTCAACAAGCCACAAAAACTAAAAAAACAATTACAAGTACGAGTCCGCATCGCGAATCTTGCTTGGACAGGTTAAATGTTTTTTGTTTTTTCCATGCTCCAGCATGACCCATTTCCCAACTATATAACCCCCCCCCCCCATGTTTTTTTCCTTCAGTTCACACATCCACGTAGAAAGAAAACCTCTCCCCCTCCCATATTTCTCTCATTTTTCACTTCCAAACAACAAAATTCAAACAAATCCACATCGTACTTCAAGTCCCACAAGGTTTTTCTTTGTTTCTCATGCAATCTTCAACTATGGTATGGGTTCTTCACTTACGTTTTCTTGGTTATTTCTTGGGTATGAATATTTTTGGGTACAATGGGGAGCTTGAAGTTGTGTAACTTGTTACTTGTGAAAATTGTTGTTGGATTATTGTTGGGTGTTGCAATTATAGGCCTAGTTTCTTGAATAAAGTTAATTTTGTTCTTGAGGTTCATGGGTGCATGCCCCAGGCCAAAATTGGGGGTACAATTCGGAAAAATTGGGGATTTTGTTTTCTTGGGCTTAGATTCATATCTTGATGGATTATTGTTGGGATTTATAAAAATTGAAGTGTGGGGTGCTTTCTTACGAATGGTGCCATGTTTATTTACTCATGTGGTTAGAATAATGCTACAATTCACTTGTTGGGTTCTACTGTTTGTTCTTAATGTCTTGTGTATAATGAATATTATTTTGGCGTGATAATGGTGAGTACATTAAAGCAAGAGATATGTGTTATTGAACAAATTATTGGGGTAGTGTTGTTGAATTTTATAGTGGTTGCCCAAAGTAAGATGGGAAGTCTGAGTACCTTCTCACCACAAGGCTTAAGTGTAATGTTGGGTGTGATTGTCTTTTTGTAATAGGGGCTATGTATTCTGCATTTGTTGATGATGCTTTCCTATTTTTGCAGGATATCATAGCCTCTCGAACTCACCAAACTAGACAAACTAGTGGCGCAAGACCCTCAAGCAGCCAGAGACATGCCCAGGATATCCTAGAGGTGCCAAAATCCTTGGAGTCTCCCAGGGACCAAAGACCCCACTTTGGGGTTAAGGTAGTTTACAAGAAGGCCAGCTTTGGTATCAGGCTCATAAAGAGATAAAGTATTTCCCTGATATGCCCATTGATGCAGACACTTTGGCAAGGGACTATCCTCAAATTTACTAGAGATGTATGGAATACCACCTAACCTTCCTTTTTCGAAAGGCCCTACCCTGCAACGTCGGCATGGTCTGAGAGTTTTATGCTAATATGAAGATTGATACGCACTCCCAGGTGGTCATTGTTCAAGGGATAGAGATGAATATCACCTTGAATGCTATAAATGGGATCCTAGGCCCTTTGGAAGTCTCCACAGGCCCCTTCACTAAGCTTCAAATTTTGCCAACCCTATTGGGCCATTCATCATACTTTAGCCGGGGTGAACTCCATAGCTAAGTAGTTTCACCATGACTACAAAATATACCATTATTCTTTCCCATTTGCTCATTTGAATAGGTAGGATAGGGTTTGGGTCAACATCGTTACACATTCCTTCTTCTCGGGACAATATTTCATGTTTGTCACCAGGGATAGGGTCTTCTTTCCTATGCATTGATGACTGGGTGAAGCTTAAATTTGGAGCTATCTTCAAATCCTCCATGAGGAAGGCTCGAGTTCAGCATGCGCGCAAGTATGATTTTGGTGGCTTGATTATTGAGTTATATAAATATGACGGTGTTTTTGAGGAGCCACTTGATTACTTTTCACACATTAAGGCCCCCCATTATAATATGACCACTATAAAGGTGTCAAACAGGTCTATGGGACCTGTGCTCTCCACGGCTAAGAGGGATCACTGAGATGAGCTCGTTATGTGAAGGATGATGTAACCAAAGACTCAAAGTATACATGGGAGGCCTCTGATTTGGATGAGGATAAGATAGAGGAGGAGCAGCTAGTCAGTGTCAGGGGTGAGGCTATTCTAGACAAGGAGTGAGGACCATGCTTCCATCCTACAGGTTTCTTATTCTTAGAACTGAGGGCATTGCTAATACTAAGTGTGGGGTGGGAGTATCCTTATGTTTATGCTTTCCTTCTTTTTATTTAGGCCATGTATTAAGACTATGCTTTATTTTCTGTTTGTGCTATGCTTGATTAAGTTTAGACATCATTTTTATTTTTGCTTGGGTCTGCAACTAAGTATGAATGCTTTTAGTATGCTTGAATATTAGTAGTATTGTGAAATTGTATTGTTCTAGTTTTGTTAATTATGTTCTTTGAGTAGTTTTGTATGTTAATGTTTAGTTAGTTGTCATAGTTGAGTGATGGGGCCCTATGATGGATGGATGATGATCATCCTAAGGGTATTCATCAATATGAGTTTCATGTAGAGTGTCAGTAGTACTATGAAAGGGAATTTTGTATAGAGTACTTGAATCAAGGATGATTAAGTCAATTGAACTCTGAGTAGCGATGCTTAAACCTTGGACTTCATGGATGTATATTCTTAATTATGAATCCGTGTGAATGATGTGATGGTGATTCTGGTGTTAGCCTTGTGATAAGAGTGTGCCATGAGTGAGTGAGCAAACTTGTTGGTCTATATTGCAATAGTTGCTAGAACTTTTCTGGTATGTAGACTAATCTAGGTAGGAATTGATAGAGGAAAGGATCTAAGCATTTCTTTGGTAGCCCTACTTTTGAATCTTTTTGCCCACCTAAACTAATCATCCCTAGTTATCCTCATTGAGCCTTAGCCTTTTTCTTTGGTTAGCCACATTCTAAAGAGAACATTTTTCTTTGACTCTTAACTCGTGTTTAATCCTAACTCCTAAGCTCTATAGCACATTAAGACAAAGGGAAGGAAGCTTGAATAGGACACCCAAGGGATAAGTAGTAGTAGAAAAGAGAAAATAAAAATCAAAAAAAATTGGGCTTGAAAAAGTGTTGGTCTGCGACCAGAGTGCATCACAGACCCATCACGAAGGCCTATTATTTTTTAAAAAAGCAATATTTTTGAAGTTTTTGTCTTATATATATAATAATGGGTGTAAAGTTGAGGAATAAAGCTAGATGAAAAAGAGAAGAGTAGTGTGAGCTATAAACACTTGGGAATTGAGCCATGACAACCATATCCATAAATGTACCCACCAGCTTCCCGCCTATATTACAACCAAATAAAAGATCTACGTGATCCTTTTAGCTATATTTTAACTAGATTGAGTTTGCACACTAAGGGCAAGCCTATGGGAACTAGAAGCAACATGGGACATCTTTTGGGAGAGCGAGAGTTAATTTTGTACCCATTTCCAATCTCCTAGCTAAGTTGTTGTATTGTGCATGGGTAGTGGTTCAGGTGAGGGCACATAATCATCCAAGGGTGACAACTAGAAGAGTTATTAATAGAAATTATACATGATTCCGCATTGATACATGGCCGCATAGTGTGAGTTAATGTTGCTGGGGGCATTGATAAGTGTTTGAGATGGTTCAAAGGACTCAGTTGTAGGATGTTCCTTTGACATACTACCTAGGGATGTCATGCATGTGTGTTGATTTGCTCTAGGATGGACAAATCTCTAAGTGTGGGTGATGATCTTAGATGTATTTATACACCAAACTAGCAAAAAATACCCACAAATAGAGCTTAGCTAGAGGACAAGTCCATAGAGTCTAGATGTTTTTAGTGTAATTCTGCATATTTTGCTAATCTAGGGTCAAGTGAGCCTACTGGTTGTGTTTTTACGGATTTTAAACTAAATATGCCAGGTCGAACTTACATTAGGAGTATGAGGAAGAACATGACCGCAGAACTAAGGGGAAAAACCAGTCAGCTCAGTAAAAAGGCCCAAGTGCACGTTGCGGACCTGGTGGAAAGTTGTGCAAGCTAAAAACTTGGAGAAAAAGATGCAAAGTAGTAAAATAAGTGAAGTCTGCATCGTGGACCTCCACAAGGAAAGGAGAAATTCTCTCAGTCAGCACTTAATGCGAAAATCCACACAAAACAACCCAGTCCATGTCGCAGACTTTGAAGATGCAAGGGAAAAAATGAAATATGAGAATTTTTAGTTATATTCTATTTAGAACATTAGGTTTTATATCTGGTTTTTTACAAAATAGAGGAGAGACGACTAAAAACTACATTCTAGGGTTACTTTGATTAGTTTTTTACCTTGGGTTCTTGATTGTAAATGTTCATTAGCTTATTTTTTTATGTGTAAGACAATAATGCATATCTTCCCATATTCTGGGATTGTAGCCGTAGACAATGTTCTAATTCTTGATTTTGGCATATTATGAATGGGTTTCCATTAGATTACTTTTATATTATTTCTATCTATACTTCATAGCCTGATCAACTACGGGGTAAATTAGTGTTCATTCTAGATTGGAGAGATGCCTGAATGAATAGAACACAGTAATGTAGGGATCTTGTTCGACTAGGAAACTAGATTGATTCGTGTAAAGGAGACTTGTGACAACCACCCTTACACCTAGCTTTGTTCAAAATACAGTAAGATAATGTTACAACATTTTTATTGATTTGTCTATCCTCGCTCAACGATATAGCTAGGCATTCAATAATAGTAGGACGGGAGATGCGTGCAACCCTATTTACGTAATTTTAACCCTGTGAATCAGTAATCAAGAAACCCAGACATAAGAGCAAGCATTGAATCTAGAATTGCCTTAACAAAATTACAATCCCAAAATCGTACTTAATCTGATAATTCACAACAAACCAGTTAACTTTAGAAGTTATAATTAGTTACTTAACTTTTCCACTCAATCTTTTCATCATTTTCAACAAGGACACACTTAATGCAATAACTTGAATTGTTAATAGATTTTTATTCAAATCTGTTGGATTCGACATCCTATCTCCTAATAAGGGCTACTATATTGCTTGTTAAGACCACGTACACTTGTGTGCATTGTGGAGCAACATCTACAACATCAACTCCATTATTTGAGTAAGTATAACAAGTGATAACTCCTTAGGAGCCAGTATCTGCACCATCTACTAATGTCTCTATTCTCGCATATTACTAGCACCTTATCAGAAGGCCGGCTATATCTATTGCTGGAACACATCATAGCCACTGAGAAGATCATATTCATATAGTCCACACATTTCTCCATATTGAACAACTATAATATTTAACCAAATTAGCATCACCTAATATAAGGTAATATGCACCCTTCTGTCAAGAAGCTCGACGGTAGAAGTAACAGCCCATAGCCCTAGTTATCAAACTCCAAATATTCTCTAGTTTTGTGAAGGTAGCCCACTAAAGCAGTCCTAAAGACGAAACCTCTTGGTTGTGTTTTGTCTAACATGTCTGATATGCTCAATAATCTTGGCATGATCGATGGTCCATTAAAATGACCCACTAGATAGGAGAAGCTAAGTTTTGACCTCTTGAGGATACCTTGCAAACCCCTTCCCTAGCCTACAAATCCTTTCAAATTCAATAGGAACACACACCATAGCACTCTGAGACATCTTATGGAATCCTGCCTTGTACTTTGATGCAATCATAGGCCCTCTTCAACTAATTAAACTCATCTTTGTGGTGATCTCTAAGACAAAAAAGGCACAAACCTTTCTCGGAGCACCTTGGTAAAGTGATCCTAACTAACTAGCCCACAAGCAAAAACTGACCTCTGCTACTCCTTAGCTATGTTGGTGATCTGATAAGGAGGGTAAGTTATTTCATGAGCCTCCAACATACCCAAATTGTACAAACTGTCCTGGCACTCTATTTGAAATCAAAAACCCCACGACCAGACACACCATCAAACTTTTGGAGAGCCAATCTTATGAATCTATCAAGGCTCTTCTGCTCTACTAGTGACTTAATAAGACTAGCAACAACCAACAGAACTGAGATTCTCTATGATGTAACTGAGAGTGCGAAAGGAATAAATTAAAAGTATCCAATTATATGATATGAAAGGAACACACAAAAGGAACAACAATAGAATTTTATCCTAACAAGCATCTTACAGACTCTTGAAGATGGGTACAGACATCTATGCACTGACCCGCAAGATTCTACCAAATACACTACTCTTTGACTCATGAGATCGGCAAACTAAGAGCTTTGATACCAAAACTTGTCATGCCCCAAAATAGATCATGACCAATTAAGCTCCAGCCCAAATACGATACCCAATATCAAAAAAAAATCCGAAATAGAGAACCATAATACTTAGTCAAATCTCAAAACATAGTATTATGAGTAGAAGGAGCATTTAGATAGTACGAGAGTGAAATACAACATTGTTTCAGTAGAAAATTAAAAAACAACTACAAATCTAAATAGTAACAATAGTGATCCTAAAAGTTGGGCCTCTCCACTGAAACTAAGATAAAAACTCCACTAGAAATGATCAACCACCATATACAGAACCCTGTCTAGGATCTATAGGGGGTAACATAGTAGGGGTGGTACATAGAAATGTACTCAACAGGTTTAATCGACTGAGAATAAAGAATTGGATAACTATGAAATAAACTAAGAACTTATCCACCTGCACCAAGAAACCAATCCAGCAAAGTACTGCCAATATAATTTAATAATCATCAAACAGTAAAAAAATGAGTAAACACTGGTCACAATATAATATCTCACTCAAATATTATGGAAGAATGATATTAATGATGATGCAATATATATAATGCAAGGTGAAATCAAGACTGTCGTACAACCTATAGTATATACCCCTTAAAGCTAAGGCTCCATAAACTAAGGGGGACCCATGGGGACTTCGCAGGTCATATACCTCAATCACAATCAGAGTATCTCATATATTTTTTCCACCTCTTTATGGTCAAGGGTTTTAAAAGGTGTCACATATTGTCACAAAAAGGTAGTGCCACAGTTCTCAAGTTGCCAAGTGTTATTATATGCAATATGAAGAAGCATGGGATGAAATACAATACATAAGGAATCTTCATCATCACAACATAATAGATATCACATTATTGCCCACAACTTACTCATTTCATAATAAATTCATCTCTTTTATTTACATTAGGTCATCAAACTTATTAGAATGCCCAATCACTATTTCCACCATATGTATATGTAAGAATGTCTCAACCATAGCTATGATTCTCAGCCAAAATTCACAATTTTACACTCTTTTGATAAGTCACAAGCACAATATGATACACATCCATGTTTCCAGATCAATTACCAACAATTAAGAATCCATATAGGGGCATCACATGAATAATACTCAACACATACATATCATATTATCCAATCCCATAAAATACATCATATGAATATCTAATTATCCTACCCAATTCTAGAAGAAGGGATAGCTAAACCTAAATCAAAGGTTGAACCACACACGAACTAGCCAACCAAATGACTGAATCCACAAAATCAACTCTGAAACATCAAACCACTATCAACAATGAGATATATTGTCAAAAGGAGTCAATTGATACTCATATTGATAGGAATTAGGTATGGGGGTAAAAGGGTCAAAAATTAAGCTATTGTTTGGAAATCTCAAATCTAAAAGTTGAGGTCAAAATCAGGTTCTACATGGAAAAAAGGAGTTTGTGGGTGAAAATCCTATAAAATACGGGTAGAAACTAAAATCATCATTTAAAGGTTAAATCATGTTCTTAAAAACCCATAAAAATTGGAAGGTTGAAACCATAAATTTAAAGTCAAAATCACAATTGAAAATCAAACATTTAGTGTTTGCCTAAACGAAAATCCACAAAAAGCCTCGCTCAAAATCGCCCCTCCAATCTGTTTGAACTCAAAAATGGAAGAAAATGGTGCAGTCCAAAATAGGGAAGAAAAGAGATATTTTCAGCAATAAACATAAAAAAAAAGTTGTGGACTAAGTTTGACCCGCATTCATCGCGATCAACGTATACCACCACCCTTCAAAATATGTTTTTAACCCTCAAACTCATCCAGAACACCATAAATATGAATCAGTAGTACAAATTGATTAGAAAATACATTTTAGAATCAACGAAATATTGATAAATAAATCAGAGGTCTCCTTGACCCAGTGACCCATAAATTACAATGAAACTAGTTTAGGACCTCAAATGACCAAAATTCCCTTGGGTCACCTGAAAAATATGTCAACGTCTCTCTTATCACCTAAATCCAATGGAACCATCAAAACTCCATACCGAGCATCCAAACTCCAATCCCTGACCAAAGTCAAACTTAACCTATTTTAAATCAAGTTTTTCAACTTTCGACCTTATTTCCACATAAAAAATCTGTCACGCCCCAAGTTGCCGTTAGGGCGGACTGGCACCCTTGCCGATAAGGCTCGGGAGAACCAATCTATATCTATTCACTTGTCTACATATTATAATTAACTTTCTATGTTTGGCGTGCTTATAGGGAGATAAATGGTTATAACAAGCTAAACAGAGATGCATATATCTAGGCCATTGGGGCCATGGTGCCTAATGTATGAGACATGAACACACTTTAGTTTACATAGTCTACATAGCCTCTAGTCGAGGGAAAGTATCCATAAATATTCAGGACAGGGCCCGTCTGAATTAACTGTATAATATAAATATATAAACTCAAAATATGCACAAAGCTCCAGAACAACCTGGAGCTTGTTATTGGCAGCTGAATATCTAGAACTCTATTGGGAAGATTTATTAGCACCTGTACCTGCAGCATGAAATGCAGGTCCCGGAAAGGACTCAGTACGAGATAAGGTACTGAATATGTAAGGCAACAAATACTGTACATGAAATATAACTCAAATGAAATTATGCACTGATTGTGAATAAGAGACCACCTTTAATTATACTTT
>JAOTQJ010000099.1:10681629-10696824 GCA_025642045.1 Solanum sejunctum | reverse complement strand
TAAGTGCCTTTATGTGCCAAGGAGGGATCTATATTTTATGCCAAATAATACGAAATCAAGTAGCCTTACATACCTCGCTATTACCTCGAGATAGCCTTCTCTTCCTCTAAATATTTATCTACAATATAGAATGTGATACAACTAGCATTAGTAACCAATTGATACATCTTGACAGTCCAATTTCATAAAAAAAAAACATACGGGCAACAAGGGGGTATTTATAAACCCAAGCGTATTCTTTCAACCTTTCCACAGCTAATCATATTTTCTTATGCACATTATCATATACATATCATGTGCAGCCTATTCTAGTGCCATAACAGTCTTACAACAGCTCACAAAGCACAACACACAACAATTCTACGCAACATACAAATAGACGGCATAATGTTACACCCCTTTACTACATTTTGACGTCGACAATCCCAAACATGTTTCAACTTTACCCAAACTGTGCTCAACATATCTATACATAAAAACATCCTTAATACAGTCTTATAACAATACCAAATCAGTCATAAAGGATGTGAGGCCATAGCCTTCCATCCATCAGCCCACAAGTTCGTACTAAGAACACAATTGTGATATCCTATAAGAACTCACTTTTGCAGACTGTAAAAGTGGTGAAGCAGACTTTATACATCATTATATAACCAATATTCATTAAGATCGGTAGTTACCCTTCATGAATAATCCAACCAAAAAGAGAAAAACTTCCGAATAAACAAGAAAAATGTACAACAACTTTTGGAACACATGTTGTTCAACAATTTCAGCAAAGGTATAATCAGCTTCGCCTCTTGTTTTACATAAGAAAACCATGCTAAAAATATAAGTATTCTTACATACCTTTACCCTCAAGGTTTAGGGCTTCTCTTGGAATCATAAAAGTCTCTTGTGGCTGCTTGTAAGGCCAAGAAAGTGTTGAGAGAAAACTTGGAAAACAATCTGATTTTTTTCTTGTTCAAGTTAAAATGGCTTATGGGAGCTGTTTGAAACCCTTTTTAAAGGGAGACTTTGGCCGACTTACTAAGGCATTTTAGACTTACTTTACTAAGTTAGTGATGCAGCTTCTTTCCCCTTTCACTTGGGCCTTATTGGGTTCAAATTGGTTGGGCCTTGGCTGCCCATTTTTCCTTTCCTCCTTACTTAGTTTTGAGCCCAATTAGTCAAGTGGGTTAGTTTTGGGCCCAATTAGTCAAGTGGGTTGTGATGTACTTGGGCCCTTTTTATAATCTTATTGGGCTAAAATTAACGTCCATTTATGATGCTAAAAGATAGGCTAAAGTTACACCCTTAACACAAACATTATTCATAATATAACTTGGACAAATTCGATGTTGGGCCTCATCTCCATTTAGCTAGCAAAATTTAAGCTAATCAAGTAGGTGACTCACCTACTAGCATACTAAGTCCTACAAGCACCTCACTTCTATCATTTCATTTAAAGTCTTGATCTCCTCCATTTGACTTAAAACTTATTTACACTCGACCCTCTTCAACGTTATACATACATATCTCCCTCTAATTCGAGATTCAAGCACTTTTAAAAATTGGCGCTAATTTAAAAATCCAATCATGTTTCATTTGCATGGTACTAGTATTGTAAGATGTGGAGTGTTACACTCTTGATGAAGATTGAAAGTGGAGACTTGAAACTTGAACGAAATCCTTAGTTTTAGATAAAGGTTTGAGACCTGAATTTAGGAGTGAAAGATTTGACTAAGTATTTGAGTGAGTATTAGGGAATGTTTAGAATTATATTAGGGTGAAAAATGGTTAAGTATTGGCATTTTCATGATTAGGAACACTAAGGTCCAAGACATAAAAGTCTTGTACCGAAGTCAAAATTGGCAAAATTTCAACACTAGTGCGTGCCTTTGGCTCATCACGCCAGATGGGCGGAAAGCTCTCTTGGATGTGAAATTTGAAAAATCAAAATTGCTAATCATTTGCACTAAGAATGGGGTTAGACCCTTTTTCCCTTCATTTTGACCCCCGATATGCTATCAATATACAACATATTTGATACCTAAAATAAGGAATTTTGTAAGTTATTAATACAACGTTTTATGATATTTATTTGTTTTTGTGTTTTTATTGCAAAAAAGGTAGGTTAGCATGATTTTGGGAGAAAATTACATTTTTTGCTAAAGCACAAGACATACGAGCTCACTTGCGAGTCGTAGTCCAAGATACAAGTGGCATGGTGATCTCGTACCCAAAAATAGAGAGCAAAAATTAGAAATCTACCATGTGGAGGTCAGCCCTACGAGGCCACCCTATAAGGCATAGGTCTCACTACGACTTGTATAGGTAGACTCGTAGCAAGAAACAGAGAGCCAAAACTTTGGACCAAGCCAGATGGGCGGAAAGCTCTCTTGGATTTGACATTTGAAAAATCAAAATTGCTAATCATTTGCACTAAGAATGGGGTTAGACCCTTTTTCCCTTCATTTTGACCCCCGATATGCTATCAATATACAACATATTTGATACCTAAAATAAGGAATTTTGTAAGTTATTAATACAACGTTTTATGATATTTATTTGTTTTTGTGTTTTTATTGCAAAAAAGGTAGGTTAGCATGATTTTGGGAGAAAATTACATTTTTTGCTAAAGCACAAGACATACGAGCTCACTTGCGAGTCGTAGTCCAAGATACAAGTGGCATGGTGATCTCGTACCCAAAAATAGAGAGCAAAAATTAGAAATCTACCATGTGGAGGTCAGCCCTATGAGGCCACCCTATAAGGCATAGGTCTCACTACGACTTGTATAGGTAGACTCGTAGCAGGAAACAGAGAGCCAAAACTTTGGACCAAAAACTGAAGGCCTAGATTATGAGAGGAGCATACGAGTCTTAGACCAAGCAACGACTTATACTAGTTGGTTGTACTATTTGAGTCCAAAATGCCAAGAACCTGATATGAGACCCCTGATTACGACTCATAGGTCACCCTATGAGTCATACCTATGAGACGAACCAGATGCCAACTGTCTTTTCTGTGTAATTTTTAGGGTAAATTTATAAACACTATAAATACTTTAAGATAGGGTTTTATTTTAGGAGATTTGAGATTCCAGATATTGAACTTCACCTTTGACTCAAGAATATTTGAGGATTTTAGGATAGATTATTATTTTGTTTTGGAAAACCCACTTTTGGGGAGTGCAAATATCATATTCTATTCATTTTCAATATATCAAGCTTGTGGTTTGCAACTTGTGGTGCTTTCAACTTCATTGCTTTGGATAAAACTCTCAACTATGTCTTGTTTATACACTTTTGTTAATTTTGCCTTAGCCATGAGTAGTTAAGAATCCACAGCTTGGGGTTGTGGGAACCGGGTAGTTAACTTGAGATGACCTAGGTTTATTGCATTTCTACGATTGAGATTTTGCATGTATTGTCTATTTTCCTTCATTTTGATTGTTGTTTGGTGGTGGCCAACACCAAACCCTACCTACTATCACGACTTCAACTAAGGTAGTAATGAATAAGAAAAGCGATATAGATGATAGGAGTCGATTGATATGTTCTCGTCTAATCAACCAAATCCGACCAAGGGAAGGTTGATTAGGACAGTAGGTAACGGTTAGTTAGCACCATAGTTGCCGACCAAGCGCCATGGTGAAATTCAACCTTTACCTTCACAATAGGGCTTGAAGAACATAAGTTACCATACTGCATGTGAATTTCTAATTGTCATTATATTGTCTAGGTTAATCAAGTCAATGAACCATGGGGAACACAATTCCTATGTAGTCCCCAAAATTGAGTGTTTTGTCACGTCATAGTATAGTATTTATTTTTATTTTTATTTTTGAATCACAATCCCCCTCCATCCAGAGATGTTAATTATAGATACTCGAAATAATTGATAGTGAATTCTTGTAGTCAACCCTATATTCCCTGTGGGTTCGACTCAAAACTTCAGTTAGGTTAATTGTTGATTGCAATCAGTTTCTTATTGGAGAGTGAACATCATCACCCCCTAAACAAAAATACGAAGTTAGATTTTTGATATCACGTATGGATTTTGAGATATATAGAAAATACAATTATAGGCACTTTCGAGGCACATTTTTTGGCACTTTTTGAGGTCATTTCAATTGTTGTCAATTAGGACATTCGTATACAAGCTTTGCTATATCCTTCTTTGTACTATGCCACTAATACACATTTTTCAAATTCCGATACATCTTAGTAGATCTCGGGTGAATAAAATAATGAGAGTTATGGGCTTTACTCCTGAGCACCCTCGTAAAATCGTCTATATTAGGAACACATAGCAAAACTTGGTACTACAGCACACCATCTCTCCTTTGGAAGAAGAACTCTACCTTAATAAATTGTCACTGGAAAACTTTTCTATGTAAGCTTTTAGGAATAAATTGTAAGATATTTTAGGTTATTTACCGATATGAATTTATTTCTGAAATATTCATGCATGTAATTCAGATTGTAGAGAGTTCGTAGAGACTTGTTAGAATTTGTAGATATTTGTTAGATTCAAGCTTTTTGTGGAATTCCACTGGGTATGTTATTGTTGTTGTTGTTCAAGTCTTTTGTTAGGATTTTTACGTTATTTTTTTTTATTTTCTATGCCATTTAGTCATTTTCGTAGGTTGATTTTTGCATGTTGTAGTTTTGCTAAAGTTGAGCTTTAGAGAAGTGGTGAAGTTATGGTCTAGATTTTAATTTCGAGCTTTAGAGTTCAGTTTCAAGCCATTTTCACATCTCAATAACACTAGAGTTTGTCTTTGGAAACATGTCATTATTTAAGTTTTCTCCACACGTAATCCACAATGTTTACCAATCATAGATGGATCATCAATTGTTGTGCACAAGTGACGTGATGACAAAAATAGAGCCATGTTTACTAGTTGATAAATTGATAAAATAGGAAACACCAAGAGATCATAGGTTAAGTTCTCTCCACCAGATCAATCTACCACCTAGTGTTTCAGAAGAAATTCAAAACAAAGTGTAGGGAAAAAAGTTCAGCATGGAATGTGGATGCATACCCCAAGAGAACCCCCAACCCACTCCCACACTCCCAAAACCCAAAGCCAATAAATAAAATAAAGATCTAGTTGCAAGAATTTATAAACAAGCTAAATCATAGAGGTTGGATTCATTAGCAACAATCTACTATTACAGAAAGAACAATGTTTAATGACGGGCTTGAAGAAAAAAAACGAAGAGATCTCACTTACTTTGACTTGAGCTTATGCTTTGCAGCAGCTACATCGCTTTTTGCAACATTAGCTCCTATCAAGCATAGGAAGTAGAAATTAGCTTATACAGATGTAGAGAAACAGAAAATCGTTCTATAAAAAAATAAGGGGTCCTTAGTATGGTTTAATACTTCGGAATCATGATTTTGGCATGCCATAGGAATGACTAAGCTCATGGCCACAGAGAAGAAATCAACAACAGTTTACTGCCAGGGTAGGGAATTGAATGGGAGGATTGAATTAGGTGTTGTTTGGAAATAAGAAGTATCCCTGACTCAGAGCTTAGTGCTTATGTTGTCCTATCTTATGTTAAGAAAAATTTTCAATTGGTTTGATAGGATATTATACCAAGCAACACAAAATGACTACCAGCATAACATGAGTGACATTTCTTTGTTTGAGTAAAAGGTCTCGAATTTGTGTGGATGTAAAACGGAATAAGAACATAGAGAACTACGTGCTTATGTTGTTTGCTACTATGTGCAGTAAAATTTTCTATTTGTTTAATATAAGTTAATACTTCTATTAATCTAAATTTCATGTATGGGCTTGAGATCTACTACAACCGTAATTATTTGATAGGTAAACAACTCTCATTATATGGTCCTTTTTCTTATTTTTGATAAGTAAAAATATGAGTTGAAGTAGACGAATTCTCAGTATTTTTTGACCTTCTGTTTTACTCTTAACGTTAAGTTAAATTGCTGTCTTGTTCTTTCTAGCGATGACAGTTGATAAATCTTAGATTTGGAAACCACAAAACACTCCTGAATATGTAGATGGGGTAAGAAAGTTTCTTGATTTTGCCTTTGAGTATGCATGGGTCTATTGACCGGCTTGTAATTAAGTGTCCATGTTCGAGATGTGATCTCAATAAGTGCCAAAGAAGAGATGTAGTTCACAAGCACCTAATTTTAAAGCTTTTTCCAGATAAATAAAAATTTTGATATTTACATGGTGAAAATTCAAATACAACCATCGCACAAACATTTCAGAGTGCATGTTCCACAGAAGAGACTTTGCAGCCTCATAATCCAATTGAATTGATGATTAATAATGCTTTTGCATTCACTGGAAGCAATATCACTGAATGGTATACCCTTGGATCAGTGGGCACTTTTTGTTAATTATCGTATGGATGAAAAAAAGAGGTACTTAACACTTCTAATTCCTTTTCTTAGTTGCCAGTATGGTGGCTTTTTGTTTCTTTCTATGACCTTTTCTCTCTACTCTGCTTAGGCTTTTTTTCCTTTTCCTATTGCTTCTTCTTCTCTGCCACTGTTGTAGTTGTTTTGTTTTCTTTCCATTGCTTTTTTTCTCTGCCTAACATTACCAGTTGATAGTATGTAACCCACAATTCTTTCATGTAAGACTGACTGGGTAACAAAGTTGGAGATCACACACATGCTTTATATATGCAGATGACACTCTAAAGATTCTTTCACATTGCTCTTATTTAACTTGTAGACACTTTGCAAGAAGAATCAACAGATTCGACAAAATCAAATTCCTCACACTGGAGGTGCTAAGAGTTTTGATAGAAGGAGAGCTGAAATGGTAGTTTAATAGCGATGTGCTTAGATAAGTATATTCTTAATTAATTACTGATGTTTTATAATTTTAATATTTTAGAAGGCAAAGGGAGAAGATGTCGATCGAGGCAACATGTGGACTGAGATTCATAAGCGAAAAGATGAAAGTTATGTAATTCAAGCGGCTAGGGAGATTGGCGTAAGAATTCTTCCTATAGATCCATGGATGTAATGCACATGTTCTAAATGTGGAGTATGTTTCTTGGTTTCTGATTCAGCTTTGAAGTTCTCAAGTGAATATTGTATTTTCTTTTCAAGTTCAAATTATATGACCATGCTTGCGCAACCCTTTATCAGGGATAGTACTACAACTGAACTAAATTCAGCACTGGAGATATAATCAGACCGCTGGAATCTATCCTAGAAGAGCTTTTACACTCTATGTTTTCATGTTCCAAAGTTTCTGGTTGTAATGCGTTTACCAACACTTCCATTGGATCATAAATAAAACAAAATGATATCACTTCACAACATAATAGGGTTTTCCCTTTGAGTCTAAATAAGAAATAGATGTATAAAACACTATTGTGCTCAGAATAATTGTTTAATTTTGAAGGTGAAAAAAACAAAGGAAAATAAGGTGACATCTTGAATGCAGTAGAGAACTAAAGCATTCTAACTATATCTTCAAATTATCTATCGTCAACAAAGTTGACTAGTAACAAGAAGATATGTATCAGCTAAATCACTTCCAAAATGATTAACAACCATAGCACACAGCTTCATACTCGAGGGGGCTTTGGGTCGACAATCAGAACATGTGCAGTACTCCCTCTGTTTCAATGTGTTGCTCATCTTTTCTTTTGTACAGGAGAAAATTGAAGAAACTCGAAGTCAAAGGCCAGAAAGTATTATCAAAGTTTCACCTAATGATGCACTTGGTATAGTACTCGGTCCCGAACACCTAGGTCGTGTTCGAGGATTAGGCTTGGGTGTTGTTCCAACTATGGTATTGAAACAGATATCTGGGAGATATACACATTTTAATGTACCTTCATCTAGCGCTAGCACTCCAACTCCAGATTGGCAGCAAAAGGTGACGAGTATGAGATTACAATTAAATGCGCTACTTAGCTTATACCAAAGGAACATCGGGAATATCCCTGAAGAGTTTGCTCACTTATTTACACCTCCTCCACAAGTATGACCATTATAAATATCTCTTTGTTGATGCTTGTGCTCGTGCTAAAACTTATAAGAAAGAAGAATAGTATAGTGATCATTGGTGGATTTTAGTGAATGAACAATTGATACTAGAAACGAGGACTCTAGGAAGTAATTCATTGAGTTCTCTTTAATTATTACTCATTTCTATTATTTTGTTAGAATGACTGTAATGCTAGTCTTTGCCTTGTTTGGCTCTTGAACAGTTATGTTTTCTGAAAATCTAGTTATGTTTTGTAAAGATCTGGCATTTTTTAGGAATCATGTGTGTGTTTGTGTAGCAATAAATAATTAAGTGGTTTGTTGACATAAACACACAGGGTGGCCTCTAAATGAAATTTTCTTTTACCAAGGGACCTTGATTTTACTCCATCGGCAGCACTTTCTGCAAGTTGTCCTTTATCATATAAGGACATATGTTGCAGTTTTTTGGTCTACCTTAGAAGGCTTCTTTGTCTGCCTTAGAAATGCATTTAATATGTTATTTCTGTTATAATTGTAAGCTTCTCTTCTGGTATGCGTCATTTTATTCAGTCAGACATCACTTATATGTATAAATATGCCTAATAGTTCTATATTTCTGAAATTAAAAAAAAAAATATATAAGGCGACTAATTTGTCACCTCCTTTGCAGTTGGAAAAAGTAATGAAGAGGATATATTGTACCTAGAAGTGGTTTTATATATGATAGATGGTTAGGGCTTCATGAGCTTCAACTTCAACACTCCCTTTGAGCTTCTATAGAGTCTAAATCATCAATAAGATATAACAACATTAACTTGAGTCTAAATCATCAATAAGATATAACAACATTAACTTGGACTTTTACTACTCCTAATTGGTAAAATCAGCACTACAACATGTACATAGCTAACATTAAATAAAGATGTTTTGGATGGTTGATTTCAATTGTCGCTAGCACGAATTATTAGGTTGTTATTCTATCTTGACAAGTTTGCTTGGAGTGTTTGAGTACATTATCTGTTGTGATGTAGGCTCGACATTATGAATAACTCAAAGTGTTCGACTTTATAATCTATTCTTCTTTTTGGTATTTTGTCGACAATCTCCATTTGATTGTTTGTACTAAGAGAAATTAGGGGTGGCAAAATCAACTAAATTGGTCATGATTTTATTAGTTGAATTTGCCACCCCCAGAAGGTTTCCTTTTAATAAGTCTTCCCACTCATGAGAATAAATTTTCTTTCCTTGTAACATCTAAAAACAAATGGCTAATATTACTCAAAAGTTGTCCATGACTATAGTATTTTTTCTTTTTGAGGCATCGAATGTAGAAAGTGCTACTCATTTGTCCACAGACAATTAAAAATCTTTATATGGAAGTAACAATGAAGATGGACTAAGGATTGATTAGAAGTCATTTAAGGATATTTTTAGATATTTTTGTTTGAATGAGACTTCAAAATATTAGTATTTTGATGGGATAATTTCATCATTTTGAATGATACTTTAAAATATTAGTATTTTGGTGATGTAATTTTAGAACGCTTTTGTTTTTGTATGATAAATATTATGCATATTTGATCTTTCAAGTTATGTTAAAATTACTAATTATAGAAATTTTAATACATAGGGTGCAATTAAATAGGATGTAAATATGGATTGACAAATTTGAATATTACGGCGTTTTAAAATCGTCATAATATAAAAATAATTTATTTTTTCTTACAATTACGATAGTTGCTAACTGTCATTCTATACAACAAAAAAAAATCACATTGACAAAGGGAAATAGCGGCGGTTCTATATATAAATTACGATGGTTTCTGTAAAACTATCGTAATATGTTTGTGATAGACGAAACTATGACATTTTCACAAAATGCCGTTATAGATCATTGTGGCGGTTATAAACCGTTGTATTGCATATAAACAACCACCGCAATAACCCTTGTTTTTTTGTAGTGATAGTCCTCGGACCCTATTTGGTTAGATCATATCGGCAAAAGTATGTGTTAGTACATTCGAATGTATTATATATGTGGGCATGCAATGCATATGACATATCAAACCTGCATACAATGTTAGATGGCAAAGACACATAATATAGAAAGAGATATATAACAAGAGATATAGTATAGAATATGTCATGAAATAATATATAATGGAGATGGACTATAATCGACAAATAAACACATGCGAGGTATTACAAGAATTAGTCCGAGGAAGACCTTCTATCGGTAGGAGCAGACTACTTGCCAAGAGTAATCTACATAACACCTTATGACACAGTCATTTCGGTGGATAAACACCTTTCTTATGACCCAGTCATTTCAGAAAGATTTTCAATATCATATCACATCATATCAATGTATAACCATTTCTTACACCCAATCATTTCAAAAATAGCTACCATTCCTATGCTAACATATAGTTGAAGAAAAGGGAGAGGACCCTTAGGGATAGCCCTGACGCCTCCAATTCATCGGTGCTAAGTCAAAACATCCAACAAGAATACTTATACATATATATATGCTTCAAAAGAGGCAATAGTCATTTCAAATTTTTTTAATACATATTTATGCTTAAAATCCAAACATTCTTCATAATCATACATACTTGTGCTAGAAAAGTCAAATCACAGTTCATAATCATCCTTCTCATGCATCAGAATATCTCATGCACATAACAATATGGTTCAAACACCCAATATGCTCAAAAAAGCCAGTAGTAATAGATGTTTATGTGATCACATTCTTATCATAACCATAATCTTATCAAAATCTTATACATAGACATAATTGGGCTTAACCTACTTTATAACTTTTGCAAATTCAATGCTCATGAATGCATATGCAATGAATGATATGAGATTAGCATGAGTTGTATAGATTCAATCTAAAATGAACAGTACAATACGAAATTCAGTTAAATCCTTAGGTAAAATCTACATTCAAATCATAACTTAGATTACCCATATTTAAATCAAACTTCAAGGGACAACGCATATTCAAATCTTCATGGTACTTATGTAATTCAACATATTAGGCCTTAAATCAAGTTAAAATCAATAATAAAGTATATACCACACTTCTATTCAATTTAATAAATAATAATCTTCAATATCCATAATTAAAGTAAGAAAAAATTTCATAAATCAAGTGTAAAAAAGTTTTGGGTCTTCTTTGTTGAAAGCAACCAAAAATCAATCCCACATACCATAGCTGATGAAGAAGATTCAACAAGAAATCTAATGAAGAAAAGGGTTTTCCATTGATTCCGAAACTTAGTCTTCACAAGAGCCTTTGAGAGAGTTGTTAAGTAGAGTTCAATATAATTCTAAGTTTAAGGATGAAATAAAATGGGACAAATACACTATAGTTCATTTGAATGTCTTTAGGTAGCATACAAAGTCACAAAAGACCGTTAGTAAGAGCCATAATTGTGAAAATATCACTAATAAAATGAGTAGAAAAATTAAAGTCAGGGGTCTCAAAAGGAGGGGTATAAGGACAGTGATAGGGCATATGGACTATACACTTGGTCCATGATCTGACACTTAGAAAAATTCTTCATGACAAATGTCCAAGATTGTGATTTGATAAATAGAAAATTTTGATATAGGCATGCATATGGACGACTTCATGGTCCATACCAACGAATACGAACCATATGCCTCTTTCATATAACTTCACTTAGAAAAATTCTTCACGACAAAGTTTAAAGACAGTAATCTAATACTTAGAAAATTTTCACTCCAGCACCTATATAGGAGACCTCACAGATTGTGAAGGGTCATATGGTCTATGAGATGGTTCGTGTGATATGCCTTGGCTTTAAAACTATGGAATTTCTAGGCTATGGCTACCACAAAGTCAAACACATAGTCTGTGAAGCCTTACATGGCCTGTCTTGGGTTCATGTGTCGTATGCCTTCGTTCTAAACTCCATGTTAAAGCCCATACACCCCAAACAAGGCTAAGGGCCACTTCAAGAAGGTCCATACATTCCATATGGCATCACACCAATCGTGAAGGCTTCGTGAAACATCATGTTGGTCCAATACTTTTTGAAATCACATTCCAAGCTCTATCAAAGTCGTTCTGTGTGCGAATACTTATAGTGTTAAAGCTTTATATTTGTTGGACTCATGTGTCAAGAGCAGTGTGTCTAGTGGACTCTCGTGGATTAGTGTGTAGACGCCCACACCTAACTTTAAGAGGTTATGGGGCACTTAATAGGAAAAGCTTTTATGTCTTGCTTCTATTCATTCATTTCTTCATATCACATGATTTTAGTGTATCTAATCTACTCCTTCTACACAAGTGTTGACTATTGGATCCCATCGATTAGTGGGAGAGCTAGAGTCAACTAATGTGGCTCTCATTCTAGGTCGACGCAGGGTTCGTGATATTACTAGGACCCTAGGCTTACTAGAGGGGTAGCTCCACCTGGATGGTACACTAGAATAACTTTTCTAGATCCTACTTATGAGATAGAGTGGCCTACAAATCCGATTACACTGCCCTCAGCCTTTGTCACCCTTATTTCGGGAGTTGCTCTTGATGGTATTGGCTAGATTAGGGGAAGTACCTTCTGTGCTAACTATTATTAAGATATCCATTTCTATAGCATGGTGGGTCTATTTATAGCTCTATTTGAGCCAGCAATGATTCATGTGGGCCTTCTTCAGCCCTAGCAAATCCTTCTAAGACTGCTACGATTTTACTTCAAATATGGTAGTGGGGTCTAAGGTCTCAGTTTGAAAGTTGGCTATTACTTCATCTATTGGACCACCCTTATTTATGGTGCAACCATGCCATGTCTATAACTAAGCAGAAAATTTTTGAGCGATTTATGCGCTTTGCTCCCTCGAGATTTAATGGCACCACTAGGATAGAGCTTATGATTTCTTGTCAGAGTGATAGGATTTGCTATGTAATTTAGCCAATTTATGGTCGTATGGAGTTGTGTACACCTTTTACTAGTTTATCAACCTAACTAAGGAGTGGTGGAGGTCAGGTTTAGCATACTAACCTATTAGACCTCCAATAATGGCATGGGAGCAGTTTATAGGGGTATATCTGGAGAAGGTCATGCCTTACAGCCTTCAGCACAACTGTAGGGATGAGTTTTATAGACTTCAATAGGGTTCTATGTCCATATCTATCTATGAGGCCAGATTCCATACATTGTCCAAATTTTCCTTATCCAGCATCCCTTCTAAGTTTGAGCGAATTCAGTGCTTCGCCAAGGGATTGTATATTTAAGAGGCTATAACTTCCTTGGATATGGTTGGAGGCACATTTGTGAGTGTAGTGGATCATGCTTGTTTGATAGAGCACATCTAGTTTGAGATATAAAGTAGTGGAAGAGGTTCCACAAGCACATCTAGTTTAGAAGACACCTACAGTGTGATAGGGAGTTTCAGAGGTAGGAACATCAGGGTCGAGTAGTCCATGCAACTATGTCAGCTTTTGATAGTATTAATAGGACTCAATCTACTGAGGTAGGCCATGATAGTTACTTTGGTGCCCCAAGGCAGGGTTGATTTTTGGGGTATCCGACTAAAAGGTAGGAGAGTAAGGCTTATTATCAATGTAATGAGATTGTACAATTGTACTTTCATTATCCTCATTGTGTACCTCCTACTCAGACTTTACATTCTTAGCCAACTCATCTAGTGCCAGCACTAGCACCTGCACCTAAGAATACACCCAAAGCTATAAGGGGTGGTGCTAGATAGGGTCATAGTATAGTGAGAGGTGGCAGTCATTGAGGCCCCTAAAATAGTGGTAGCCATAGAGTTTTTAATGCTGTCCCAGATAGAGCCTAGATGGAGTCCTCAGATACAGTTATCAAAGGTATGGTTTTGGTATCCCACTATTCAACTTCAGTTTCATTTGATCAAGGCTTTATTTTTCTCTATGAATTAGCCTATTTTGCTTCTGATATTGATATCAAGTATGAATCACTTTCAAGCTTGTTTATGTTTCCACCTCGATAGGTGAATCACTAATGGTGAACCAGGTGTATTGAACGTTGTATTCTAACTTTTATGGGGAGATACACTATAGCTGATTTGATATTATTGGATATGGTTTACTTAATATGATATTAGGCATTGATCGGTATTCACTTTATCATGATATTCTTGACTACCTTGTGAAGACTATAACCTAATCTTGCCTTAAACTTTCTTAGTTAGTGTGGAATGAAGCACCTAGCTCCTATCCTCAGGGTTTTATTATTTCTCATATGTATGGTTATTGATTGATGGAGAAGGGATGCTTGCCCTATTTGGGTTATGTTCGGGCTATTTCTCACGAGTCCCCATCATTAGACACTACCAGGATTGCTAGAGAGTTTATGGATGTATTTTTGACTAACTTGCGTGGTATTCCTCTGGAACATGATATTAACTTTGCTATTAATATGGAGTTGGGTACCAATCCTATTTCTATTGCTCCTTAACATATGGCTCCGACTGAGTTGAAGGAGTTAAAGAAGTAATTGGAAGATTTGTTGAATAAGGAATTTATTCGTCTAAGTGTTTCTCCCTGGGGTGCTTCAGGGTACCTCAATATGATCCAATATTGATTTGAGGTCTGAGTATCATCAGTTAAGAGTTCAAGAATCTAATTTCTCAAAAACAAGTTTTAGAACATGTTATGGGCATTATGAGTTAGTGGATATGTATTTCAGGTTAACTAATGCCTCGATAGATTTTCTAAAGTTGATGAATGAAATGTTCAAGCCTTATTTAGACATCTTTATGATTGTGTTCATAGATGATATGTTGGTTTATACCAAGAGGAAGGCTGATCATGTTCAACACTGGAGGACCATACTTAAGAGATTGAGGGAAAACAAGTTATAGTTAAAGCTCTCAAAGTGTAAATGTTGGCTTGAGTTAGTTGTATTCCTTAGGAATGTGTGACAAAGGATTGTATTATGGTTGATCCAGCCAATATGACAGTTTTTCGTGAGTGGCCTAGGCCTACTTCTGTTACTATGATTTAGAGTTTCATTCGTTCGTTTCATTCCTCTATTGCAGCCCCTTAACTAGATTGACTCAGAAGGACGTGGCATTTCAGTGGTCAAAGTAGTGTGAGGCATGATTTTAAAAGCTCAAGGATTTGTTGACTTTAGAACCAATTATTACTTTATCCAAGAAGGAAGTGTCATTCATGGTATATCATTATGTTTCTACTGTGGATTTGGATGTTGTATT
>JAOTQJ010000099.1:10655745-10681529 GCA_025642045.1 Solanum sejunctum | reverse complement strand
GTCTGAAGCAGGCACCCAGGCAGTGGTACAAGAAGTTTGACTCATGCATGGCTAGTCAAGGGTACAAGAAAACTTCGGCAGATGAATGTGTCTACATTCAGAAGTTTTCTGAAGGAAATTTCATTGCTCTTCTATTATATATAGATGATATTTTGATCGTAGGGAAAGATGCAACGAAAATCAACAAGCTGAAGAAGGAACTCTCTAAGTCTTTTGATATGAAAGACTTAGGACCAGTTCAACAAATATTGGGAATGCAGATCACCCGAGACAGGAAGAATCGAAGGTTATAGCTATCTCAAGAAAAGTATATTGAACGAGTGCTTGCACGGTTCAACATGAACAATGCCAAACCAATTAGCATTCCATTAGCCAACCATTTCAAGTTGAGCAAGAGATCGTGTCCATCATCCAAGGAAGAGATTGGGGAGATGTCGTTTGTATCATATTCTTCAGTAGTTGGAAGTCTGATGTATACGATGGTGTATATAAAGCCAGATATTGCTCACGTAGTGGGAAGGGTGAGTTATTTTCTCTCTAACCCCTGGAAAGTGCTTTGGGAGGCAGTAAAGTGGATTCTCAGGTACCTTAAGGGTACAATGAAATTATGTCTTTACTACGGGGGAATTGATCCAATCTTGGAGGGCTATACAGACGCAGATATGACAGGAGATCTTGATAGTAGAAAATCTATTTCAGGGTTCATTTTCACTTTTGCAGGGGGAGTTGTTTCATGGCAGTCAAGACTATAGAAGTGTGTTGATTTATCCACAACCGAAGCAGAATACATTGCTGCAGTAGTAACTGGAAAAGAGATGTTGTGGTTAAAGCGTTATCTCTAAGAATTTGGAATCAAGCAAAAGGAATATAAGGTACATTGTGACAGGCAGAGTGCTCTGGATTTGAGCAAGAACTCCATGTACCATTCTCGTACAAAACATATTGATATTCGATATTATTGGATATGCGAGGTGATGGGTCGACAACTGTTGAAACTAGTAAAGATTCATACGAAGGAGAATCCAGATGACATGTTGACAAAAGTGGTGACTCGAGAGAAGTTATAGCTATGCAAAAATATAGCCAGGATGCTTGTTCTGGATATGGCTGGAGGGGGACAATTGAAAAGGTCCATCCATTAGTAGCCATTATTGAATTGACTGCTTGTTCAACAATGGTTGCAAAGTAGCAAAGTTAGAATTGTATTTTTCTTGTCATTGATGTCATCAATGACATCAAAGGGGGTAGAATTTCTCCTATAAAAGGAGCTGCTGAGCTCCATATCACCAAGAACACCAAGAAAGAGTTTAATGTGTGAGGTTGAGAGTTGTTTTGTAAATCTATTCTTGTAAGTAATAGAAGAAATTTTTCCTCTCAAATTTGTGTTTACCAACGCTCAATTGATCCTTTAGCTTCAACAATACTCAGTTTGTTCTCCATCAATTATAAGTATATGATCAAAGTCAATAATTTTCCATGTAATGCACACTGGATAGTGTTTCAAATTTGTTGATGCTTTTCTCAATTTGATGTATACTCGTAATTCCATTATATTTCATATTGAAATTGGCATTGAATCTTCATCAATTTTATCAAGGAATTCAAAAATATTGATGGAGAGATTGACATTTGGATGTGTTGAAATCACTTGTATGAATCCATTGAAATCATTATCCATTGTAATAAGCACTCCATCCATAAAATAATTCATAAAATTTTTTGTATTATTTCATTCACCACTATGATGAATCAAAACTACCAAAGATGTCCATTTCCCATCGATAAGTTATGTTGATTTACGTACTATTTTTTACCTTTTATTCACTGACTCAATTTTGGGGAGTTGTAAAAGGGGTAAACCACGTCTCTTTTTTAAGCTTTCATTGACTGTTGGTTATTTTTTTTTAAAAAAAAACTTTATGAAATTGCCTTTTAAAATTTGGAACAGAATTTGCTAATTATTTAGAGGGCATTTGGATGGGCTTCAAAGTTGGTCAAACCAGTTTTTAAATCCTTTTTAGCTTATAAAAGTATTTGACAATTTTTAAAATAAGTTTAAAAAAATAAAAATTGCTTCAAATAAGTTAAAAGTTAAAATCAATATCTTTCAACTTTTTATTTTTTGGCTTATAAGTAGTTATAGTTTGTACAAAAAAAATTAGCTTTTTATCCTAAATATTTTTTCATATTCCCAAAAAATACCCTTAACTAAAGTAATCCTAAAGAGTCATTTGGTAGTAGGGATTAAGGAAAATAATCCAAAGATTAGGAGAATGATATTAGTTAATACTATATTTGATAGAAATTGGACTCATGTATTAACTAATCCATGTATTAGTTAATACCTCATACATGATATTAAGGAGTCGTTTGGTAGAAAAATGAATAAATACAGTGATTAGTTATACAAGGATTAACTAATACCAAATGGGAGATATTAGCTAATCCCATGTATGTGGCATTAACAAATACCAAAAATCCTACCAAACATTGAATTGTGTGGACTAAATTATAATTCAGGGGCTATTTGAATTAGCACATCCTACCAAACGGGCTCTTAATACCTTCCAATTGGTGGTATTAGCTAATCCCTTGAATTTAATACCATGAGATTATATATAAAGACAAAAACGTCCCTCAAATTCTTTTATGCTTTTTTTATTTTCTTGATTTTGTATTTTACATTTATAATTTGTACTAGTAAATTTATTTAAATAAATTATTTTATAAAATTTATTTGTTTGCGGGTTCATATTTTCATAATATAAAAATAAATAACTTATCATGTCAAATTTTAAATTTGATTTATTTGTGGTTTCATATTTACATAATAGACAAAAAATATTTTGCCATGTCAATTTTTTTAATAATTAATTTAGTTGAGTGATTTTATTAATACAAAACAAAGTCTAATGATATTAAATAAAATCTCAAAGTTGAGTGGTCTTGTAAGATATAAACACTATATTAAAACTACAACTTTCAATTTTTATGTGTAAATATAGATTGTCTATTTTATAATTATTTACCATCTTTTCTATTTTAATAATAGATGGTCTATCTTTATTAAATTAAAGATTGACATATTATTAGTCATGAATTTATTAAGATTACAATTATTTATTCTCAAATAATTCAAGTGAGAAAATAGCAAACATAATGACAAAATTATTATTTTCCTAACTAGTTAGATGTCACAAAAGAAATCTACTTTGATCTAATTACATGAAATAGAAAATCTCATAATAATTCAAGGGCATAGTTGAAAAGAAACTTTTTATAAAATTTTAAACCAAGCACAAAATTAAACGAAAAGCAATAAATCAAAAATGGGATAAAAAATAATTCTGGCATAACTAATCCCTGCATTATTCATTTTTGTAACAAACGACCCCTAAGTAATCTCTCCCTTCTCATTCTTTCAAACCACCACCCAACACTCCTACGCTCTTCTCGTTGCTCTTCTCACCGCTGCTCCAAACTTGTATATTGATTATATATATATATATTACTCATGAACACAATTAAAAGACATCTTAAAATTTTCATGTGATTTATCCAAATTATATGTAAGTAATACATTTATATTGATTTTGTATTAAAATATAAATTTATTTTACTTTAGTTTATTTTTTTAGACACAAAAATCTTAAAGTAATCAGTTTTTATAATATTAACAACTTGAAGGATATTTCAGACATGTTTAATTAAAAAAGTGCTTAACAACACTTATATGCCAAACACAACAATAATTTTTTTCAGCTATAACCCTTTTATCCAAATACGTAACTACTTATTTTTCAAATAAATTTCAGTACTTTAAGAAGTGCTTATAAAGTACTTTTTAAAAGTTATTTTTTTAGCTGATCCAAACAGGCTTTTAGTTGTCTATTAAATGCTAATAAATGATGTGCTAAATATTGTCAATAATATCTAATACTTATCTTTATATGTCAATTACTCTTCTTTTTTCCTTTATAAAAAATAGACCAAGAAGGTCATGAGTTCAACACAACTCAAATTAGCCCTAGGTCATTAGACTTTTTTTGCCTTTTTTTTCAGTATTTTTTCTTTTAGAAAAAAGTTTATTTTGCTTTTATTTTTATTGTAACTTTTTATATAGAAAAATAGAACTTTATTTCTTTTCTTGTCTTTTTTCTTTAAATTCATGTATTTTTTTGTAACACCTCATAAAATTACTGAAATATCCCTATAAAGTAATCATCATATAACACTTCTTCCCAAGCTCCAATGAAAAATTCGAGACTGGATTTGCGATCAGCACGAAAAATTGAGCGAAAAATGGCCTTAATTTGATTTTAGAGCAACTGAGTAGAAATAAATAATTTTCACTAATTAATTGGAAAATAGTATTAGTCCGTGCCCCTGGCATGACGCGGACGGGACGGGGACTGACACTTATGTTTTTTTTGAAAGTTTTGACGTAAATTTGAAGGAACAAAATTTCGCGAAAAACACATGTCCTCGTCCCTAGCGCGATGCGAATATGATTTTGCGGGATAGAAATTATTTTTTTTATTATGGGAAGGCCTTTTGGTCATTCCCCAAACCTATCTAAGTTCGGGAAGGCCATTTGGTCAATCCCGAACCTATCTAAGTCCTAAAAACGTGTTTAAGAGTCCTTTTATTCAGATTAAGGGTTTCAAAACTCATTTTTCCTAACTTCTACGTAAAAGTTCTTAAGAGAGAAAGAAGAGAAAGCTTGAGAATTCAAGATTGGGGTTAATTTCTTGAAGACCATCGAGTGTGTTCTTCATCTAGGTACGTAAGGCTACCTAAAACATGTGATTGTTCTCCCATGTGCCCCATTGAATGCAGTAGATTGATAATTGAAGGTGATGAGTTTTGTCTGCAAAATTCTTAAATATTTTAGTGAAAATTATTTTTATATTACATATATTTTCTTAAATTAATGATCATCATAGCTTGACTTATTTGTTTAAATGAATTGTTTGAATGATTATATAAACTCTACATGATTACTTTGTTAAAAATTACAAGAATGAACTTAGGGGTGGATGTCTAGAGCCTTGACCATATGGGTGTGCTTGCTTGTTGTGGTCCAGGTCCTGAGTTGAATGTGTTGATGAGTGATGTTTATGAGATTGATATCCTTAGAGTCTTAAAGAGGTTGAATTTAATTTTAAAGAATGTTCCTAACTCCTTGAGTTGATAGATGATGAGATGAGTTGATGTTCCTTGTCCAGAAGAGACTAAGTGATGAGAAATCTTGATTGTTTGATAGCTTATGAGCATGTTGAGTTCTGGGAGGAGTATTGAGCATCAAATTGAGAAAGAGTGAGTCCCACTCGCACTCATTAACTATGTCGCCAATGATCTTAGGCGTATTTATACTCCTAACTAATCAAAAATCCCATAAATAGAGTGACACTCGAGGGTCAAATCATAATGTTTTAAACCTTTTTGTAATTATTTTGTGTATTTTACTAATGCTGGACCAAGTGCACCATATTGTTGTAATTTTTATGAATTTTTACTACAATACATCGCTTTGGAGTGATACATGAACCAAGTGGAGACAACCAACATGTGGCAAAGCTAAGAAAATGTTTAACACCTGGTCCGCGTTTAGATCCTCATCACGGACCAGTGTTAAATGGGTGCTTTCTGAGTCAGCTGACAAAAATAGCAAATGGGCAAAAATAAAGCTAAGTTCGTGACGCAGACTTGAGTAAAAGTTGGGAAAAGCCAAATTTTCAGCGATTTTTAGTGCTATAAGAGATCCCACATTTACTGTAATTGATGAGTGTGTTATCTTTGGACGCGAAAACAGTGAAGAAAAGGAGAAGACAAGTTCTTCGACCTTTTGTTAGTTGCATTTATTGATCTTCTTGTTTTGATTATGAGTTCGAATATGTATTTGGTGCGTAATCTTAATATGAGTTGCTAAACTCACCATTTTCTAGGATTGTAACTATAGACAATGCTTTAGTTGTTGAATCTTTACATTTATGAATGAGTTGTGATTATTTTATGCTCCTTAAATCATCCATTTTTAAGCTTGATCACCATGAAAATGAACTTGTTGTGTATCATAAATCGAAAGATGTTGTGATGCATAGAACATAGGTAGTATAAGAAACTTATTTGATTTATGAAAATAAATTGATTTGTGTATTAGAGAATTGTACAACTACCTCTAAACCTTGCTTGATTCAAAATAAAGGATGAAATCTTTAAAGCGTTTTATTGGATTGTCTATCCCCACTCAATGATATAGTTAGGCAAATACTAAAAATAAGCTAAAAAGAGGTGTGCATTCCTATTTTGGTAATTTCAATCCTTTGAATCAACAATCGACAACTCAATCATAAGTGTAATGTTTAATAATTAATTCGGCATCGACAAAGTTACGTTCCCAAAATTTTATTTATATTGATATTTAATCACAAAAATCAACTTGAATATAATCATACTTCCTAGTTCTTAATAGTTCATAAGCTAGTTTGTAATAATACTTTTAATCAAATTTCATTCAATTTTTCATCAACATAAAAATTTGGAAAATTACCAAGTTATCAAGTCTCTTGGGTTCGACATCCCGATCTTTAAAAGATTACTGTATTACTTGTTTCGACTACCTACACTTGCGTATGATAGAAGCCAACAAGTTTTTGGCGCCATTATCGGGGACTTGAAACATAATTTGGTTAACTTTCTAAGTTATTTGTATTTAAGTATTTGCTGCATTTGATCTTGTTTGTGCTTTGTTGCAAGTGGATTTCTAAAGTGGAAAGTCACGAATCTTACTTTCGTCAATCTAAGAAGAGAGCAGGAGTTGTGCTTCATATTTCTCAAAGAAGATTTGGATCTCATTGAAAGAGGAATGGCTGAAGAAAATCCACCCGCACCATAAGCACTTGCACCATCAGCTCCTAGATCGGTTTGGGACGTGGCAATCCCATGTATTACAAATGTTACTAGTTGTTTTATAAAGCCGGAGCCAGGTGGCATATGAGAACTTAAATAAAATATGGTCTAATTACTACACCCTAACTTGACAATTTACTGAGTTGCCACACGAGGACCCTCAGGTACATCTCTAAAATTTTTTTTAGAGATTGCTAACACATTTATTCCTACAGGGGTGAATTGAGATTATGTAAGGATGACCTTGTTTCCATTCTCACTCTTGGGGGAAGCACAAAGGTGGTTGCAAATTGAACCACCTAATTCCATAAATTCTTGGGATACACTTGCTCGGAAGTTTCTTTTTCGATTCTTTACCTCTGGTAAGACTGCAAAATTAAGAAGTGAAATTTTGAGTTTTAGATAAAAGCACGGAGAAAATTTATATCAAGCTTGGGATAGGTTTAAAACTTTTCTTATAAATTGCTCTCATCATTGTCAATCTAATGAGGTATTAGTTCATACCTTCATTGAAGGATTACCAAACACCAAAATTCTTTTTGATTCTGCTGCAGGTGGCAAGCCTTGGAGAAAACATATGATGAATTGTACACACTTCTTAACTGTAGAACACAAGGAAATTCGGAATAGAATAGAGGAACTAATCGAGCGGTGGTTCCCAAATAGGCTGGTATGTATAGATGCCATAGCTGCTTTACCGGCATCATTATCAGCCATGCAAAACTTGATGACTACCCAATTCAAAAACTTGACCTTGGGTTAACAACAAAAGGCACCGATACCTTTGGGTCAACATTCTGCCTCCATAAACTTAGTGCGATAACAACAAAGCAATTAGTGCGAGATATGTGAAAGAGGTGATCATACTGCCGAGTTTTGTGGGTCAAATCCAAAGGTCGTAAATTTCATGAACAATGCAAACCGAGGTGGTTACCAAGGGTTTGGTAACTCCTACAACCCAAATTAGAGAAATTATCCAAATTTCTCTTGGGGTGGAAATCAACACAATCCGGGCCCATCTCAACTGCAATAGCCACAAGGGGGCAGTGATATCAAAATCAACAGATGCAACAACTGGTAAAACAGGTCAATTCGAATACTATGTCAAATAGTGAAGTCCTAAGGCAAATTTTGGCAAATCAAAATCGGCAAAAAGAAGAGATTAAAAGGCATAAGCAAAATTTCCAAAACTTACAGAAATAATTAGTACAATTAGCAAGCTCAATAAATCCTAGGCCCCAAGGTAGTTTGCAAGGAGACACCAACCCAAATCCCAAGCAAGTTCATGCCATGAGTATAAGGAGTGGGAGACTGTTAATCGAGTTGACCCCAAAGAAGAAAGAAATGGCTGGACTAAGAATGATTCAAATTGAGGAATTCAAACAACCTAGTATATCCAATGACGGGGCAATTCTATTGCCCAAGCCACCCCCTCCATTTCCTCAAAAATTTAAAAAGAAGAAAGAGGATGAGTGCTTCCAAAAGTTCATTGGGCTTCTTAAGCACGTACAAATTAATTTATGTCTTATTGATGTTTTACAGGGAATCCTAAAGTATGCCAAGTACATGAAAGATATTGTGGCAAACAAGAACAAATTGGGAGAATTTGAAATAATGGCACTCACGGAAGCGTGTAGCTCACCGATCTTAAACAAAGCACGATCACCTACCAAATTGAAAGCTCACGGAAGTTTCACAGTCCAAGTAACCATTGGGAGTTACTTAAATGCCAAAGACTTGTATGATGTAGGACCAAGTATCAACCTCATGCCTAGCTCATTGTTCTTAAAAATTGGGGCTTGAAAAATCAAAGCCCTCTATCATAGTGTTACAATTGGCAGACTACTTGTTAGCAAGGCCGGATGGAGTAATAGAGGATGTCTTAGTTTACGTGGGATCTCTTATTTCTTTGGTGGACTTTGTCATTCTAGATTTTGAATCGAATCCTGAAGTTCCTTTTACACTTGGACGCCCATTCTTGGCTACCGAATGTGGCTGTAAGGAGGCTCACCATGAGAGCCCATGACAAGGTTGAGGTCTTTGATGTGTATAAAGCAATGAAATTGCCTATTGCAATATGAGGACTTGGCAGCTATAACAATGATTGACACAACTGTCACTATGAATCAAATTGAGGTACAAAACCCATTAGCTCGAGTTGTTAAATCAAGGACTAGTAGGTGATGAGGAGGCCCTAAAAATAGAAAATGTGCTGAATAAACATGTTAACATATTCAAAAAGGGAGTGGCACCATTGAATATGTTGTTACGACCTCTTCTTAAACTCTAAATTAAAGAACCTCCAAAGCTAGATTGAAACCGTTGCCACCACACTTAAGGTATGTTTTTCTTGAAAAGAATCAAACTTTACCTGTGATAATTTCTTTTTCATTGACTGCAGAACAGGTGAAAGAAATGATAGCAGTACTTAGGAAGAGAAATAAAGCAATGACTTGACAAATGTTAGATATCCATAGAACTAACCCAGCTTTATGTATGCATTGGATTTTATCGAAGAAGAACACAAGCCAGTGGCCCAACCACAAAGACGACTGAATCCAATTATGAAGAAGGTGGTTAAGAAAGAGGTGACTAAGTGGTTGGATGCAGAGATCATTTTTCCCATTTCAGATAGCAAGTAGGTTAGCCCAGTGTAATGCATCCCAAAGAAAGGTAGAATGATAGTGATTACCAATGACAAAAATGAACTAATCCCCTCTAGAACAGTCATCGGGTGGCACATTTGTAAATGCTTGACAGGTTGGCAGGATAAGAATACTATTGCTTTCTAGATGGGTACTCAGGATATAAACAGATCACCATAACACCTGAAGATTATGAAAAGACGACATTCACTTGTCCGTATAAAACATATACCTTCAAACGCGTGCCATTTGGACTTTGTTATACACCGGTTACATTCCAAAGATGTATGATGTCAATATTCCATGACATGGTAGAGGAGTTTGTGAAGGTATTTATAGATGACTTTTTTTGTATTTGGTGATTCTTTTGATAGTTGTTTGAATAATCTTGATAGGGTGTTGGCTAGATGTGAGAAAACTAACCCCGTCCTAAACTAGGAGAAATGTCATTTCTTTGTAAAGGAGGGGCTAGTTTTGGGGCATAAGTCAAAGCAGGGCTTTGAGGTGCATAGGCGATCAAGAAGTTACCACCACCAGTTTTGGTCAAAGGAGTCAGAAGGTTTTTGTGACATGCGGGATTCTACCGTTGGTTCATCAAAGACTTTTCCAAAATCACCAATCCATTGTGCACCCTGCTTGAGAAAGAGGTACCCTTTCATTTTGATGATTCTTATTTGCAAGCTTTTGAGGTACTGAAAAAGAAACTGGTGGAGGCACCAATACTAACCGTTCCTAACTAGGAGTGCTATTTTGAGCTTTTGTATGATGCCAGCGACACCACTGTGGGTACAGTCCTTGGGCAGCATAGAGGTAAGTTGTTTTATCCTATTTACTATGCTAGTGAAACTTTAGATGTAGCCCAAAGTAACTACACAGTCTTAGAGAAGGAGATGCTGGCACTAGTGTATGCATTTGATAAGTTTAGATCATATTTAGTGGGCACCAAGGTCATAGTGTTCACAGACCATGCTGAGGTAAGGTATCTGTTTAATAAAAAAAGATGTAAAGCCCCGTTTAATTAGGTGGATTCTCTTACTTTAAGAGTTTGATCTTGAAATTAAAGACAAAAAGGATGTGAGAATCAAATTGCAGATCACTTGTCACGGTTGGAGAATGACACCTACATAGGTGAGCAAACACAGATTAGAGAGGAGTTCCCAGATGAACAGTTGTTAGCAATTGAGGCAGAATAATTACCATGGTATGCTGATATAGTGAACTACTTAGTAAGTGGTTTATTCCCTTTGGATGCTACATACTAACAAAAGAATAGCCTAGCTCAATGAGGCAAAAGCTTACATTTGGTATAATCCTTATCTATTCAAATAAGGGGATGACAAAACGGTGAGAAAATGTGTACCTGAGGCTAAAATACAAAAGATCTTAGAAAGATGCCATGCCTCACCTTGTGGAGGCCATCATGGGGGTGAAAGAACAACTCACAAGGTGCTACAATCAGATTTTTTCTGAACTTACTCTTTTTGATGATACTATAAATTTTGTTAAAACTTATTATGCATGCCAAAGACTTAATACTATCTCTAGAAGACATGAAATTCCATTGAATAACATTTTAGAGATAGAAATTTTTGATGTTTGGGGCATGGGCTTCATGGGTCCATTCTCGCCCTCTTTTAAAAATCACTATATTTTTGTTGCAGTGAATTATATATCAAAGTGGGTGAAAACAATTGTTGTGCCCAACAATGATGCCAAGGTTGTGAGCAAGTTCCTCAAGAAGCAAATATTCACCAGATTAGGTACTCTTAGAGCCATTATAAGTGTTGGAGGAACACACTTCATCAATCAAATAGTAAAGAACTTCTTGGCCAAATACGATGTGGTACATAAGATGGCCACGGCATACCATCCTTGAACCAGCGGGCAAGTAAAGGTGTCTAATAAGGAGACCAAGCTGATCTTATAAAAGATGGTAAGCGCCACAAGGAAGGATTGGTCCTCCAAACTTGATGAAGCTTTGTGGGCATACTAGACTGCTTACAAAACACTAATTGGTATATCACAGTATCTATTGGTGTATGGAAAAGCTTGTCACCTCCTCGTGGAATTAGAGTATAAAACATATTGGGCCATAAGAAGGCCGAATCTTGACCCTGCGTTAGCATGAAGGAAACGGTTGGAACAACTAGAGGAGTTAGACGAGTTTCGGCTCCAAGCTTATGAAAATACCAAGCTTTATAAGGAAAGAACAAAGAAATGGCATGACAAACATATCATCAACTGCAACTTTGAGCCCGAAAAATAGTTATTGCTTATTAACTCTGCTTAAAGTTGTTTCTAGGGAAGCTAAGGTCAAAATGGAGTGACCCGTATGTTGTTGTATTAGTTACACCCCAAGGAGCTATGAAACTAAAAGACGTAATCTCGAATCAAACATTTTTGGTAAATGGTCAACGTGTGAAGCATTACCACGAGGAGGACACAAATCAAGTTGTGGAGGCCATTGATGTGGCCAAAAATGAATTAATATCAGTGAGTCGTGCCGCGACATTAAATCAAGTGCTTCACGGGAGGCAACCCATGGTGAGGTAACATGTATTTAAGCTTGTGTGTGATTTGAATAATAATAATAATAAAGTGGGTTTCTCATGCATTTTAAATCTTGAAAAAAATTTCTGAAAACTCAAAAATTTTGCAAAAGTGAACCAGTCCGCGACAGCTCCACGACGCAGACTTGGCCCATTTTGGGGTAAAAATTTTAATCCCCATTGATCATTGATTCGTTGAATATTTTTTGAAAAGTTTTGTTCAAGTTAACATAGTTTGATGTATTTAAGCATTTTCAGGTGTTCGGGGAATGTCACGTGGCTTGGAATGAAAAATGATTTTTTTGAGCCCAAAAATAGTGAGCATCCATGACATATTCATGATGCGGATGCATCGTGGATGTACACTGTCTTAGGTGCCAATCACGTAAAAAATTAAGTGTAAATGAGCGATAGATTTGCGATGCAGAAGCGTCGCAAATATATGTAAAATTTTTCGTGTTTTACATGGGATCCACCCCTTCAAATACCCTAAAAATATTTTTCTGCCATTTTTCTTACCCAAATCCGATCCCCATTCCAATTTTCTCCTCCCTTTCACGCGACCACTCAATGTTCAAATGTCCCCGTGTCGTGAAGGTTGATTTTCACATATTTTAATCATTTTTATCACCTTTTCTTTATAGGTAAGTGCTTAATTCGAACTGTCTTGTTCTTGATTTAAGTTTGAACACTGTTTGGAGTTGTTAGATACAGTTGAAGTGGGTAAAGTGTATTTGTGCAAATATTTTTGAGTATTAATGGGTGTTAGTAAATTTAGATCTAAATGCTTGTTATTGAACTTTGTGGTCCAAATTTTTGAGTGTATGGATCCCTAGGCCGAAAATCATGTAAAAATTAGAGAGATTTCTTGAAAATCATGTGAAAATTAGAGAAATTTCAGTTGAGAGTAAAATTTGATGTTGAACATTGTTGAAATTATGTAATGTTTTCAAGCATGGGGTATTTTGTGAGATTACAATGTTGAAAATTGAATTCTTTTGTGTTGTAATTTTCTTGAAATTGAATTTTAGATGTCTGAATGAGGTTGTCTTATTCCTATGTTATGAAGTTTTTTTCAAATTCAATTGAGAATTGCCAAGATTATTTGCAATGGGTAATGTGGATACTGTGGGACTATGTTACAATTGAAATTTGAATAACTGGAATATTTTTATAAAAAATTTAGGGCATCATCTCTAGTTAACCCTTTGCTCAAATGTTCAAAATTGTGATAAATAAATTGTACCTACGTTTGATAACTCAACTGTCATGATTGTCTTTGAGTAATGGTTTCTCTACTTGCCATTCTTCTGTCAATACGTTGTAGTCTCAATTGGGTATGGATATGTAAACACTTGAGAAAACAGGAGTATGATGAATGGTTCTTTGTTGACTTATGCTTTGTGATGAATTAGGGAAATATGATGCATATGTTCGAGGGAGGGACTGAAATGACTTGTGATGCTAACCTTAGATTATCCTTGGGTCAAAATGTCATTATATGTTATTCATAATTTCTGAAATTGGCATGTTTACTTCATTATTGAAGTTATAAAATCAGGGACTAATTTGGGAAGTCTGAGTACCTTCTCTTGTATATGTTTGAGATTAAGTGTAGACTCTTGGGAAACGTAACCAGATATTAACTGTGGACTTGTTTTAATGCATGAATTATGTCTCCCCGTGGATGTCGTGGCTCTCAATCTAGAGGAACTGGACCCTCCAACACTCGTAAAAGGGCAAGAGATATACCACAAATGCCAAAGGATACCCAAAGAATTCCAAGGGCCTGCTTCGGAGCCAAAGCAATTGACAGGGAAGGAAAATGGCGGTACGAATCTCATGACGAGACTAAATACTACTCGAATATGCCTATTGATATCGACTCGCTGAGGAATGAATACTCGAGAATCTTGGAAAGGTGTTTGGATTTGCAGTTGGGATTCCTTTTCCAACATCCTCGACCTTGTAATCTTAGCATGGGGCGTGAATTCTATGCAAATATGAGTAAGGACCCAATAGCTCAATAATAATTGTTCACAGTGTGGAGGTAAACTTTTCTCCATTTGCTATTAATGGGGTCCTTGGCACCCCATCTGAGATTCCTACAGGTACTTTCAATAATCTCTGCCTCCACCTACCATATTGTGAAATTTGCCACACTTTAGCGGGACTGATCTCCACTGCTAAATAGGTCCTCTATGCTGATAAGGGTCACCATCTTTCCTTCCCATTTGCACATATGTCAAAGGAGGCAAAAGTTTAGGTCAATCTGGTCACACACTCATTCTTCCCAGGATGACACTTCTCTAATATCCCTAGGGATAACGTCTGCCTCACTTATGCACTCATAATAGTGATGACATTGAACTATAGTGCCATTTCAGGCTTGCAATGAGAAAGGCAAAGACCCACAAAGGTCGAAGTTATGCATTTAGGGGTCTTATATTTGAGTTATGTCGTAGTACAAGTGTACCAGAGGAGGAGGCAGACTATATCCCTATCATTTAGGCCCCCCATATGTTGCTACTCATGGTAAGGGGACTGATGTGTATCTGGGACCAGTATTGACCACCGCTGAGAGAGATTATCAGGATAAGCTAATTATAGCCCATATGTACGGGCTACAGATGTTGCTTCACCAAATAGGCGATCGACCCTCCACCCCCGAGGAGCTCCGTAATGTTGAGGTCTGATATCCGTTAAATGATAATGCCAAAGCTATGCTGGGAATAGGCCTGAGATTCATTGAGACATTGGAAGATGATGTGCCCACGGACCTAAGAGAAGAGCATGGGGAGTCTGAGGAGTCAAAGGATGAGGAGATAGCTAAGGATCCACCTTTTTCTATGGGGGGAGAGCCTATTTTACCTGTCCCTCCGGATGATGATGAGTGAGCACAACTTTTCCATCCCACTAGACATGTATGGCAAGCACTAAGGATGGTCCTACATTCTAATTGCGGGGTGGGAAAGCCTCAGCTGCTTTAACATTTCAAAGCTGGTTTTAGTTGATTTTATTTTGAGACATTAGCTTTTATTATTAGTTTGAGACATCTTTTAATATTTTTGGATTATGACTTATGTTTTTAAGTAGTATTGTATTTGGGTTTTCAGATTTAAATAGTGAAGTGTGTTTGTGTTTTGGAATTAAAATTGTGATATAAATATGTTTGGTAAAATTGCACAAGTCTTAGTAAGTCATGTTAGAGTGTCGGTAGTATGTACATATAAGTTTTGTATGCCAATATTATGAACTAAAATAGATTATTCTTGACTTTCTAGTAGCTAATATTCACAATCGGTCCTTAATAAATTTAGATGCTTAATATTGAACTCATAAGAACAAAGTGATAGTAAATCTAATATTGCCTTATGTTGAGAATGTACCATGTGTTAATAAGGAAAAGTGTTAGTCTACATTGTTATAGTTACTAGAACTTTTCCGGTATGTGATATTGACGCAGTAAGGATTGAATTTGACGGAAAGGATCTAGGCATTTCTTAGGTAGCCTAGTAAAATTTTTGCCTTTTATTCACCTTATGTCAATACTTTAATTAACCCCTTTGAGCTTTTAAATTCATTTTCTTTGATCCACTATGTTTCAAGCCAAGCCCATTCTTTAAAATTTAATCACATTGATCCAAAATATCGAGCGCTTAAGGATGATGGTTTAGAGAATAAAGAGCTGAATTGAAGGAATATTTCATGAGGGGTATATATGTAGTTATATATATCTTAAAAAAAATTGAATTGAATTGAATTTTGAGTATGTTGTATATACAACAGGTTGTATAAATTTTCTTATAGTTTGAATGTCGTGTGGTATATATGTGAGTAAGGAAAAGTGATAAGAGATGCTAATTTAATTGGAAATAATAGTAATGATTTGAAAGAGGGTAATGTAAGCTTAAGCTCTTGGGAATTAAGCCTTGTTTGTTATATTAGGAAATTGAATCCCATTAGCCTTTAAACCTACATTACAACCAAATAAGAAGACCTAAGTGATCTTTAAAATGAAATTCTCTGAGGTCAACTTTACATTAAGGGCAAGTTTATAGGAACCAGAAGCAATGTGAGACTTCATTTTTGAGAGTGAGAGTTGATGTTACACCCTATTTTAGTCTACTCATAGCTTTGAATTATGTGATTTGGGTAGTTCTACCGATGAGGGTACATAATCATGTAAGGATGGCAACTAGGTGATACTATTAGCTGAACTTTCACATGAGTCCACATCAATTCATCAAATGCTTAAAGTGAGTAATATTGCTAGAACACTTGAAACATGTTACTTTGGTTCAAAATATTTATTCATATGAAGCTTATTATACATACTACTTAAGAAAGTTTTGCATGCATATGTCTTGATTTGCCCAAGGACGGACAAAAGATTCAATTGTGGGGTGGTGATCTTAGGCGTATTTATACGCCTAACTAATTAAAAAATTTCATAAATAGAGTGACACTTGAGGATCAAATCATAATATTTTAAATATTTTTATAATTATTTTGCGTATGTTGCTAATGATGGACCAAGTGCACTATGTTGTTTGTTTTTTGTGAATTTTTACTAGAATATATCTCTTCAGAGTGATACATAAACCAAGTGGAGACAATCAACATATGGCAAAGCTAAGAAAATATTTAACACCTAGTCTGCGTTCAAGTCTGCGTCACGAACCAGTGTTAAATGGGTGATTTCTGAGTAAGCCGACAAAAATATTAAGTAGGCAAAAAGTAGGCTAAGTCCGTGACGTGGACTTGTAGTAAAAGTTGGGAAAAGCCAGATTTTCAGGGATATTTAGTGCAATAAGAGATCCCACATTTGCTGTAATTGATGAGTGTGTTTTCTTTGGACGTGAAAATAGTGAAGAAAAGGAGAAGACAAGTTCTCCCACCTTTGGTTAGTAACATTTATTGATCTTCTTATTTTGATTATGAGTTTGAATATGTATTTGGTGTGTAATCTTAATATGAGTGGCTAAACTCATCATTTTCTGGGATTGTAACTATAGACAATGTTTTAGTTGTTGAATCTTTACATTTATGAATGAGTTGTGATTATTCTTATACTCCTTAAATCATCCATTTTTAAGCCTGATCACCTTGAAAATGAACTTGTTGTGTATCACGAATTCGAAAGATGTTGTGATGCATAGAACATAGAAAGTATAAGAAGCTTGTTTGATTTATGAAAATATATTAATTTGTGTATTGGAGAATTGTGACAGCTACCTCTACACCTTGCTTGATTCAAAATAAAAGATGAAATCTTTAAGGCATTTTTATTGAATTGTCTATACCCGCTCAACGATGTAGTTAGACAAACACTAAAAATAGGCTAAAAAGAGGTGTGTAATCCTATTTTTGTAATTTCAACCCTTTGAATCAACAATCGATAACTCAACCATATGAGTAATATTTGATAACTAATTCGACGTCAACAAAGTTACAATCCCAGAATTTCATTTAGGCTGATATTTAATCACAAAAATTAACTATAATATAATCATACTTCCTAGTTCTTAGTAGTTCATAAGCTAGTTTCTAATAATACTTTTAATCAAATTTCATTCAATCTTTCATCAACATAACAATTTGAAAAATTACCAAGTTATATCAAGTCTCTTGGGTTCGACATCCAGATTTTAAAAGACCATTGTATTACTTGTTTCAACTATGTATACTTGTGTATGCTAGGAGCCAACAGCCAGCGTATGAGAGGATTGGACCATGAAAAATGGATGTTTTCTCAGTTCCAAAAGAGGACTTGATAGATTTATGGATCTACTGATAGACATGTCCTCTAGCCCAATAAGATATTAGGTAGATGTGGCAATGACATCACTTTTGTTATATCATCCCTAGCTTATAGACGATGATTATCGATTAGAGAAACTCCCAGATAGGTTTCATCTTGATAGTAATCTAATGTCGATGTGATGGTATGAGTATTGAATGATGTTGATGTGATACTGTCCTACTCTTTATCCTAAGCTGAGATGAGTTCCTGATGAGTTGATGTTATTCTATATTATTCTGTATATACTATTTACTTTTAGCTCATTTATATACCGTACATTTCACGTACTGATGCTATTTGGCGCTATATCATTTCATGATATAGATTTAGTAAACAGATGACTTCAGCAGGCGATTAGTTGAGGTTCTGAGACTTCTAGATTCAGAGACTTCGTGAGTCCTCCCCTGCATTTGAAGGATATATTTTATTTTATTTCCTTATGTATTAAGTTATTTTGAGTTTGTGGTAGCCATGGCCTGTCATGGTACCTTCCTAGACTTATAAAAATAGAGGCTTCATAGATATAGAGAGATGATTGATTGATGTTAGGGTCTTTTTCCCTTTCTAATTTAAATTGTCATAATTCTATCTTATGGTATGGACGGTAGTGACTAGTCTTATAGCCTATGACCCTTATTCTTGATGTAGAGGAAATGAGTTAGAGTTATCCACTATGACTGGTTGTTAAATTCTGATGTCTTTCACTAATTCATTGATTAAACGAATGTGATGAGACCAATTGGTTTGCTTGGGGACTAGTAATAGTCTCTGAGTGCCATTTATGTCCAGGATACCTTCCCGGGGCATGATAAATTTAGTATTAGAGCACAGAGTTCGAGTATCTTAGGGAGTCTATCAAGTCGTGTCTGGTTGGGTAACTTTTATGGATGTGTTATGCACCACACTTCATAAGAAGGAGGCTATAGGACATTAGGAAGTGTTATCCTTCTATAATCTGTTCGTATAATAGAGTTTAACTCTATGAAAGCTCCCTTCTAATTCGTGTGTTACATATTTGCAGAATATATCTCCTAAATAAACTACTGCTCAGAGACATGGCTCACTCCCAACTATTGAGAATTCCTAACCAGAGGTCCTTACTCAGACGGGCACAAGGAGACGGGGTCGACCTGCCAGGACTGCTAAGGTCCCATAGGCGCCCCTTGCACAGCCACATCTAGGCCTGACCTCAGAGGCTGAGTTTAGGAGAACCATTACTATGCTTACTCAACTAGTGGCTTCCCAGGGTCATAGTCAAGGTTCTCAGGCTCCTAGTTCTAGCTCACAAGATTCCATGGCTACAACCAAGCTTATAGACTTCTTACAGATGAACTCACCAGTGTATATGGGGTCAAAAGTTAAGAAAGACCTGCAGAACTTCATTGATGAGATATGGAAGATCTTGAGGGCCATGTACGCTAATGAGATTGAAGGAGTTGAGATTGACTCCTACTAGCTGAAAGATGTTATAAATGTCTGGTACAACCAATGGGAGGATAGTAGAGGTGAAGATGTTGAACCTACGGAGTAATGAGTTTGAGGTTGCTTTCCTTGTCCGCCTCTTTCCCTAAGAGTTGAGAGAGGCAAAGGTTGATGAGTTTGTGAACTTAAAACAAAAGGGGATAACCGTTAAAGAGTACAATCTCATGTTCACTAAGCTTTTCAGATATGCTCCAAAGATGGTCCAAGACATGAGGGCAAGGATAAGGAAGTTTGTGTCTAGCTTGGGAAGGCATATAAAGAAGGAATGCAAAGCGACGTTGTTGATCCCGGGTGTGGACATTTCCAAGATTATGGTATATGCCCAGCAAACTGAGTAAGATAAAAAGAGAGATAGAGAAGAGCAGATGAACAGGAATGCAAAATCAACAGGGCATGAGCTACGCCAGCCTAGACAGAATAAGGGTGATAAATCCTATCTTAAGAAGAGCTCTTCTCACTATACACCTTCTACAGCGAGTGCACCTTTCCCACAAAACAAGTATGATCAGAAGTCTATTGGCTACCAGAAATTCAGGGCCCAGGGTTCCCAATCTCTACCTAGTGTGACCCAAGGTACGAAGGGAAAATAACCTTGTGACAAGTATGGTAAACTCCATCTGAGTGAGTATCGTGTAGGCAAAGATGTTTGTTACTCATGTGGGCAGACTTCTCACTTCCAGTATGAGTGTCCGAAGAGGCGATGAGGTGAAGAAAGTAATAGAGCACGGTCCTCCGCAGCACCCCCAACTGGTAGTCATCAGAAGGGCACTACTATAGGTGTAAGAGGCGAGACAAACCATCTTTATGCCATGGGTAATCGTCAGGATGAAGAAGCAGCACTAGATATTGTTACGGGTATGCTTCAAGTCTTTACTTTTGATTATTATGCATTGCTTGACCCAATTGTCAATCTATTTTTTATAACTCCCTATTTGGCTAGTAGATTTAGGATCCTTTCAAAGTGTTTGCCTGAACCCTTTTCTGTTTCCACTCCTACTGGTGAGTCTATCTTAACTGAAAGGGTTTACAGGGATTGTGAAGTGTCTACTTATCATAGAGATACATTGGCTAACTTGATAGAATTGGACATAGTTGAATTTGATATGATCTTTGGCATGGATTAGCTTCATGTCTATTATGTCTCAGTTGATTGTAGGACCCAGATTTTTAAGTTTCAATTCCCTAATGAACCTTTCTTAAAGTGGAAAGGGAATTTTATTGCACCTAAGGGCAAGTTTATCTCCTATCTTAAGGCCAGAAAACTAATCTCTAAAAGGTGTATTTACCACCTCGTGTGAGTTATGTCTGATGATATTGAGGCCCCCACTCTAGAGTTGATCTCGATTGTAAATTAGTTCCTCGAACTGTTACCCGACTATCTACCTGGAGTCCCTCCTGATAGAGAGATTGAATTTGGGATTGATGTTCTCCCTGATACCCAACTTATCTCAATCCCACCTTATAGAATGCCCTCCACTAAATTGACTAAGTTGAAAGAGCAATTAAAAGATTTGCTAGAAAAAGGTTTCACACGACCTAGTGTTTCTCCTTGATATCCTCCTGTCCTATTCATGCACAAGAATGATTGGTCTCTCAAAATATGTATAGACTATCGACAACTAAATAAGGTCACAGTAAAGAATAAGTATCCTCTCCCTAGGACAAATTATCTGTTTGACCAACTTTAGGGTGCCTCTTGTTTCTCCAAGACAGACCTCAGATGGTGTTACCATCAGTTGAAGGTGAGGGAATGTAATATTCCAAAAACAACCTTTAGGACAACGTATGACCATTTTGAGTTCTTGGTCATGTCTTTTAGGTTGACTAATGCACCTGCAACTTTCATTGACTTGATGAACAAAGTATTCAGACCATACCTCGACATGTTCATGATTGTATTTACTGATGCTATCCTGGTAATTCTAAGGATGAAGAGGAGCATTCTAATAATCTTAGAGTGGTTTCGCAAACTCTCAATGACTATGAATTTACGCAAAGTTTTTGAAGTGTGAGTTCTGACTTAAGTTCGTGGACTTCCTAGGTCATGTTGTCTCAGGAGATGGTATTCAAGTGGATGCCCAAAAGATTGAAGCAGTTAAGAACTGGTCCAGACCAACCTCTCTCACTGATATACGGAGTTTCTTATGGTTGGCAGGATACTACCATAGATTTATTGAGGGTTTTTCTTCCTTGTCTGCAGCATTGACCAAGCTAACTTAGAAACAAGTCAAGTTTCAGTGGTCCGATGAATATGAGAAGAATTTTCAAGAATTGGATACAAGATTGACTAGAGCGCTAGTCGTGACCTTGCCTGATGGGACAGAATATCTCGTGATATATTGTGATGCATCTAGAGTTGGAATGGGTTATGTGCTGATGCAGATGGGGAAGGTGATAGCCTATACTTCTAGACAACTCAAGATTCATGAGAAGAACTATCCGACTCATGATCTCGAGTTGGAAATAGTGATGTTCACGCTTAAGATTTGGCATCGCTACTTGTATGGAGTGCATGTGGATATGTTCACTAACCACAAGAGTTTGGAATATGTCTTCAGTTAGAAAGAGCTCAACCTACGATAAAGGAGATGGCTGGAGTTGCTCAAAGATTATGACATAAGCATTCTCTACCACCCAGGTACGGCTAACATTGTTGCTGACGCTCTTATCAAGTTGTCTATAAGTAGCACTGCCCACGTGGAGGAAGGGAAGAAAGAGTTGGCTAAGGAAGTGCAATGGTTGGACCGATTAGGAGCGCAACTTGAGGAGAATAATGAAGGTGGGGTCAATGTTCAGAGTGGGTCTGCTTTATCTTTAGTGTTAGAGGTGAAGAAAAAGTAAGGCTAAGACCCTGTCTTGATTCAATTGAAAGAAGCTGTTCACAAGCAAAAAGTGATACTTTTCTCTAAGGGAGGCAATTAGGTGTTGACAAACTAGGGCAAATTGTGTATGCCAAATGCTGATGGTGTTCGAGAGAGAATCATGGTCGAAGCTCATAGCTCCAGATATTCTATCCATCCTGGCTCCACCAATATGTATCCCAACTTGAGAAAAGTCTATTGGTGAACTGGAATGAAGAAGAACATTGTTGAATTTATCTCTAAGTGTCCCAATTGTCAACAGGTCAAGGTTGAACATCAAAGGCCTTGTGGGTTAGCTCAAAACCTTAAAATTCCAGAGTGGAAGTAGGAAATGATCAATATGGACTTCATTACCAGTTTACCAAGGTCCCTAAAGTAACATAACTCGATATGGGTGATCGTGGATAGGATGACTAAATCAACCCACTTCTTGGTAGTCAAGATAACTAATACAACTGAGTAATATGCCCGGTTATACATTCGTGAGATTGTGAGGTTGCATGGAGTTCCCTTGTCTATCTTCTCGAAGGAAACAACTCAATTTACCTCCCAATTTTGGAGATATTTTTAGAAGGGAATGTGTACCAAAGTGAACCTTAGCACGACTTTCCACCCTTAGATGAATGGGCAGGTAAAGCACACCATTTAGACTTTGGAGGATATGCTAAGGTCTTGCGTTCTTGACTTTAAGGGGAATTGGGATGACCACTTGTCATTGATCGAGTTTGCCTACAATAATAGCTATTATGCAAGTATCCAAATGGCCCCTTATGAAGCTTTGTATGGGAGGAGGTGTAGATCATTTATTGGGTAGTTTGAAGTCGGTGAAGCTGAATTGATTGGACCTAATCTTGTCCACAGCCCATGGAGAAGGTGAAGGTTATTAGAGAGATGTTGAAGACCGCACAAAGTCTCCAAAAGTCTTACATTGATGTGAGGAGAAGAGACTTAGAATTTTAAGTAGATAATTGGGTGTACTTGAAAGTATCACCTATGAAGGGTGTTATGCTGTTTGAAAAGAAGGAAAAGTTAAGTCCATGCTACATTGAACTCTGTCAAATTATGAGGAGGATTGGGAAGATCGCTTATGAGTTAAACTTGTCTTCCGACTTAGATGGGATTCATTTAGTATTTCACGTTTTGATGTTGAAGAAGTGGTTGGAAGATCCCACCTTGGTGATCCATATTGAGAGCACGGGAGTGAAGGATAGCCTGTCCTATGAGGAAATACTGATATAAATCCTTGATCATTGAGTTTGTAAGTTGAGGAACAAGGAGATAACTTCCATCAAAGTTCTATGGAGGAACCAATTTATTGAGGAAGCTACATGAGAAGCTGAGGAAGCCATGAAGATCAAATACCCACACCTATTCATGTAAAATAACAATGATATCGAAGTTAATGTCACTATCCTTAATTTAATTGGACTTCCGTATTGAGTTGATGTACTTATTCTATTATTGGGTCTAATGTAGAGATTATAGAGGGTGATGTATAGTTGAGAGTTCGAGACTTTTGAGTGAGTATTGAGATGAGTCCTGAGTCTACTTATATCTTAATCTGACTTTTACTCATCATTCTAGGATAAATGATCCCAAGAGGGAGATAATATAACACCCCACAAAATTACCAAAATACCTCTAGAAAGTAATCGTGCGCATAATGAGTCTTCTCAAGCTCCAATGAAAAATCTAAGATTAGATTTGTGATCAATACTAAAAATTGAGTAGGAAAATAGCCTTGACCCAATTTTAGACCAACTAAGTCAAAAAATAATTTTTGCTAATTAATTAAAAAATAATGTCAGTTAGTACCCCTGGAGCGACGCGGACGGAACGCTGACTAACACTTATGTTTTTTTTAAAAAACTTTTTTGACATAAATTTGAAGGAACGGAATTTTGCAAAAAATACATGTTCGTGCCCCTGACGTGATGCGAACATGATGTTGCATGGTGGAAATTATTCTTTATTATGGGAAGGGCCTTTTGGTCATTTTCCAACCTATCCTAAGTCCAAAAAATATGTTTAAGGGTCCTTTTCTTCAGATTAAGTGTTCTAAAACTCATTTTTTCTAACTTCTACGTAAAAGTTATTGAGAGAGAAAGAAGAGAAAGCTTGGGGATTCAAGATTGGGGCTATTCCTTGAAGACCATCAAGTGTGTTCTTCATCCCAGGTAGTAAGGCTACCCAAAGCAAAAGATTGTTATCCCATGTGCCCCATTGAACGCAGTAGATTGATAGTTGAAGGTGATGGGTTCTGTCTACGAAATTCTTGAATGTTTTACTGAAAACTATTTTTATATTACATATATTTTCTTAAATTGATGATCATTATAACTTGATTTATTTGTTTAAATAAATTGTTTGAATGATTATATAAACCATACATGATTACTTTGTTAAATATTACAAGAATGTACTTAGGGGTGGATGTCTAGAGCCTTGACCATATGAGGTTGATATCCTTAGAGTCTTAAAGTGGTTGAATTTAATCTTAAAGAATATTCCTAACTCCTTAAGTTGATAGATAATGAGATGATTTGATGTTCCTTGCCCAAAAGAGACTAAGTGATGAGAAATCTTGATTGTTTGATAGCTTATGAACATATTAAGTCCTGAGAGGAGTATTGAGAACCGAAATGAGTAAGAGTAAGTCCCATTCGCGCTCGTTAACTACAAGGCCAGTGTAGAAGAGGATTGGATCATGAAAAATGAATGTTTCCTCAGTCCCAAAAGAAGACTTGATAGATTTATGGATCCACTAATAGGCAAGTCCTCTACCCCACAAAGGTATTGGACAGATGTGGCAACGATATCACTTTCGTTGTATCATCCCTGGCTCATAGGTGATGATTGTCGGTTAGATAAACTCCCTGACAGGTTTCATCATGATAGTACTGTCGCGACCCAACCCCAGGGCCGTGATTAGTGCCTGTTAGGCACCCAGACATACATTAAACTGAATCTTCATTCACAATAGCTAAGGAATTTCTCAAAATTTTGATAGAGTTTTCTCTGTTTTACTGACTAGCCTCACCTGCAAACAACGAACCCAACAATAGCAAACATTACTATATGACTATATATATATATGTGGGCTGACCAGGTCACCGCTGCGACAGAACCGCCCAATAACCATATCATGCAAACGATGTCACGCCAACACAGTTCCCATACCCACACGTATCCACAGACCTCTATACACACAAACTGGATCATAAGACAGGACAGGGCCCCGTCATACCCTCGAATATATACAAATGCAAAGTACAGAAAATAAGAACACATGTATATACCAATAGACTGCTCCTGAGGCAAGGGAGCACTTCAACGGTAGGCGGAGATCCTAAGAAGGCGTCCCTCTAACCTGTTCATCTGTACCTGCGGGCATGAACATAGCCCCCGAAGGGAGGGGGTTAGTACGAAATACGTACCAAGTATGTAAAGTAGAAAGTCCAAAATGTAAGTGAGAGTAATAATCCGAATAAGAAAATATAGAAGTCAAACCTGTATGTAAACATCAAAA
>JAOTQJ010000099.1:10630549-10655645 GCA_025642045.1 Solanum sejunctum | reverse complement strand
TAGCCTTGGCTTGGTCAACTCGAATCACACTTCCGGACGTTCAACGTCTACATAACAACAATCAAACCAAAGTTCATTAACTAGGGCCGGCTTTGCTTAGTTGGACACATAAGGAGCTGGGCTTGGGATATGTTGGCATCATGACGTGTGGGTGCTGGGCCTCATTCGCCCCGGCTCACATGAGTTCTTGGCCGCTATTCGCCTCGGCTCACTTATCGGGTATGATGACCTCTGCACATTATGATACATTAGTGCTTGGCTGTTGTTCGCCTCGACTCACCTATCCTATGACGTGAGTGCTGGGCCGCTATTTGGCTCGGCTCACTTATGCTACAGTTGGGACTTGTCTTGGAGATTTCGGGAATTTTAAATTTCTGGTGTTATGTTGTAGTATGGCGCGAGTTTGGAGGTTGCTATTGTTTTTGTCCGATATGCATTAATTTGATATTTTAAATAAAGAATTATTTTGATGTTTGCATGCAGGTTTGACTCATATATTTTTATTGGGATTATTATTCTTAGTTATATTTTGTACTTTCCACTTTACATATTCGGTATGTATCTCGTACCGACCCCCTTCCTTTGGGAGCTACATTTCATGCCCGCAGGTACTAAAGTGCAAGCTAGAGAGGCACCGTCTTAGGATCTCTGTCTACCGTTGAAGTGCTCCTTTTGCCTCAGGAGCAGATTTTTGGTATATACATGTACCCTTATTTTCTGTATTTTGCATTTATGTACATTCGAGGGTATGACGGGGCCCTGTCCCGTCCTATGATTCAGTTTGTATGTGTAGAGGTCTGTGGGTACATGTGGGTGTGGGATATTGCATGTGATATGGCTACGTATGTATGATACATTTGTTGGGCGGTTTTATCGCAGCGGGGACCTTGTCAGCCTGCATACATATGTGTATAGATATTTGCTGTATGCTAGGGTTGCTGTTTGTAGGTTTGGTTAGTCAGTAAAACAGAGAAAACTCTGCTGAAATTTTGATAGATTCCTTAGCTACTATAGTTGGAAATCCAGTTTAGTGTTTGTCTGGGTGCCCAATCGGCACTAATCACGATCCCTTGGTTGGGTCGTGACACTATGAATGCTTGAATGAATGTTAAGAGGCTTGTTTGAGGGTCTCCTTAGGTCCTCATTTGCCGTGTTATGCCTAGGGCCTAGCTTAGGTTTGACATTAGTTGTCACGATAAGGTTATAGTAAAGTAATATTTCTTTGGGATGAATTAAAAAGAATAAGGTGTATAAAATGGGACAGAGGGAGTAATACTTTTAGATAATATATTTGAAATATAATTCAAAACAAGTAGTAGCAAAATAACCAACAAGAAATAATAACATATAAGTGAAATCTCATAAAGTAGGGTGTATGTCACGACCCAAAATGGGCCAGAGTGACACCCACACCTAACCTCCTTAATGGGCGTACCAATGATAGAATCCCAACTAATGTTAGCTATTTAACTTAGAAAATATAATATTAATGCGAAAGTTCAACTTATAAAAACAAGAATAAAAAAATCTACAATTTCTATTACATAATATTTTCCAAAACCTAAAAATCATCACATCAAGAACACTAATTTCAAATACCAAATCTAAGATTATCAACACAAAAATAAATAAATAAAATAGTTTATGTCTAAAACCTAAGGACACTATTCCATGGACGAGAGATTCTGACATGAACTAGGAGGATAACTCACCCTCGAACTTGATATACTGATGATTGGCTAGAGCTGAGGATGAGTCAAAATCGATGGAACTCTCGCTGCACTCCACAAGAGCAAAACAAAGAAAATACAAGTAGTAGTCAGTACGAGTCACATGTACTGAGTAGGTATCATCGGCCGACTCCAAATAGAAATTAATATGAATAAACTAATAGCCGGAAATCAATCATAACACTTAATAGGTGGCAACAGTCAAAAGCAAGTAAACAACCAATCAACGATATAAATGATCCACCTGAGGACTCAGGCCTTCACATCATTTTTTTTGGGAGATAGGTTCTTTGAATTTGAGTATATTAAACTATTTTAATATATTTTCCTTTGTTATTATCATGCCGGAGCGTGACAACTGATCCTACAATATATATGTGTCAGAATGTGACACTTGATCCTATAATATATATGTCAAAACGTGACACCCAATCCTATAATATATGTGTCATAACATGATACCTGATCCTATTATATATATGTCAGAATGTGATACCCGATCCTATAATATATGTGTCAGAACGTGGCACTCGATGTTATAATATATATGTGTTGGAATGTGACACCCAATCCAATATATATAATTCATTGTTCTTTATCATTACTTCTCACTTCATTATCAATGTTTCATAAAGTCTTTTTTATTCAAGGTATCACTTTGAGAGATCAAGTTCAAGATTATGGGTTTCATGGTGTTGGGATTACAGATCAATCATAACACTATATCAGTCAACCAAACCACAACAATTAAGTACATAGAAAATATCACAACTTTATTCAATGACTATCAATCGCTATTAAAAGTTTCCCTATTAGATAAAACAAATCATAACCTACCTCAAGCTGAAGAATCAAAGCCAAGCTAGTTTCACCATTGCTTTTCCTTTCTTCAAAACCTCCGAACATTTCAAATCTATCAAATATATATTATTCGTAAGAAAATGATTTCATAGACACCCAGATTACTTTATGTCTAGCCCAGACCTAAAAATCACCTAAAATTTACAATCTAGTTCCTAAATTTCATGTTTAGGATTAAGTCTTAATTTTTCCAATATTAACATCTCATGATATTCATATAATATAATACACCTAATATCTATGTACCTTTCTCAATCTACAAACTTACATCATAGCGTAATAATCATAATAGGAATCTGCAAATAATATTAAAAGTTGTGAATTAGTGTGTATTACTTAGCCTGCCACTTTTTTGACCAACCAATATGTTATAGCATCAAAATATATTTAAAAAAATAAAGAAATTAATTCTACCATGCAGCAAACCCACTCACAATTGAATGTTTTTTTTTTTAATTTCTTCACGTCATTCCAAGTTTCCATCCAATACATATATACATATCAATTAACCACCATTACTATTAAGCGATTACCCCCAAATTTTGTTAATGATTGGATGTCTATGGTCACCTATATATGATCTAATACAATACTAAAGGAACATTGAATTAAGGTTAAAACTCTTACTTGAAAACAAGCGGACAAGTGCGACGAGTATTCGTCCAACCCTTCTGCTCGCCTCCCTCTTCTTTTGTTTTTCTTCAAAGATAGTTATGTTTTCTATTTCAGAACCCTACTACGTATTTTAATTAATTTAGGATAATATAGATTTTTAAATAATGTCCACTCTAATCCATAAACTAAATTAATTATTTAAAGTTACTCCTCAACTAAATAGCCGAAGTTATAAACTAGTCCAAAAAGTTCCTTTAAAAATTATAAGATAATTTATTTGTTTAGAATGAAAAGTTTTATTTCTCAAAACGACTTCAGGGTCATTACAATAGATACCAATTTACCCCTTGTTCGTCCTCGAACGATAAAAAAAAAGAGAAGGAGGAATATCCTATGTCACCAAAAGCCAAAGTTATGATCTTCTAAAGTCGATATTCATCTTTGCATTTAACTCCTCCTTCAAATCATCCATCAAGATCAACTACTAAGAACCGAACTTTTGAATCAAATTTTGGTAGATTTACAATTAGAAATAATTTTCAAGTCACACATTAACTCATGAACCTTATCAGGATCTTACTTTAGCTAAATCTTTTCTCACATAATCACGATAAAATTCTGAATCAATAATATTGTCTACAATCAGAAATGAACTTGAACCAACCACCCGTCACTTAGAAATGCAAAAACCATCACAGATCTTGTCCAACATTTCATACTTGCAATAAACTCTTCTCACAAGCTTAAGTTATAAAATGTAATCTTTAGACATTGGATACTCATCATAGGAAATTAAATTTTTCTGACTCAAATAAGGAAATGATCAAGAAAGTGAAGCAACCACTTAGCAAGTGATAAATTCCAACATATAAAATATTTAACGACACTGCAAAGAATAATAGATCAATAGCAGTGATGATAACCAACCTTCAAAAGCGATAACGCATAGTTAACACGAACCACATTCAATCATATATAGCCAGGACATGCACTCAATAATGAGATGAATTTTAAGACTGTCGGGCAACTATAAGTATTTATGGTAGCTCTCTTATAACTTTTTTTTATCAAGATAACCGTTGTAGAATTACTGAAAAACTTCAATCGCTCTATAGCAACATCTATTTCATCATATCTCGAGTAATTGAGTCTCCAAAAGCACCTTATTCCCACAAGAGAGCATCACAATAGAATCTTACTTTACCAAGAGCTCATCACAATAAGTTTCAACTAACTGAAAATCCTTAATAATCATGTAGGACTTTAGGTCCATCCCATAGTTCCCCCATAAGTTATCTATCACAATTCGCATAACCCAAATTAAAATAAATGTAACACCTTTTGCATCACTACTCGTCAGTTGAATTAAATTCATTCTTCATAAAAATTATGGAAAAACAAACCCTAATAAGTTATACTGACTCAGTTCATATTATATGATCATGTATGAACTCAAAGGTGAAAATCCATAGCACCTTCAACTTTAAATGAAAGATCTACATGCGATGTGTTATTCCTTCACCTTCTTAGATTCCTTTCATAATGTCAATTTCAAATGGCTTAAACTATTCAAGATATACGATTTTTTTCATTTATCTAATTTACCCACCAATCATATCCTTTAACTAATAACTCATGATATTTTTTTCTCACACTAAGTAAAAATCTTAAGTAACACCCTTCCTTAGGTCCTTTAATGGTTAATAGTAGCTACTTTATAGTTGAAATCATGTATAAGTCCTTTCAAATATTCAACATCCCATACAATTCGATCACTTCATACTTTACCAATTCATACCTTGAGAAAACATACTACCCTGCACATAGACTTACTATGAAGAATTTGATTTCTAACTTCAATGTCAGCATTAACTTATACCATAAGGATCTTTAAGAATCTACATATCTTAACTTATTATTGACCGCCTCTTTCTGTATCTTACCATATCCTTTATAGAAATTTTAACGTACAAACTACCATACTCAAAATCACAAAAAGAGCATAACTATATTTAAGCTGCACATATGTAGATTTTTTCTTTTCTTCCAAATATTATCCAATAGTTTTCTAATCCAGATCAATGATACAAAAGTTATCACTATAATCAAAATTAGATAAATAGAATCATGTATCGCTAAATTCAATTCTACAGTCTTCGAAAGATATATCTTCGACCTTTACCATCAGAGTGAATTATTTTGTTCTTGTTCTCTAAAGGCTAACTATATTTCGCCAATTTTATTCATTTTTCACCATAGCTCTTTTTAATACTATTCGAGCAGTGTCTCAACACCTTCAATATCTTTTCATATGATCACCTTACACATAAAATAATAGTAATTCATAACTTTAAAGATCTATAGGTCATTATTACCAAACCAAATTCATTTAATCAAAAATTTTTATCTTATGATTACATCCTGATCGTAATCCACCATGAATTCTTATTACCAATATGCTTAGTAGCTATTGCCATCATCTTGAACCCAACTTTATTTCGATATGATACTTTAAACCTAGTTATACCAACGGAACCTAAAGGACTAACCTAATTTGTATATGCACTCTCCTATTAAAATCCTCCACACATTCGGGGTATCATTACACATAAGAACGCTTAACTTCTCCAATTATTTAATACTCAAAGATATAAAACTGCTGCTAAAATTTTCTCCTGAGTTACCACTTTTAACTTTCTTCTATATTCACATACATTCAACTGAAGAAGACATGGACTATAATAGGAGGCTCCCCAATATCTATGTAGCTAACCTCCTTTGACCTAATTCTTAAGGGTAATGAAGAATTGTTACATCAGTCTACTCCACATTGACAACTCAGATATACTATCTGGGTAACCATAGTAAATCATAAACATAAAGTCTGTCACAACCCAAAACAAGGCCATGACTAAAAGACTACTTAATTCTAAACCCCACGATAAAAGTATACTAGAAGGATGCAAACCCAATAGATAAATAGTCTCCATATGAAAACCATATCCAGAACCTGGTGTCACAAATATAAAGAGCATCTAGTAATGAAACTAGTGAAATTAGTGTCCCTCCATTTTCAAATAAAACTAAAGACCAAATAACTAAGATAGAATCCAATGGAGACTCGAAGCACTGAGTCTCACCACTAGATCTGGTATGAGCCAAGTGCACGAGCAAATCAATTACCACAAGGATAATCCTGACGAGAATCTGCGAGGAAAAAAAGTAGGGGTGAATACACATAATATGTACATAGTAGGTTTAACTGAATGGTAATCTATGAAATAACCTAGGAACGCTTCCACCTGCAATAGGAAAACTAGCCCAGCATCGGTGCCACCAACGCATATAGAACGATGCAAATAAAATAAATATATAATCTCACATAAGCTAATCCAAAACAACCGCAAGTAGTATAATAAGATGGTATGCAATGTCATGCAATGCAAGGTGGTACCAAGACCGTCACATAGACTGTAGTATACACCCCCGTCGAGCTAAGGCTCCATAGACTAAGGGGACCCGTGGGGACCTTGCAGGTCATATACCTCAATCAATATATATCAACTACCTTTCCACCTAAGTGCCAGTGGTCAATGACTCATGACAATAATCTCAACGTATCAACTACTTAGCCACCCAAGTGACCGTGATCAAGGACTCATGATACGAACCACCATTTCTAACTTCTCAAAATGTCATGACACATAGTATAAGGATGCATAAAATTAAAAGACAATTATGGAAGCAATATTCCTCTCAATAAGCACAATAAATATCAAAGTTCTCAATTTAGGATTCACATGCTCTCGAAGTAACACATGGACGATTAAAGCTCTCACACTAGCGTCACAATGAGAATTACCAACCCAACACATGATATGATCTCATCCCATAGATTAATATATAAGGATATTCAATAACTTAATCACTAGTAATGAAACTAGTGAAATAAGTGTCCCTCCATTTTCAAATAAAACTAAAGACCAAATAACTAAGATAGAATCCAATGGAGACTCGAAGCCTTGAGTCTCACCACTAGATCTAGTATGAGCCAAGTGCACGAGCAAATTAATTACCACAAGGATAATCCTGACGAGAATCTGCAAGGAAAAAAAAGTAGGGGTGAATACACATAATATGTACATAGTAGGTTTAACTGAATGGTAATCAGAAATTGAATAAACTATGAAATAAGCTAGGAACGCTTCCACCTGTAACAGGAAACCCAGCCCAGCATCGGTGCCGCCAATGCATATAAAATGATGCAAATAAAATAAATATATAATCTCACATAAGCTAATCCAAAACAACCGCAGGTAGTATAATAAGATGGTATGCAATGTCATGCAATGCAAGGTGGTATCAAGACCGTCACACAGCCTGTAATATATACCCCCGTCGAGCTAAGGCTCCATAGATTAAGGGGACCCATGGGGACCTCGCAGGCCATATACTTTAATCACAATATATCAACTACCTTTCCACCCAAGTGCAGTGGTCAATGACTCATGATAATAATCTCAATGTAGCAACTACCTTGCCACCCAAGTGCTCTTGGTCAAGGACTCATGATACGAACCATCATTTCTAACTTCTCAAAATGTCATGATATGTAGTATGAGGATGCATGAAATTAAGACAGAATTATGGAAGCAATATTCCTCTCAATAAGCACAATAAATATCAAAGTTCTCAATTTAGGATTCACATGCTCTCGAAGTAACACATAGACGATTAAAGCTCTCACACTAGCCTCACAATGAGAATTACCAACCCAACATATGATATGATCTCATCCCATAGATTACTATATAAGGATATTAAATAACTCAATCTCAATCTCAAAGAAGGATAATCAAACCTACCTCAATGCCGGAACCGCACTCGAACACTTCTATTGAATGAACAAATCTTGAATTCAATTCTCAAAATGACAACTCTCTATCTAGAATGAAACATACACATCACAAGGAGTCCAATGACACCCATATTGCTATATGTCTATCTCACACCAAAACCTCATTTAATTTTATAGTCAATCCCCAAAATTTCAAGCCTAGGGTTAAGTCTCAAATTCTTTACATAACCAACTTAAGGGTATTTGTCAAATATGACACATCTAATATCTAATTACTTATTATTATCATTAATTATCAAGAACTTTAAGATAATATACGACTATACATACAAACGGAATGAAAAGAACAAAGTATCACCACTACACCTATGTGGAAAAATTATGCTATTTCTAATTACACATAATTTGTCAATTTGCTTTCTCCTAGTTGCTAATTTTTCTCCAGCAATCATTACAACCCACTTTGTCATCATCAACCCCAATAACATGATGTCACTGCCACATTCCCATCCCAACATTCCATTCCCATATTTTAGAATCAAATGGTATATTTTTCAGCTCATATACCTTTATACAATAATTTAGAGGTTAAGATTAATTAGGCAATAGGATTACATCTCTTACCCAGAACGTGAAGCCCCAATTTATTTTGATTTTTCCAACGCCGCTTGAAGCTTCTTCGCAAACCCTCCTCCTTTCTTTTTATTTTCTAATTTAGTTATGTAACTCTCTACTTATCATTATATATATATATATATATATATATATATTTATATATATTCAAGTAGTATAGGATATTATGTTAATTACTAATTTAGTCCACCAATTAAGGTAATAATCTAAACCTACCTATAAGTTAAACAACCGTAGTATCAAATAGCCCAAAATACCTATTTAAAATTCACCAGAAGGATATTTCAAGAAAATATGGGGACTAATTTTTTTCTTAATAACCTAACAGGTCATTACATCATCCACCACTAAAAATTATGTTCGTCCTCGAATACAAGGTAAAGGAAGGTACCTGAAGCTTCAAAAAGCTGAGGATATAGAGCACGCATATCTGACTCTGTCTCCAAAGTAGCCTCCTCAACAGGCCGATGTTGCCATTGAACTTTAACTGAATTGATCTCCTTAGTCCTGAGCCTACGAACCTGTCTATCTAAAATGACTATTGGCTCCTCCGCATAAGTCAAATTCTGACCCAACTCTATGCCATCATAAGAAATAACATGTGACTCATGTGGTATGTATTTTCGAAGCATAGAGACATGGAATACTGGATGGACAACTGACCATCTAGGTGGTAAAGCTAACTCATAAGCTATCTCACCTACTCTCCCAGAATCTCAAATGGGCCAATAAACCTCAAGCTAAGCTTTCCCTTCTTCCCGAACCTCATCACTCCATTCATGGATGATATTTTCAGCATGCATGATCACCTACCATGAAATCCAAGGGTCGAACTCTCCTGTCGGCATAGATTTTCTATAGGCTCTGGGCTATCAACAAGCAACTCTGGATCAGGCGCACCCTCTCCATAGCATCTCTGAGTAAATCAGTGTCTAGTGCCTCAACAGAGACTGAGTCAAACCACCCAATAGGTGATCGATACCTACACCCACATAATGCCTCAAATGGTGCAATGTGAATGCTAGAGTGATTACTGTTATTATAAGAAAACTCCATTACCGGAAAATATTGGTCCTACTGGGCACTAAAATCAATCACGCAAGTCCTAAACATGTCCTCCAATCTCTGAATAGTCCACTCAGACTGACTATTGGTCTGAGGCTGAGCTTATGTCCAACCGTGTACCCAAACCATGCTACAATGCCTTCCAAAAATGGGATTTGAACACGAACCTTGATCTGACACAATAGAGACAGGCACCCCATGTAACCTAATAATCTCGCATATGTAGATCCCAGCTAGCTACTCCGCAATATAGTTAGTCCTGACTGGAATAAAGTGAGCTGACTTAGTCAACCTATCTACAATCACCCAAACTGAGTCAAACTTTCCCAATGCCATGGGTAACCCAGTCATAAAATCCATGGTAAGACGCTCCCACTTTCACTCGAGAATAGGCATCCTCTGTATCGAACCTCTCGGCTTTTGATGCTCATACTTAACCTACTGGCAGTTCAAACATTTAGCCATAAACTCTACAATGTCTCTCTTCATCCCACACCACCAATAATGTTGCTTCAAGTAATGAAACATTTTTGCCATATGAATAGAATACTTAGCACAATGAGCCTCCTCCAAGATCAAGCGAACCTAATCACCTACCTTAGGCACACAAATGCGCCCATTAATTCTCAACACTTCATCAGAATCAAGAAAAGCCGACTTAGCTTCACCCCTCAACATTTTGTCCCTAATTGCACATAATTTATCATCATCAAATTGGTGAGCACAAATTTGATCCATCAATGTAGACCTAGGCTCAACAAAGGCTAACACACTATGAGATGGAGAGATGTCAAGTTTGATCAATTGTCTAGCCAAAGACTGAATCTCCAAAGCTAAAGGTCTCTCCTCCGCCCTGAGAAATGCCAAACTACCCATACTAGAAGTCTTTTGATTCAAAGCATCAACTACTATATTGGCCTTGCTAGAGTGATACAGAATAGAGATATCATAATCCTTTAGTATTTCCAACCACCTACGCTGCCTCATGTTCAAATTAGGCTGAGAGAAAATATACTTGAGGCTATGATGGTCTAGGAAGATCTCGCAATGTATCCCATAGAGATAATACCTCCAAAGCTTCAAAACAAACACCACTATAGCTAACTCCAGGTCATGCGTAGGATAGTTTCCTCATGGACCTTTAGCTGTCGTGAAGTATACACTATAACTCTTCCCTTCTGTATCAATACTCCACCCAAACCAACACCAGAAGCATCATAATAAATAACAAAAGCTAAACCTTCGTCGGGTAACGGTAGAATAGGTGCTCAAGTCAATAACTCCTTGAGCCTATGAAAACTCACCTCACATTCATCTGTCCATATAAATACAACTTCCTTTTGAGTTAATCTAGTCAAAGGAGCTGCGATAGAAGAGAATCCCTGAACTAATCGACAATAATACCCTGCCAACCTAATAAAACTCTGAATCTAAGTCACTAAAGTGGGTCTCACCCAATCACGAACAACTGCAACCTTGGACAGATCAACCATAATACCATCCTTAGTTACCACGTGACCCAAGAAAGTCATAGACTCGAGCCAAAACTCGTATTTGGAGAACTTAGCATACAGTTTCTCCTTACGCAATCTCTGGAGCACAACCCTCAGGCGACGAACATAGTCTGCCTCACTTTTGGAATATACCAAGATGTCGTCAATGAATATAGTCATAAAATAGTCCAGGTAAGGTTTGAAAACTCGATTTATCAACTCTGTAAAAGCTTCAAATCATTAGTCAGACCGAATGACATAACTACAAACTCATAGTGTCCATATCAACTTCTGGAAGTAGTCTTTGGGATGTTTGACTCCCGAACCCTCAACTGGTGATACCTCGACCTAAAATCAATTTTGGAGAACACTACAGCACCCTGGAGCTGATCAAATAAATCATCAATACGAGGCTAGGGATACTTGTTCTTGATGGTCACTTTGTTTAACTGACGGTAGTCAATGCACATTCTCATAGTATGATCCTTCTTCTTCACAAACAGCACTGGTGCACCTCAAGGCGACACACTAGGCCGAACAAACCCCTTTTTCAACAAATCCTCTAATTGCTCCTTCAACGCTTTTAACTCTGCTGGAGCCATTCGATAAGGGAAAATAGATATAGGCTTAGTGCCCGACTCAAAATCAATTGCAAAATCAATATCACAATCTAGGGGAACACTCGATAAATCCATAGGAAACACATCCATGAACTCCCTCACCACTCTCATGGTCTCTAAAGAAGATGGCTCCTTAGAAACATCACGTATATAAGCCAAATAAGATAAACACCCATGCTCTAGCATGAACATACAAAATAACCCCCTTAGGATAAGAACTAGGAGCACATGTCCACACTAACTGAGGTAAACCCAGATACGCTAAGGTCACAGTCTTAGCATAATAATAAAGGATCGCATGATAAGGGGACAACAAATCCATACCCAAAATAACATCAAAATAAAGTTTGTCTAGAAGGATCAAATTAGCCTGGGTCTCCCTACCTGATAATACCATAATACACCCTCGATATACCCAATCCACCACTAAGGATATACCCATAGGTGTAGAAATAGAAATAGGTACATCAAGAGGCTCACACACACCATCAATGTCATTAGCAAAATGAGTGGAAACGTATGAATAAGTGGATCTAGGGTTAAATAATACTAAAGCTGAACGATGGCAAACTGGAATAATATTTGTAATCACAACATCAGATGTCTCTACCTTTGCATGGCCTAGAACGGCATAACAAACCTGATGCTCAGCACTACCCTGCAGTCCACTATAGGCACCACCTCAAGCTCCACCTCTACCACCTCTAGTGCTACCCCTCACACTCTATGAAGTGTCTCTAGCTGCTAGGGTAGGTGTAGATCATGTCGTTTTTATTCCCAATGAAAAAGAAGCAGGAGCACATCTGGGAGAATCTTGGCCTGGTGGCAAAACTCATCACATACATAACAACCTCTAGGCCTAGAACTATGGGAAAGGTAACTTGAAGAATCCCTGTACATCCCTGAACTAGAGGAACTATCATAACTGGTCTGGCTAGATCTGGACCTGCTTGTATTATCTATGCTAGGAATGGCAGCATGAACTGGTCTCCCCAGATAACCCTGAGCGCCTTGCCTCTGAGAATCTCTATCCCTGGGTGCATCACTGCCGAATCAACCATAATAGCAGGACCTCTTACCACCACCCTATTATGCCTGCTTGATGCCCTCTATCATTCTAGCATGATCAACAATGCTCTGAAAGAAACCACTGGATAACATAAGAGGGGTTGTGGCCTCCTAAAGATGACTCATGAATCCTTTCACAAATTGACGAATCCGCTCAAACTCTGTGGGAATAATAGACATGGCATAGCACAATAACTCATGGAATTATGCCTCGTACTCAGTCACAGTCATGGAACCCAGCTACAATCTATCAATCTCATCGCGATGTCTATCACGAAGGGTATAATGTACAAACCTCTCAATAAAGATCTCAGTAAACTATCCCCAATCGATCGTTGGAGTATCAACTGGCCTCCTGGCCATAACGAACCTCTTCCACTCTCTGGCTATGCCTGTGAACTGATATGATGTGTAAGCTACTCTGTGAGTCTCTAACACACCCAAATTAAATAGCCAATCCTGGCACTCTAGCAGAAAGTCATATGCCCCATCGCAGCTATACCATCAAATTTAGGAGGAGCCAATCTCGCAAATCTCTCAAAGCTCTTCTACTTAGCTAAGGACATAGTACTACTGGCAAAAACAGGTGGGGATGAAAACCTCGAAGATGCAATAGAGGGTATAGAAAATGGACTCAAGGTCTAAAATCCCATGTTAGGTTCCTGAGCTGTTTGTGTGGGGCCAACAGATATAATAGGAACTAAAGTACCTAGAACATCACTAGTAGTAGGGGTACTCTCCAACCTTGCCAACAACTGAATTAATAGCTCCTGTAATACTAGTGTACTCTCTGAGGCTGCAGGAGGCTGAACTAGGTCTTTGGCCTGCTCCTTGTGCTCATGAAGTGGGTCAACAATAGGCTCAGGTGCAACCCCTCTGGTCTGACCTCGGGCTGGTGCTGCTCCTCTAGCTCAGCCTCGACCTCTAACTCTGCCATAACTCCCGGACAGCAGGGACTGGCTTATCCTTGGTATTTCTAGCTCTAGTTCTCGCCATTGCGTAGAAAGAATAAATTAGAAGCATACAAAGCTTTAGCATGAACAAACGCACAAAAGGAATCAATGAAAAAAGGATCTCTCTTATGAAACATCCTGTAGCCTCTAGAAGATAGATACAAACGTCTACATACAGGTCCGTGAGACTCTACTATACACCCTGCTCTTTAACTCGTAAAACCGGTGAACCTAGAGCTCTGATACTAAACTTGTCATGACTCAAAACAAGGCCATGACTAAAATACCACTTGATTCCAAACATCACAATAAAAGTATACTAGAAGGATGCAAACCCAATGGATGAATAGTCTCCGCATGAAAACCATATCCAGAACCTGGTGTCACAAGTAAAACCACCATCTAATAACGAAACTAGTGAAATAAGTGTCACTCCATTTTCAAATAAAACTAAAGACCAAATAACTAAGATAGAATCCAATGGAGACTCGAAGCCCTGAGTCTCACTACTAGATCTGGTATGAGCCACGTGCACGAGCAAATCAACTACCACAAGAATAATCTTGACGAGAATCTGCGAGGAAAAAAAGTAGGGGTGAATAGACATAATATGTACACAATAGGTTTAACCGACTGAAAATTAGAAATTGAATAAACTATGAAATAACTTAGGAACTCTTCCATGTGCAATAGGAAAACTAGCGCGTCATCAATGCCCTAATTCGTATAGAACAACGCGAATAAAGTAAATATATAATCTCACATAAGCCAATCTAAAACAACCGCAAGTAGTATAATAAGATGGTATGCAATGTCATGCAATGCAAGGTGGTATCAAGACCGTCACACAGCCTGTAATATACACCCCCATCGAGCTAAGGCTCCATAGACTAAGGGGACCCATGGGAACCTCGCAGGCCATATACTTCAATCACAATATATCAACTACCTTTCCACCCAAGTGCCAGTGGTCAAGGACTCATGACAATAATCTCAATGTAGCAACTACCTTGCCACCCAAGTGCTCGTGGTCAAGGACTCATGATACGAACCACCATTTCTAACTTCTCAAAATATCATGATATGTAGTATGAGGATGCATGAAATTAAGACAGAATTATGGAAGCAATATTCCTCTCAATAAGCACAATAAATATCAAAGTTCTCAATTTAGGATTCACATGTTCTTGAAGCAACACATAGATGATAAAAGCCCTCACATTAGCATCACAATAAGAATTACCAACCCAATATATGATACGATCCCATCCCATAAATTACAACATAAGGATATTCAATAACTCAATCCCAATCTCAAAGAAGGATAGCCAAACCTACGTCAATGCAAGAACCACACTCGAACACTTCTACCGAATGAATAAATCTTGAATTCAATTCTCAAAATGACAACTCTCTATCAAGAAATAAACATACATGTCATAAGGAGTCCAGTGACACCCATATTGCTATATGTCTATCACACACCGAAAACTCATTCAATTTTATAGTCAATTCCCAAAATTTCAAGCCTAGGGTTAAGTTTCAATTCTCTACATAACCAATTTAAGGGTATTTGTCAAATATGACACATCTAATATCTAATTTACTTATTATTATCATTAATTATCAAGAGCCTTAAGAGAATATACAACTATACGTACAAATAGAACGAAAAGAACAAAGTATCGCCACTGCACCTATATGAAAAATATTATGCTAATTCTAATTACACATAATTTGTCAATTTGCTTTCTCCTTAGTTGTTAACTTTTCTCCAGCAATCATTACAAACCACTTTCTCATCATCAATCCCAATAACATGATGTCACTGCTACATTCCCATCCCAACATTCCATTCCCATATTTTAGAATCAAATAGTATTTTTTTCAGCTCATATACCTATATACAATAATTTAGAGGTTAACATTAATAAGGGAATAGGATTACATCTCTTACCCAGAACGTGAAGCCCTAATTTATTTTGATTTTTTGATGCTGCTTGAAGCTTCTTTACAAACCCTTCTCCTTTCTTTTTATTTTCTAATTTAATTATGTAACTCTCTACTTATCATTATATATATATATATATATATTCAAGTTGTATAGGATATTATGTCAATTACTAATTTAGTCCACCAATTATGGTAATAATATAAACCTACTCATAAGTTAAACAACAGTAGTATCAAATAGTCTAAAATACCCATTTAAAATTCACGAGAAGGATATTTCAAGAAAATATGGGGACTAATTTTTTTTAATAACCTAACGGGTCATTACAAAGTGTCACACAATTATATACCTTTTCTTATTTAATGACTTAGCCTCAATCCACTATTTTCATCTAAGGCTTATATTCACCGTACTCATAACATCACACTTTTTCTTTTCAAGTCAACATCTTAATTTCTCTTTTATGCTATGTCAAGCATACTAGAGTAACTCTCCAATTAATAGTATCATTCTCTTCATACTATCCTTCTTTTCATAATGCTCACCTAAAGTTCAGGCTTAGGATCTAGTGCTAAACATGTACATCCATACTCTTTACATATTATACTAACTATAAATTACTAGATAAAGTCAAGAAATATTGAACCACTGCATCTGATGATAAGAAATTAACCTTTATCTCATGGTACATCTAAGTATAGTCTATCATCATACTCCATTTTATAAGTTAAGTAGTATCTATCTTATCCATTATACCTCCTTACTTAGCTAAGATCATAACTCCATAAATCTCATGGGATTCTTCTTTCAAAATCATGAGCCTAGTTTAGGTCGACCACCTTGTGTCATCTGCTCTTCTATTCAATACCTATACTTGATATTTACTAACACGATAGTAAATCAACGTCAACTCCTTTCTTATTCAAGTGTACCCTATGTCATGCTAACTAATAACTCTTCCTCTACCTTTTATCATGCACGTTAGATGATACTTATTACTTTTTAATCAAAACTCCAGAGAAAGTTAACTTATCGCCCCATTTCTTAGCTTATCACCACATGACTCTTAGTTACCCACTTCAATCATCTACTATTCACACTCTTCATGGCTCCTATATCTTCCTTACTCTAGGGTTATTCTATCATTTATGGTTTGCAAAAGCCTTCTGTCACTTTCTCTCAAGGGGATCAAATACCAGTAAGCATCCATAGGTAGAACTTAACTCCCTCTCAAGGATAACATCCAAAGAACGGTTTGGAGAACACAGTCTGGAAGTACATCATATCTTCTCTAGCTTAAATACACGATTCATACAAATAAGAGTGCATTATTATGAATATATAACTTAAGCATGCTAGTTGGCTCCTCTCAAGCTTGATCCAGTCTTTTTATTTGTTGAATATTTTGTCTAAAGATAACCCATTATCATTGATAAGAAAATCACAGCCATCCTCAGATGTATTATCCCTTAAGATCGAGCGTTTCAACTTTAAGAACTTAGCAAAGAGATAGTGTTGGCCACTAGCAATCAAGACTTATATTCAATCAAGAAAATATATATTCAATCAAGAAAATATGTATATCTCCGAGGATGTATCCATATAATGAGCTACAACAACCACATGGTGCTCTAGTGTTAACGATAGCAAGAGAGTGAAGAAGATCAGATACAAATTGGTATCGCCTAGATACCAATTAGATTCAAGTAATAGCTTGAAAGAAATAAAGAAGTAAATTTTTCAAAGGACTTGTACCCTCCCGAAGAAAAGTAAAGGCATCCCCGTATCATTTCGCAAGACTCTACTAGATATGTCCTTATGTGATGAGATTAATGAACCTAAAACTCTGATACCAAGTTTGTCATGACCCAAAATGGGCCAGAGTGGTACCCACACCTAACCTCCTAAGTGGGCATACCTGTCACGATCCAAAAATGGATATGATGGCACTCGCCTAACCCACCAAGGCGAGTCAGCCTAACACTTACTAATCCAAACATAATATTTATTATGAAAGGTGAATAGACTAATACAATAGTTAATCATACGAATATCAAGCTATAACTATTCAAAGGACTGGTGTCACACGTACAAGCCTCTAAATATAGAATTTTCTAATAAAATACATGTCTCAAATGTCTAGTTCTCAAATAAAACATAACATAATAATGGATTCATCAAAGGTCTATTGAAGACATAAACAACTACCTTAAGAATAATCGAGAAGCTCAACCTTGTAATGAGAAAAGCCTAACCAGAGAGATCAGGCTCGTATCTTACAAAATGTAGCAAGGGTGAGCACCAAACAACAGGGTGCTCAACAAATGGAACTAACTTAAAGTAAAATAAGGAAAAAATAAGTAACTCCTTAACACCCAACCACATACCACAGACTACAAGCCTGCACTCAAAAAAATCCCAGCACAATATATATATCATATGCAGAAATTTGCTAGAATGTAGATATAATCATCACTTAGCATCAATCCTCTAAGAATCACAATCTCACAACTAATTTGCAATACAAGAATTCATAACCTTCGTAATTACACCATCTGAATATTCTATGATCAAAACCTATAATAGTATAATTCTCATTATCCCACTTTTAAGTCATAGCAAAAAAATTTATAATTTGTCAAGTTCTCGCTAATTCATCAAATGTCATCAAATCAATACCAAAACTAATCATGTAAAGACATAAAAAGTCAAATGATATAATGGATAACCAATCTCAATAGCACTCCATATAATCATAACAAGTCAAAACATTATAGGATGAAAATAAATGTTGTGAGATGTAGATAATGCTATGCAATGTCAAATAATAGTGATGCATGTCTGTCCTAGTGATACACACCCGCTGTAACATAGTCCGGGACCCATAGGGGACTCCTAGTCTATGCATCTGTCGCGGCGCGCGACCCGACCCATCGAATTATAGTATCCTTTTTAATTGTCATTCTTTTTCACTAGCCAAAACCATTTCCCATCGGCTTTACATTTTTTTCACTAGCTAGAACCATTTTCCATCAGGTTTACATCGGCTCCGACTTCATCTAAAGTTGAAACTATATAATCCATATATGAAATCTGATCGAAAATGACATTATAGCCTCATTGGTGTGGTCAAAATTCTCATAGGAGGTCTTCCAATGTAGGTCCCATTTCTTAATATCAAAAACTACCAAGGGGGTCAAAATACACTCGGAATCCCCAAAAACTGAACAAAAGGTCCTCCTTGCCCAAACTCAATGTTCCAGATCCAATGAAAATATCAGAATTTTCAATTGAGGCCTCCTTGACCCAAAACCTGAGAAAGCTCATTTAAACTAGTTTCAGACTCAAAAACTCAAAATATTCTCAAAAGCTCTAAAAATTGCATTGACACCATTTCTAGCTTTAGTTTGACCATATGGAACTATTAAAATTTTTAGAATTTTATTTCAAGCTTCCGAACCCCAACTGTTGACCAAATTCAAACTTTGGCTCCAATAATAACTAAAATGCAACTTCTGACCTAAAATCTTCATTTTAACTCTAAATTAAGTTCTACAAGTTCCCCTAGACCAGATTCAGTATTCCGGAGCTGATGGAATCGACCAAATCATGATTCGATAATTGAAACTTAAAACGATCAAAAAACTCAACTTTTCTAATTTAATCCTTTAAAACTCTTTCATTTGCAAAATTCAAGTTTATTATCATATTTTCAAAATCTAACTTTTAGTATTAGCCAATAATGACTAAATGCAACCTTTAAGAAGGAAAAAATAGTAATTAAACTATAAATACCAAAAATGACCTTCTGGGTCGTTACATCATCCACCACTAATCATGTTCGTCCTTGAGCATAAGACAAAGGGAGGTGTCTTACTAGAAGTAACCAATAGCCTAGCATACCCTTCTCAAAGTCATTAATTACTTCCAAGTGACCTTATTTCTAAGATTCATTGCATCAAAATGCACTAGCAGAATCATACTTATGAACCAACATGAAATTTGTCCTCTAAGAGTACTACCAAGTCAAAGGCAAGCCAATGAACCAAACTTGGATAATAATTCCCAGATGATGTATACAAACCATCCCAAACCTCATCCAAGTTCCAATTCCTTAACATAATCCTCCCTGAACTTAAGCTACGCAATTTTAATACTTTGACAATATATAGTTGTAAGAGAAAATTTAATTAAATCTGACAACTAGTGAATGACACTCTCAAATTTATAAAGCCTCAAATAACACTACCTGGATGCTGGAGCAGTAGCTGAATCAAGTATGTTTCCCTATTCACGAGGTGTAACTATTCAATTAAAAAAATCAACATCAACCACATGTAACTCTTCAAAGAGAAAAATACCTCAACATCCACATCAACACTTATTCCCTTATGCCAAACTTAAGAAATTCTTCACTACCTAAGGAATTCTATATACCATGAGCACATAACCTCCATTTATCACTAAGTACCAATATAATCCATCATGATAGTTTACGTTAACCTCCATGTATGAAATAGTATCCATCCAATCCAAAGTCATCAATGACACATGCGAACTCATAAGTCCTTTCTATAATGCTTCCATGAGTCACCTATTATGATTGAGCAATCCAACCTAATATGAACCATCGAATTCTCACATATCATTATTTTTCATTCCAACCCAAGCCAAACTTGCTAAAAAGAAGTTGATAGTCTCTCATAGCCCAATGTTGAGTCAACCCACCTCATATTGTCACAAAACTCAAAGCAAAAATTCGTACAATTTACTACTCTGAACCATGGGCCCATCTATGATGTCTAATTTTCTTTATCTTCCTTAACTTATATCTGTCATAATTGCTGTGAGGATGTCTGAATGTTTAACCCATATTCATGGCCCAATCTTAGATGCTCAAATTCTTTAATGCCCAAAGCTTAGTACTCGCTCCTAACCCATTTATTGCTATTATTTCTTAGAAAAACTTACACAACAAATTGCCTTTTACTTTACACCAAACTACTTAAATGGACTTCATTTAGTCCCTTCAAAAGTAACAGAATCCATAATCGAAGTCAGGATCAAACCCCCCTTCAAAATGCTCAGTAACCAACATAACCAATCATATTATTGCTTGACTAACCCGTACCTTGATAGTATAAACTATCGCAAATACAACGTACCATGAAATCTTGGATCCTGATTCATACTATGCAATTGATTCATTCTAAATCATGATTAATACACAGTGTGAAGATCTTTAGGGATTGCATACCCTACTCTTCAGCAATCGCTTACCTTATTGTATCCATTATTTGAAACCCAAGTCGTACTAGTCACTGAATCAAACACCATAAAGAAAAAACTCATTCGCACACTCGAGCTAACCCTTGTAGACTTCTCTCACATACCTTACCCAATAATTTATTAGCCCCACTGATAATATCTTGCCATAGGTTGACAAGGTAAGTAACATCATGCCACACAACAAAACTGCACTTATGATTAATATGGTAGCCCAATGCAGTCATACCAGAAAAAATTTACTGACTCAACCAATCATCCACATGCACTTTCTCAATATCATTTCCATTTATATTTATACAATTAAACTTGTCGAAACTTTATTAGCCCATATACTTGTTATCTTAATAACCTTGGGCTCTTCTTGGCTCACAATGGAGTCACTAGTCTCCATAGAGGTCTCTAGAATAAAATCCTCACTTACGCATATTAATACCCATTCTAAGATTCACTATCATAACTTTCTTTATAATCGATTCCAAACCCAAGCAGCCATAGTAACAACTAATTGATTCTCCTTAAATATGATGGTAATGTCAAACTCCACTACCTGAGTAAGTGCAACAATTGATAACTCCTTAGTAACTAGTGTCCGCTCTCAATGATCAATGCGTCTGTCCTTGTATATTACTATTACCACATTAGAAGTCCCACCAGATTCACCACTAGAATGCATCATATTCTCTAAGAAGTTCATGCTTGAATAGTTAACACTTTTGTCTCATTGAATGGCTATCACACATACTTGAATTAGTTTCATCTCTTACCAAAACAATATACCTTCTTCCACAGACAAGATGGGTGGCAGAAGTAGAATAACCCATAGTCCATAGCCAAATAAACATGGACACCATCATAGCAGTTGTATTATAGTCATTTGTCCTACATATCCACTCCAAGAAGACTGAGTAGAGATCCTGATTTCAATGAGCACAATGTCATCCTCTGTCCATACTAATCAACCCTCAATTTCAGATGTAACAACTAGAAATCCATAATTATTTCACTGATAGCATAGTCATTCCTCTAAATATGCTATACCACATTGGCCTTCCTCGGGTGATATAAGATAGTCACACCATGATCCCTTAGAAGCTCAATCCACCTCCTCTTCCTCAGTTTAGGTCCATCTGGCTGAAGATGTATTACAAACTATGATGATCGGTGAAGATATCAGAACGTGTAGTATATAGATAGGGCCTTTGTAGACTTAACACAAATACAATCACTTCCAGCTCTATGTAATGGGTAGGATAGTTGTTCCCATGAACCTTCAACTGTCTAAGAGCATAACCTACCACTTTTCCCTTTTTGCACCAAAACTCCACCCAAACCAACTCCAAGTGCATCACATCAAACTGAGAAATCAATACCTTCCTCTAGCGATGTCAAAATTAGATCTATAGATAACAAATGTTTGAGTTGTCAAAAGTTGTCCTCTCTTCCGACCACAAGAACAAAGTATTCTTCTAAGTGAGCCTGATCAATGAGGTTGCTATAGAAGAGAAGAATGACTCACTTGTAATAACCAACTAGGCCTACCAAATAACGAATATCATGCCATCGAACTCAGCTGAAACTCATATTTGAAATAAAATTTGGCACATAATCTCTCCCCCTATAAGCCGTTGAAGCACAACCCTCAAGTGTCGTTTATGATCCTCTTTGGCATTGAAGTGCTCCAATATATATCATCAATGAAAACAAAAACAAGGAACCCGAACATAGTTGGAATACACCATTCATCAACTCCCTAAATGCGGCTAGGGCACTGGTTATCCCAAAGGACATCACAAGCAACTCATAGTGCCCATACCTCATACGAACAACTATTTTGGGAATGTCAGAAGCTCGAATATAGCTGATTATGTTCGGATCTCAAATCAATTTTGAAAAAATATAGTTGCACCCTGAAGCTGCTCAAAAGTCATCCATTATAGGGAGAGCATACTTGTTCTTTACTGTTACATTATTCAACTGTCTGTAATTAATGTACATTATCCTAAAAATATCATTTCCCTATCAAACAAAATAGAGAACCCCACGAATATACACTCCGACGTATGATCCCCTAACTCAAGAGTTTTTGAAGTTGCTCCCTCAGCTTCTTCAATTTAACCACATCGTCCGAAACCTTGCCCTGGACATACCTCATGTAATTTAATCTACACCCAAGCCATTTCAAATTAAAGGAACATCCAATGCTGACCACATATCCATACCTTAAACTCATTACCTCTAAGGTAGGTCAGATTTCAAACCATGTAACGAATCGAGACCCACAACAACTACGCATGATGTGAACAAAAAGAACAAGAGGAAATTTCCTAACCGTCTCTGTAGCCTCCCAAGGATAAGTAATAGATGTCTCTGCACCGATCCTTAAGACTCTACTCGGCTGGGCTTGTACACATATGAAACCTATGAACCTAGGCTCTGATACCAAATTATCATGACCAAAAATGGGTGTGATGGAAATCGCCTAACCCACCAAGGCAAGTCAGCCTAACACTTACTAATCCAAACATAACAATAATTGCGGAAGGTGAATAGACTAATACAACAGTTAATCATATGATTATCAAGCTACAACTATCCCAAGGACTGGTGTCACATGTACAAGTCTCTAATATAGAATTTTTGAATAAAATACATGTCTCAAATGTCTAGTTCTCAAAATGAACATAACATAATAATGGATTCATCGAAGGTCTATTGAAGACATAAATAACTACCTTAAGAATAATCGAGAAGCTCAACCTTGTAATGAGAAAAGCCTAACCGGAGAGATCAGGCTCGTATCTTACAAAATGTAGCAAGGGTGAGCACCAAACAACAGGGTACTCAGCAAATGGACTAACTTAAAGTAAAATAATAAAGAACCAAGTAACTCCTTAACACCCAACTACATATCCCTAGACTATAAGCCTGCACTCAAAAAAATTCCCAGCACAATATATATATATCATATGCAGAAATTTGCTAGAATGTAGATATAATCATCACTTAGCATCAAGCCTCTAAGAATCACAATCTCACAACTATTTTGCAATACAAGAATTCATAACCTTCATAATTACACCATCCGAATATTCTATGATCAAAACCTATAATAGTATAATTTTCATTATCCCACTTTCAAGTCATAGCAAAAAATTTTATAATTTATCAAGTTCTCGCTAATTTGTCAAGTGTCATCAAATCAATACCAAAACTAATCATGTAAAGACATAAACAAGTCAAATGATATAATGGATAACCAATCTCAATAGCACTCCATATAATCATAACAAGCCAGAACATTATGGGATGAAAATGAATGCTATGCAATGTCAAATAATAGTGATGCATGTCTATCCTAGCAATACACCCGTTGTACCACAGTCCGAGACCCATGGGGGACTCCTAATACATACATCTGTCGTGGCGCGCAATCTGACCCATCAAATCATAGTATCCTCTTTAATTCGCATTCTTTTTCACTCGTCGGAACCATTTTCCATTGGCTTTACATTTTTTTTTCACTAGCCAAAATCATTTTTCATCTGCTTTACATTTCTTTTCTTGGAACACCCAGCAATCACAAAGTAAATTCACAATAATCATGTTCATGGAAATAAAATATGTAAGATTCCCATACGAATTCATATATCTCAAAATCAAGAATGGGTAGCTCAATACCATAAACGTGGCAATATCGTCAATCTCAATACCATCACAAGCTTAACAACATTCACCTCGAAAAGTAAGTATCACTTCGATATCAATAACAAAATAATCACTATTTTACATATAATAAATCTCCATCATTAGTTTACAAGTCAAATATCACCATAGAATAATTGCCCATTTCAAAATATTTCAATCAAAGCCTATATAAATCCATCTCTACCCCAAAATACTCAATTGTATACATATTGGAGCATACGAGGTTCAACATATTTAACAAAAGGTTAGAAA
>JAOTQJ010000099.1:10594487-10604901 GCA_025642045.1 Solanum sejunctum | reverse complement strand
TGGTTAAAGCATTATCTCCAAGAATTTGGAATCAAGCAAAAGGAATATAAGGTACATTGTGACAATCAGAGTGCTCTAGACTTGAGCAAGAACTCCATGTACCATTCTCGTACAAAACATATTGATATTTGTTATCATTGGATACGCGAGGTGAGGGATCAACAACTGTTGAGACTAGTGAAGATCCATACGAAAGAGAATCCAGCTAATATATTGATGAAAGTAGTGACTCGAGAGAAGTTAGAGCTATGCAAAGACATAGCTAAGATGCTTGTTCCGAATATGGCTGGAGGGGGAGAATTGAAGAAGTCCAACCACCATCTTGGATCATATCTTGGTCAGATATTGCAGCCACCAAACAAGCTACCACTCCACCGTCCAGCCACCATTTTTGAAGATGGAATTTTTGTTCACAACTCTCAAATCTATTATAAATAAAGGTGCAAATTCTCATTTGTAATACACTAAAAAATAAAAAACACAAAGACAAGAGTGTAGTAAAGTGTGAGTTTGAGAGTTATTTTTGTAATTTATTCCTGTGAATAATAGAATTTTTTTTTTCTCAAATTCGTGTTTACCAATGCCTTATTATTCAGCAGGCTTCAATACATATTTATATATTTTTATATATATAGAAAAGCCAAAGGTTGGACGATCAATGGCGTAATGATAATTATAGCAATATCTCAAGGGTATAATAGTCATTTTGTTTTGTTGATATTTTAGTCAAAAAACTACATTCTTCTACCACATTATTCTTGATGAACTCAACAAAATAGAAAACTCAAATAGTTGAAAGTAAAACTACCAGGAGTAGCAAAAGACAAGAAAAATCTGATTACAATTTGCAGAGAATGAGGCTGGATATTTTATTAATACGCTTGGTAGCCGCATATATAGGCTTACATATTTCAAAAGAGTAAGTATCCTACTAAACAATTATTGTGGTTCCACCAAATAGTTCTCCTAAACTTAAGGAACCACATCTGCAGTACTACGAGAAACAGAGATTATATCTCAAGATAAAAATAACAAAGTCATAACTGAAAACTAAAACATAGCTATACTATAGACTTACCTAAAAAGTAGTGGATAATGTTGTACGCCTTTAATACTCCCTCTCGATATCAGCTTTTGTCTTAACCATGCCCATCTGCTGACATAAACTTTGGAACTTATTGATATTTAAGCCTTTTGTGAACACATCTGCGATTTGTTGCTCTATTTTAATATGCTCAAGGTCAATCTCTCCTTGCAATACTTTTTCTCTAATGAAGTGATAATGTATTTCCACATGCTTAGTCCTTGCATGAAAAATAGGATTTTCAGCCAAGAAAATCACTGATTGATTGTCACAGTACAAAGGAATTGCATGTTTTTACTGGTTGTTGCAAGTCTTTCATCAACTGCATAACCCATGTACTTTCTTGAGCTGCAACTGCTGCTGCCCTATACTTCTGGTTCCGTTGTTGACAGCGACACTGTTGGTTGCCTTTTATTGCACTAAGATATTATTCTAATTCCAAGCTTAAACATAAAACTAGTTGTTGAATGACGGGTATCATGATCCCCTCCATAGTCAAAATCAGAGTATCTAACTAACTTGCATTCTTCACCTTCTTGGACAAAAGACCATAATCAATCGTACTTTTCACATATCTGAGTATTCTTAAAATAGCCTCCATGTGGTGCTTCTATGGATTGTTCATGTAGTGACTCACTACACCAACTGCAAAGGATATATCAGGTCTAATATGAGTTAAATAAATCAGACTACCTACCAATTGTCGATAGCTCATCACATTTTCTAAGTCTTTTCCTTCATGTGCACACATCTTAGTATTTGGCTCCAAAGGTGTTGAGATTGGTTTGTAATTAAATATTCCAAACTTCTTCAGCAGATCTTTGGAATATTTTCTCTGATACAAACAGATTCCTTCTTCATTACAATCAACCTCCAAGCCAAGAAAATGATTAAGCTGTCTCAGTTCCTTCATCTGGAAGCAAATTGATAAATTCTTCTTAGTTTGGAGAGTTTCTTGTTCACAATCTCCTGTCAAGATTAGATCATCCACATATACTAGTACAATAGCTAGTTTTCTATCAGTAATTTTCACAAATAAGCTGGAATCTGCCAGTGCTACTAAATAACCAATAAGTAAGAAATTCAGAGATCTTACCATACCAAGCCCTTGGAGCTTGCTTTTATCTATATAGGGCCTTTCGAAGCTTACAAGCATAATCTGGAAGATCTTGACTTTGAAAACCCATTGGTTGACACATGTAGATCTCCCAATCTAGCTCTCCATGCAAAAATGCATTCTTTACATCCATCTATTAAAGATTCCAATCCTTACTGGCCGCAAGTGCAAGTAGAATCCGCACAGTAGTAAATTTTGCTATTAAACTAAACGTTTCATCATAATCTAGTCCATATGGCTGAGAAAAACCTTAGGCTATAAGACGAGCTTTGTGCCTTTCAATTGATCCATTTGTGTGATGCTTTATCTTGTAAATCCATTTATAGGAAATGGGTTTGACATCCTTTGGTTTTGCCACAAGCTTCCGCTATAGCTTTAATCCACTTTGGATTCTAGAATGCCTCCTTAAAAGTCTCTGGTTCTCTTTCATCTTCTTCTACTATAGAAGCATTGACATACTTGGGATTTTGCTTTCTGATCCTTGCTGACCTTGTAAGTGTAAGTGGTGTGTTTGCTCCACTTAACTCGCCTTCTTCACTTGGTTGTTGGTACAGACTAGTTTGCCAAGGTTTTTGAGTCATGCCTTCTTCAATATAATCTTCAGTAGCTTCATCTTCAACTTCATCTAGACTCAACTGGATGTGAGATGAGTCCTTACATCTTTGAGAGGATCTGAATCTGGCAGCAGTTCCTTATTTGAAGAGCACCATGAAGAAGCTTTATCAAATACCATATTTCGAGAAGTGTAACACTTAACCATTGTTGGATCACAACATCACCACCCTTTTCGTTGACTGTCATACCCTACAAAATACACCTAATAGCCTTTTTGTCCATCTTGCTACTTAAATGATTAGTTACAAATACATAGCAAACACATCCAAAAACACAAAATAACCAACTGAAGGTTTCATGTTTCACAACATCTCAAAAGGTGAAAAGAAAACTTAACCTTTGTTGAGGAAGTCTATTAATTGCAAAGGCCACAGTCTTCATAGCTTCTTCCCAAAATTATCGAGGAACATTTTTTGCATGAAGTATGCTCTGACAAATTTCTACTAGGTGTCTATTTTTTCTTTCTGCTACGCCATTCTATTGCGGCTTATTTGGACATGTAAATTGATGATTTATTAAACATTTTTGAAGAAATTTCGTCCAATTCATATGAGGTATATTCTCCACCATTGTCAAATTTTCTTACTAATTTCTGCTTCAACAACCTTTTTGAACTCTTTGAACATTGAAAATGTATCAGACTTGTCCTTTAAAAATAAACCCACATGCACCTTGAAAAATCAGCCATGAAGATCAACATATATTTCATCTCGCCAACAGAGACTTGCTTGACCGATCCAAATACTTCTGAGTGAATTAACTCTAATGGTTCCTTAGCCTTATATTTGGACTCCTCATACGGAAGCTGATGTGGTTTACCATACTGGCAGCCTGTACATATCACATCTGTCCTTACTGAAAGTTTGGGAAGGCCCTTCAACATCGACTTTTCTATCGTGACACTAAGTTTAGAGTAGCTAACGTGACTTAACTGCATATGCCATAAGTCTACAGTTTCGTTCTTCCTTGTCTATGTATGCGGTTTCTGCCGATATTACATAGACATAATTCAATCTTTGTCCCTTCATTATTGACTCTTCTTTAATCTCTAGATCATGAAATATCCTTACATCTTATGGACCAAACAGAACAAAGTGACCTGAAGATGTTAATTGTGTTACTGAAAGAAGATTTTTCTTCATACCTAGTACATGATACACATTTTGGAGCAACATCAGATCAACATAATTATTTGGAGATACTACAACCTTACCGATGTGAGCTATTGGTAATTTTTAGTCATTTTTTGTTACCACCTCACGCCTTCCCTTGTACTCGCACAGATTTTGCAGCTTTTCCTTATCACCAGTCATATGGTTTGAGCACCCAGAATCAACAATCCAGTCATTCTCGTAGTAAATCTATTTAGAGGTTGTTACGGTCAAGGCCAACTCCTCTTGTTCAATCGGAAAGAGTGCTTCAACATCCCAGACATCTTCACTATTTTCCTTTGGGCTGAAGTGGTAGCAACATTGCTCTCAATAGACCTTTTATTGAACCAACAAAACTTTGCTTTATGGCCTTCTTTCCACAGTTGTGGCACTTACCTTCAAACCTCTTGTTTTTGCCCCATTGATTCTTTGAAGCTCCCTCTGGATGATAGCTTCCCTCACCCTGATGATTTTTTGCCTTATCATCATTTCTTTTTGATCCACCTACATTGTACTACTTGGAGCTTCCTCTGCTTTTGTTGACATAGAGCGCTTCCTCCTTGCCTTTTTGTGAAACTCCACTCATTTGCTTTGCCAAGGCTTCTTATCCTGCTAGAAAATTCTCAAATTCCACAAGTGATGGTTGATTTTGCTAACCTTGTACAACAGCAATAAAGCCTCTATATTCAGGATTTATACCATGGATAATGATCCGCTTCATCCTCGTCTGTCCAATTGGAGCTTGTGGATCTAATTCTGAAATCTCTCGACATAGCATCTTCACCTTATGAAAGTATTGTGCAATTGTCATATTGTGTTGTGCTATTGAGAGTAATTCACTCTCTAAGAACTGGAGCCTCATGACATTTTTCTTTGAAAATAGCTTGGCAAATGTATCTCATTCCTATTTTAGCGTGGTGGCATCTCGTGTGTGCTCTAGCACATCCTCTTCCATTGTTGTCTTCAAAGCAAACATAGCCTTTCTTGATTTTACTTCCGCTAACGCAGCATGCAGTTTACATCTTTTGCTTCTGGTTGTGTCACATCACTGCTGTTCACAACCTCCCATAGATCTTGCCCTTGCATATAAGACATTATGTAAGTGGACCACGTAATGTAGTTGTTGTTGTTAAGCTTTTTCATACCGCCAACAACTTGTAGGTCTATCATTTTGTCAACAGTAAAGAAAGGAGGTAAGTGATTTCTGAAAGAATCTGGCTTGGATACCAACTGATGAACTCAACAAAATACAAAACTCAAATAGTTGAAAGTAAAACTACTAGGAGGATCAAAAGACAGAAAAATATGATTACAATTTGCAGAGAATGAGGCTGGATATTTTATTAATATGCTTAGTAGCCTTATATATAGGCTTACATATTTCAAAAGAGTCATTATCACACTAAATCACTATTGTGATTCCACTAAACAGTTCTCTTAAACTTAGGGAACCACATCTGCAGTACTACAAGAAACAGAGATTATATCTCAAGATAAAAATAACAAAGTCCTAACTGAAAACTAAAACATAGCTATACTATAGGCTTAGTCAACCTAAAAAGTAGCGGCTGATGTTGTATGCCTTTAATATTTTGTCGGATGCAGAAGAAACCATATCTTCTCCTTTGTATCTTAAAAATCTTTCAATTTCTCAGATCCAACAAAATCCGATCAGCAGTGTTGACTTCCTCGGCACCGCTGCCGATGATCCCTTCCCTAGAAGTTTCTACTAAAAAAATGGTGACGGCCTACCTTTCATCACATGGGTTATTCCATTGGATCTCAAATTTCATCAATTTCTACCAAACTTTCTTCTTCATCATCATCTATGGCAACATTTTCTCTTATTTTTCCAATTTTCGATCCTTTTCTGGTCAAAAAGAACTCTGTGTTTTGAATTACAATAGGAATTTGTACCCTTTTTTTAAAAAAAAAAAATCCATGGAGAGTGTTAATATCACTTTACACAGTTGATATTATTTGACTGTCCAATAACTTGTCTACACATGGCCACATATGAAAAAAAATATGAAAAATATCTATCTCTAGACACTTCTATTTACCTGTATATATAGTTCCCAGCAGATCATCTTCCTCCTAGAAATTTGTTAGACGTGTTTGTCACCTATGTTTCAGGTGAGTTCTTGCTACTTTTTAATTTATCCTAATAGGTAAAATATTGTCTATGTTCTTAGCTGTAAAGAGTATGTTTGAGTTGGTATAATAGAGTTGTCAAGTGTGGATTTGGTTAAATTGTATGAGTCACATATTCTCACACTAAAATGGATGGAAGAGAAGAAAAGATATGATTTAAGAAAGAAGTATATTGGTGATCTTTGCAACAATGCTCTCTTGTCGAAAATGAAATAAGTTTTTCCACTAAATTATATGTGAATGGCCAGGATATTTAACACAGGTGAATTGCTCTTTACAAATAAACTTTCTATATTGGGAAAAAAGGAGGGAGGGAGAGGAAACTATACTAAAAAGCCAGTATAGAGGCATATAATTGTACCTTGTATGCTGATTTAAGATAAACGGTGCTGATTTAAGATAAAATAGAATGCAATGCTATTATGATGTATTCTTTAGTGAAGCGTTGTTACCTGAATGGTAAGAGACGGAAAGATTTGGAAACTATAGGTTATTGACGATCTCTCATTGTCAACATTGTAATCTGAAATTTTTTGCACAAAAGTTATAGCGAGTCACTGTTACATAGCTTGGCTTCCCAGCTGCCTGGTCATTTGTTTGTTTTAATTATCCTTAAAATACTAAGTCCCCTTATTGATAATAGATCTAGCATTAAACTTAAATATTACCACACCTGTGTTTCATTATTTTTTAATGAAACAATATATATCAAAACTCATCACATCAATGGATTGAAACTACAAATTATCAATTCTTACATATTTACATTTGCAAACACATCCTTGAAGTAGTCCCTATCCATGGAATCATTCCAGAAGTTGGCATCAATTGTGATAGACTCCTCTGTAACATTTTCAGCCATTTTACCTCCATCTTCTAGCTGAGTATCATAGCTGACTTCAGTTTTCTTCTCGGGAACCTCTCTATCAAACATTTTCCTCTTCATTTTTTTGGTCTGTATTTTCCTTGTTAAGCCTAATGTTGACCTCCGAATCCTTCATTTCAGCTTCTAATACAATCTCATGTGTACCATTTTCTGCCATTTTGCCTCCATCCTCAATTTGAGTGTCGTTGCTGGCCTAATATTCCTGCATATGTGAAGCCTTTCCATCAGGTGTTTCCTCTTTTTCTCCTATTGCAAATTCCACGTCTTTCTTGTCCATGTTTTCCTTCTCTATATTTGTGACATTCATTTCGTCATTTTTTTTAATTGCTGAAGCCATGCGATGTTTCTTTGACGGCTCATCCCATAATATGCCAATCTTTCACAACACTCATTTCTTGCCAACAAACATCAAGAATCAACAGAACCCCACTTCAGAAATTTCTTGTATTTAAGCAGAAACACAGTCAAATAATGTTCAAAAAAAAAAGAAATTTTGAGTGTACTTAAGATAAAAGGGCAAGCTTTCCAAGTTCCAGTTTCATTCTTCTCTAAGAGGGTTATTTTGAAATCAATTGTACCATCTTTAGTATTTGCCTTCTTGACAACAAACAATGTAGATAAAATCAGCAACTTGAAATAAGATTGGTGTCTCTTCCATTCAGTCAAAGTTATGTCACTTCATCTGTGTTGAGTGGATCCCTCCAAATGGAGGGCCCACATGCCAAATTTGTAGACAAATTTGGCAAACTTGGCATGTTTGTTTTTGTGGTCAAAAAGGGTGGTCAATTGCCACCAACCTATCTTTCTCTTTTATGAAATGTCAATATAGGTAGCCTACTGATTGCAGGCTACACTTCTATATAAAGGAGCATTATGTTCCTAAGCTTATCATACCATAAGATCAGAGAAAAAGAGGAAAACAAACCTATTTAAATAGGTTCAAGCTAGTCCATTAGTATAAGGTCTTTTAGGATATGCCAAAAAATAAATTCATGAGGATTTCGACCAAAGTGGACAATATCATACTAAGCGGGGTTGGGGTAAGGGTATGCGCGGTCCCTACTAGTAGTATCAGTGCCTGGTCAAAGTTCATGGGAATGGAGGTAAAAGACGAGCAAAATGTGAGAAGTCCTTGGTATGACAACAAGACCAAAAAGATCTATAGGAGTGCCTTGTATCAAAAATCTTCCTATCAAGTTCTGGTATAGAAGGAGTGTCCTGTTCAAAAATAACGACAGTGTAAGATGATTTTGGTAGGTCGGTGTGACCAAGCAATTAGAGATTTGTGATTGATGCCTTGTGTCAAAAATTATCTTGGCAAAGTGGTGGCCAAGCAGCGTATCCCACTGGCTGATAGTGACAGTGCAAGATGGCTAGCAGATGAAATATATTTTTCACTAAAGGAAACAAGGCTAAAGCGGTTAGTTGTCCTCTTGCTAATCACTTTATATTGAGTTTCAGTGTATGCCCTTCTACTTATAAGGAGAAGGAAGAAATGGTTAGAATACCATATGGCTCAACGGTTGGGTGTTTGATGTATGTCATGGTGTGTACACGACCAGATATTGCTCCCTTGGTTGGAGCAGTGAGTCATTATTTTTTAATCCTAGAAAGGAATATTAGGTAGTTGTTACATAGATTCTCAGGTATCTTCAAGATACATCAAAAATATGCTTATGTTATGGAGAGGCAGAGCCTATGTTAGTTGGATATACAGATGCAGATTTAGCTGGTGATATTGACTCGAGAAAGTCTATATCAAGTTACCTGATTGCATTTGCAGGGGGAGCTTTGTGATAGCAGCCGAAATCACAAAGGTGTATAGCCCTTCATTTGTCGGGAGGGGGGGGAGTGTTGAGTTGATACCTCCAAATGGAGGGCCTACATGCCAAATTTACAAATTTGGCAAACTTGGCGTGTTTGTTTTTGTGGTCAAAAAGGGTGGCCAATTGCCACCAACCCATCTTTCTCTTTTATGAAATGTCAATACAGCTAGCCTACTGATTGCAGGCTATAACGAGACACACTAAGTTACACCATCTGGTCTGTCAAATTATCTTGTACCATAATTATCACACAACGAAACACACTGCCTGTACCATCATTTGACAAGAAGACTTTCAATACAAGGCACCCTTGCAGATCTTTTGGTCTTGATGCCACACCGGTGACTCCGTTCCGTAAATGTCGGTCCATCACTCCTGCCCTCCGAACATATGCTCTGATACCACTTATAGGGACCACATGTACCCTCACCCCAACTATGCATTAGTATGATATTATTTGCTTTAGGCCAAACCCTCACGGATTTATTTTTGGGCATATCCCAAAAGGCCTCATACTAATGGGTTAGCTTGAACCTAGTTAAATAAGTTCATTTTCCTCTCTTCATGTGATGTGGGAGGAGTTTGCATACCCAACATTCTGCTCCTCTCCTTGAAACAAATGATGACTTCTCAGGTGAATCAAAGTCAATACTCACGTAAGAGGAGGCATCTGAGTCATCCGATCACTCCAAAAGCTCCATAAATTGGTTCTCCTCTCTTATTGTCAAAATGTAATCTTAAGATCTCATTCCTTGTCAATAGAACCAACTATATATTGCTTTTGGCATGCAATTTTCTTGTAGTTTACTATCCCATAAATTAGTGTCTGTTGTTTGCACAACTATATTGCTTGTAATCTGCAAAACTGTTGCCACACCCACGTTGGATCCTTCAATAATGTACTATTTTGGGAGGGTTCGACATGCATCAGTTAGAATTTTTAAAGAGTTTAAGCAACATAGATAAGAGGAATATGTTGTGTGAATGCTACTTATAATAAAAACATTTAGCTTTGCCTCCAGGATGACCAATGACATTCTTCATAATAATATGGTCATGTAAGGGTATTATTGTCATTATACATAGCTGATATTTTTAGTCTTCAAAATTGTTACCGCACCCTTATCAGATCTTTCAAAGATACACTATTCTTGGAGGATCTGACACACATCCATCGACAATTTTGAAGAGCCCGAGCACATAATATCTAACCAAAGACAATATATGTCTTTGTCTATCTTGAACTGCTTGGACTCAAGCAACTAGGAGTTAGGTGTTTTTTCCACTCAGGTTTAACTTTTCCAGTTGTATTAACTTACTGCCTAGTATACATGAGCCATACAGCTCAGCCAGCTACAATAGGATACATATCAAAGTCAATTGCACGAGAACTAAGTTACCCTATTTAAAGTTCTTCCTTTCGGTCTGTTTTCAGCAGTAGAATGGGGAGCAGTTGTTGTTAGGAATTTGGATGGCCTCACAAGAAGGAATTAATGAAATAATAAAATAACACGACACCAAGATTTATAGTGGTTCACCCAAAATAGGCTACGTCCACTCGAGCTACTGCCGATCTCAATA
>JAOTQJ010000099.1:10523824-10570861 GCA_025642045.1 Solanum sejunctum | reverse complement strand
CTATGACCACATTAGGTGAAGCTTCCAAATTCTGTCGACTCCCTAGTGCATAAGTGCGATTTTGGACCCTGCTAGAGCTATTTGTCCCTCTAACACCTCTACTACGACCCATAGGTACTTTCTGACCCCTACCTACTGGAGGAACTAATAATGATGCAACAGCTGACCTAGTAGATTATGCCATACCACCCATACGTCTCCTTTGGCAATCCCTTCTCATGTGCCCTAGCATACCACACAAATAGCAAACATCTATCCCAACATGACATATACCCGGATGACTTCTTGTACACTATTTACAAGGTTGCCTAGGTGTCATTTGCTATCCTGCTAAATATGCTATTGTCCGTGTACCCTGTCCCTCACCTTATTGACCAAACTGATTACTTCTATGCCCTTGAAGTTGTGATGGAGCACTGGCTGTAGAATAGGAGGAGGATGTCCTAGGAGGTCCATTAGAAAACTGAGGTCTGAGATCACTTTGAGATGGTGTAAACTGCCCTGTAGATCTGTCCCTCTTTGATTGTGCCCTTTCTGATTCTTGTGTCCTTCTCCTCTGCCTCTAATCCTCTAATTATTGTGCACAAGCCTGCATTCTTACTATATCCATATCTTTATTCAAGGAAGCAATTGTGCAGTCTCTAACCAGATATGTATCCAACCTATCTACATTCGGTTAACCCTATCTGCCATTGTAGCAACTACATTAGGAGCATATCTTGCCAGGGAGTTAAATTAAAGGCTATACTCCCTCATACTCATATTCCCCTAGTCAAGATTCAAGAATTGATCTGTACGAGCCTCTTGGATCTCTAATGGCAAACAATGGTCAAGAAATGCCTCTTTGAACTCTTTCCAGGTAATTGGAGGTGCATTTATACCCTTAGATTGTTTCCAAGCTTCATACCACAATATAGCCACACCATTCAGCCTATATGTCGCTAATGCAACTGCTTTTGTACCACTCACATGCGTAACATCTAAAGTACGTTGAATCTGATCAATAAAGTCCTGGGGGTCTTCATTAGGATCTGACCTAGTGAAGATTAGAGGGTTTAAATTAAGAAAATCACGTCCTGGTACCAACTGCCTTATATGTACCACCTGTACCCATAACTGGATCTTTCTGCCTTTGACCTTGACCAGCAACTATACGGGTCAATAGTTAGACTGCATTTCTCAGATCCTGTACGGTAGCATCAATAGGTGGCTCTGGGGGAATTTTACTACTCTCTGGTTCATTAGGAACAAGAGGAGTTAGAGATGTCTGTGACAAAGACTCCTTTTGAATCTCATTTTGTTGTCTCACCTGGCTGGGTATACCAACCACCACTTTGATTCCCTTCCCTTTACCTTAATTCTGCCTTATTTTTGGCATGCTTGTTGTATAAAACAATTTAAGATTAGACATAATGCACCTATTACACTTGACTTTATGGCACGATCTAAAGAATAGAAAGAAAATAACGGCTCCTAAATGCCACGTAGCCTCCTGGTTATGAATGTAGGGCACAACACATTGATAAACAAGATTCTACATAGACACGGCTTTATAGACTTCCTAGGATGACCCGCTCTGATACCATTTCTGTCATACCCCAAAGTCCCATTAGGGCGAACTAGCACCCATTGCCGATAAGGCTTGGGAGAACTAACCTGTATCTATGTGTATCTATGTGCTTTCTATATGTATTATAAGAGATTTCTACCTTTGAGATGCCTTAAAGCAGATAAATAGTTATAACAAGTCAAAAGGAACTGTATATGACTAAGTCGTTGGGGCCACAGTATTTCAAGTATGAGATATGACCAAACCTTACTTTACATAATCTACAAAGCCTCTAAATAAATTAAAATGTCTGATAAGGGTTAGGATAGGCTCTGCCTCAACTAACTGTATAATACAAACATATAAGCTCTAGACATGCGAAGCTCCAAAGTAACCTAGATCTTGGTAACAGTAGCTGAATATCCTGTACTCTTAATGGGGAGATCTACTAGCACCTATACTTGCAGCATGAAATGCAGGTCCCCCATAAGGGGCGTCAATACGAGATAATGTACTGAGTATGTAAGGCAGGAAACACTGTATATATGATATAATAACTCAAGTGAAACTATACACTGGTGTAGCATAAAAGACCACCTTTAGTTATACTGTGGGATCATGTACTTTATATTCTTTATATTGATTTACTTTTACTGTAGAATCTGTACTGTAAAATCTATGCACAACTGTAATACAAATAACCAACTAATCAGTGGTGAAACTATATCGGGTTCGTCCTAGGCTAGGTTATACTCAACCCCTCGGGCTACCCCTCCCCCCTTTGATAGGATCATCTCTGACTAGGTTATACTCAACCCCCTTGGGCTACCACCTATCAGAAACTGTATATTGTATCTTTGAGATAATTTATTTGGTGGCCATAATATTGGAGTTGTAGGACTGTATATGTAACATGTGACATGTGGATAATCACGCAAGACAACATGACAATGAAAAGAGTACATTAAGTAAATAATAAAATGCATATGAATTGGAATAACTTGTGAACTTTATTCCATAACAAGAACTCATGTAACTTGGTATCTAAACATGTATGAAGTTTTGAAGGTGACTATGTATGGAATCATATGAACATGTACAAGAGTGGAGACATTGTTAATAGTTGTGTCGGAGTTGGTGAATGCCTTTATGTACCAAGGAGAGATCTATATTTTATTCCAAGTGATACGAAATCAAGTAACCTTACATACCTCATTGTATGAGCTTGTTACTATCTTGAGATAACCTTCCCTTCCTCCAAATACTTATATTCAATATAATAGGGGATAAAACTAGCATTAATAGCTAATAGACACACCTTGGCATCCCAATAACACAAGAAAACAATACATGAGCAGCAAGCGGGTGTTCATAAACACGGGTGTATTCCTTTAATCTTTCCGCCCATAATTGTATCTTCTAATATACATTAGCATGTACACATCATGTACAGCATATTTTAAGTCTATGACAGCCTTACAATAGCCCACAAAGCATAACACATCACAATTTCATACAATTTAAAAATGGACCGCATAACATTACCTTCTTTCGCTACATTTCAACTTCGACAACCCCAAACTTATTTCAAATTTAACTAAACTGTTCTAGCAACATTTACACATATAAAAAGACCTCAAATAGTCTTATAAAAGCAATTAATAAGTCAGAATGGATATGAGCTAATAGTCTTACATACAACAGCCCGCAAGTTCCAATCAACATGACGCTTAAGATAACTCGATAAAACGCGCTTGTTAAATGAAACCAAAACCAAGGCAGAAACCTTACGGTGATATTTATAACTCAAACCATGTTAATAATACCAAATTTTCTTCATAATATAGCTTAAAAACCATGGATAAATCACTAAAACAAAAGAAAAAAGTGCAGCAACTTTCTGCACAGAATCTGTCAAACAGATTTCAGCAAGTGTAACTAGCATCTCTTCCTTGTTTTTCAGAAACAAATCATAATAAATACATGTATAAACTCACTTACCACTTATTCAAGGTGTAGGACTTCCCCAAGAACCCTAGAAGAGTTGTTTAGCTACTTTACAAGGTGTAGAAAAGTTGAGAGAACTTTGAAGACAAATCTTTTTGTTTTTTTAAGTTCAAGTGAACAATGAATTGTGGAGCTGCTCTGGAGCTCTTTACATAGAGATATTATGCCGACATTCCTTTGACATTTTGAACATCTTACACCACACATTAAAAAGTTTCTTACCCACCAGCTTGTCCCTTAAACTTGGGCATTTTTGGAGCACCAACTTGATGGACTTGGGCTGCCTACTTTCCAACTTTCACTTACTTAGTTTTGGGCCCAATTTGCTAAGTGTATTGTGATGTCTTTGGGCCCTTATTATTATACTTATTGGGATGACAATGTAGCCCATTTATGATAATAAATCATGGGCCAAAGTTACACCATTAACACGGACTTTATTCATAATCAAAATTGGACAATTTCAACGTCGAGGCTCGTCTCCGTTTAGTTAGCGATTTAAGCTAAGTAAGTAGGTGACTCACCTGATAGCTTCTATGTCCTACAAGCACCTCAATTCTCTTACTTCATTTAAGGTCATAATCTACTCAATTTGACACAAAACATGTATACACTTGACCCTCTTAAGCGTTAGACTCATATATAGCCCATTAACACTAGATTCAATTACTTTTAAAAATTAGAGCTAATTTGACCAAACCATGTTATTTTTCATTTGACTTGTGCTAGTAGTGTAAGGTGTGGGGTGTTACATGAACCATAAAACCAAATGCTTCTTATTATCCCAAAATAAGGATTTGATGTTACTAATTTTGGATCCACTGATGGAATGTCCTATATCCCTGGCAGGGTATTTGATGGATATGGTAATGGCATCGGTTTATTGTATCATCACTGGCTCATAGGTGATAGTTTTTGATTAAAGAAACTCCCAAATAGGCCTTGATAGTACTCTGAGTGGATGATGAGATGTAGATGATAGATGAGTAGCCATTATCTAAACTGCATTCTTACTTTAGACTTTTGACATAATGATTGAGCTTTCTATTTCCTGAGTTGATGTTATTCTTCCTTGATATGTTTTTTTCTGCCATTTTACATGCTCGTACATTCCAATACCAATGTCCATTTGAGCTTGCATCTTTCCATGATGCAGAGACAGATACAAGTGGTCACCAATAGGAGCCCCATTGAGGACCTAATTGCTTTTAGCTGATCGGTGATCCCTCCTCTACTTTCAGAAGATATTATATTTCATTCTAGCTTGAGTTAGACTTATCTTATTCTATTTATAGGTAGTCATGGATTTGTCATTGACACCATTATTCAGACGTATTAGAGGCTTCATAGACTAGACTTTTGATGTGATGATTGGTTGTTACTATTGACTAGTTTCTTTTATACCATTCTTACTTAGATGATGGATATCTTGTTTGGCATTTGGAATGACCCCAAAAAGTGCCCGAAAATGTGCCTCAAAAGTGCTTGCAATCAAAATTTTTATGTATCTCAAAATTCGTGTGTGATATAGAAAATGTGAATTCATATTCATATTTAGGGGGTCAAATTTAGGTGGATAAGGGTCTAACCTCGATTTTAGAGCAAATAATTCACAATTTCAAATTTTAAAGTGACAAATTCCAGTGAGGTTAGCGCGTTGCAGGCACGACGTGCCGCAGTGTAATTCCTATCCAGTTTTTCAAGTTTATCCAAGACTTTTAAGTCTTGGTGTTAAGTGATCCCATACGTGAAAATACCTATACTTAACCTTATTTCACCCTCATATCACCCAAGACATTTCTTAATACTCATTCAAACACATAGTTTTATATTTCTCTCAAAATTCAAGTCTAAAAACCCTCTCTGGATCTTAAGAATAGCACCCAAGCTTCAACTCTCCATCTCTAATCTTCATTAAGTTCATCTCAAAAGCTAAGGTATGTGAATTTCTTTCATACGTTTCTTTTACCCCATGATGCCCAAGCTTCCTTTTACTTGAAATTCCATGATCTAAAGTTGATTTTCTCATAGGTCTTAATTATTATGAATTTTACTGCACACCATGTTGAGGTTTCTGAAATTGTGACTGTTTTTACTATGTTTTGGGCTATGAATCTAAGATCTAATGTGAGATTTGATGAAGGGTTTTGATGTATATTGCTTGAGGGTTTTACCAAGCATCTATTAATGGTTTTACATTGAATAGTTTAGCATGATAACACTCTTGAAATGCATGGTTTTAGACTAGCACTACACACCCTCTAAGTGTTTGATAAAATGTCTAGTTTAGGGTTCTTTAGGAATTGATAGTCCAATGCATGTCTTATGAGTTGAATGACTATATGATGATGAAATAATGATGAATGATGGTGAATGATAATGAAATGATGATGAAATGAATATATGTATATGGTGATGAAAGGAATGTATATATGTGTGTTTAAAACATTTAAAGCACCTATGGTATTGCAAGTGAATTGTTGGGCTCTCATGTTGTTATGTTCTTGGGAATCATTGATGAGTTATTGGGTTCTTATGTTAAAGTTTATGCTCTTGTCAATTGTGAAGCCTACTAGAAGGGGTTATGAAATATGCTATATGTTTTACCCTCTAGTGCAAGGCCAATTTCTACATGTAGGGGTTATGAACTATGTTGTACACCTTAACCTCATATACGAATCAATGCTACTCATTTACTCGTATCCACACGTAGGGATTATGAACTATGTGGTACTCCTTACCCTCATGTATAGTTTGTGGTTATGCTAGGTACACATATGTAGGTGTTATGACCTATGCTACCTTTACCATCATGTGCTACTCACTTACTCATTTCTATATGTAAGGGTTATGAACTATGATGTAATTCTTACCATCTTGTATGATTTGGGGTTATGCAATATACACACTTACTCATTTCTACATGTAGGGGTTATGAACTATGATGTACTCCTTACCCTCGTGTATGATTTGGGGTTATGCAATATACTCATATGAAGGGGTTATGAACTATGTGGTGTGCCTCACCCTTATATGTACACATGTAGGGGTTATGATCTATGCTACCTTCTACCCTCATATGCTATTCATTATCTCTTATTTATATGTAAGGGTTATGAACTATTCTATCTCTTTACCCTCGTGTACTACCCATTACCTACTAGGAAGGGATTATGACTCATGTTATATCTCTCACCCTCTAGTACAAGGTATTTGGACGATCTAATCATGTCATCTTATTATGTTAAGCAAGTTATGCAAGTATGATTATTTTCAAGCATGTTTTACTACAAGATTGTTTATGCATGTCATGTTGCTAATATACTATCTTTTGCTATGAATATGCATTTTGATTGTGTCACCTATCTCTTGTTGCATTGCATTCGACATACTTAGTACATTCCAATATACTAACGCATACTCTATAACTACATGATATCACCATGTAGGAATCGGAGCCCCGCTTGAGCATCTCCACCCATATGGCTAGTACGATTTCACTCAAGCTTGTTGGTGAGTCTTCTATTTCGAGGACGTTACTTATGATCTCTTGCTACATATTAAACTATCTTTCTTTTATCTATACTTTTATTATGAGAGTGAGTTTGGTTACTTATCTTGGTCCCCGCTAAGTTCTATGTATAAAGGTATTGTTGAACAAGTTATGTATTATGCTTGAGCTTGATTCATTCATATTATTCAAGTGTTTAACTCTTTCCCTTAGTCCCAATTTTCCTTGATTGTGTTTCTTATGTTGGTTTGTCTTGCTTCCATGACCGAGGATATGTATATGATATGCTAAGAGGCTTGTTTGGAGTTCTTTCAGGTTACCCATTCATCAGTCACGTCTAAGCCCTAGGCTTGGGTTGTGATAGCCTTTGGCCCTTTTATTATCCGTTGTCATCCATTTCCTTTGAGTATTCTTCTCCTGATAATTTTCTCTACTAGAATTTGATTGAACTAATGTAATGAGGTTGATTGGTTCGATTAGGGACTACCAATTGTCTTTGAATCCTGGCCACGCCAACGGTACCATCCCAAGGCGTGACAAACTTATTATCAAAGCACAGAGTTTAAGAGTCCTAGAAAGTCTATAAAGCTCGTGACTAGTACAGTATTATTTATGGGTGTATTGTGCACCACGCTTCATAAGAAAAAGGCTATAGGACATTAGGAATTTTTTCACTTTCGCTTATCTAAGTTCATGTGATAGAGTTAAAAACTCTACAAAACTCTTTTCTAAATCATATGTTACGTGCTTGCAGATAATGCCTCCAAAATGTACCATGACCCAGAGGGATGCATCAACCAATAATGCTAGGAATCCCATTTCAAAAGTACCCACTCAGATGGAAATGAAGGGTTAAGGTCGACCAGCCAGAGCCATTGATGATCCATAGACACCTACTGCTCCAACCATAGAGGATAATTTCAGATGAGCTATCACCATACTTACTCAACTGGTAGCTGCTCAGAGTGGGAATCAGAGTTCACAACCTCCTAATTCTAATTCTTAAGAGCCAATAGCTTCAACCAAACTGAGACATTTTCTGAGGATGAACCCACCAGTTTTCGTTGGATCCAAGGCTGAGGAAGACCCCCAGAAAATTATTGATGAGATGTGGAAAGTGTTGAAAGTTATACATGCGACTGAGACAGAGGGAGTTGAACTTGCTTCCTATTAACTCAAGGTGGTAAAATGTATGGTATAATCAATAGGAAGAAATTCGAGGTGAGGATGCTAAGCCTACCATTTGGGATCACTTTGAGGGTGCCTTTCTTGGTCACTTCTTTCCGCGAGAGATGGGAGAAGCAAAGCTGGAGGAGTTTGTCAACTTGAAGCAAGAGGGGATGACTGTCAAAGAATATAGCCTCAAGTTCATACAGCTATCCAAGTGTGCTCCAGATATGGTCCCCAATGTGAAAGTTCATATCTAACTTGGGAAAGCATGTGAAAAAGGAGTGCAAGGTGGCATTGTTGATTCTGGACATAGACATCTGTAGGATTATAGTTTATGTGCAAAACCTTTAGGAGGAAAAAAGATGGATAAGGAGGAGCACTTGAGTTAAAAGGCTAAGTCAGTAGGGCATGAGCCTAATCAGCATAAACAGAGTAAGGTGGACAGGTCATACTTTTAGAGGAGGTCTTCAAACTATGCACTATCTTTAGCGAGTGCACCAGTTCCAAGTAACAGGTATGATCAGAAATCTTAGGGCTATTAGAAATATAGATCTTAGGGTTCTTAATACCAACCTAGTGCGACTCAAGGTTCGAGGGGGAAACCACAATGTGGCAAGTGTGGTAAACTCTATCTAGGTGAGTGTCGTGAGAGCATAAATGCCTGCTAGAGGTGCGGATAGACTGGTCACTTCCAGAATGAGTTCCCGATGAGAAGGAGGGGTAATGAAGGTAATAAAGCTCTATCTCCAGTAGCACCATAGAGAGGTGCCACAACTAATATAGGCAGGGGTACAAATCATCTATATGTAAGGGGAAATCAACAGGATTGGGAAGTTGCACCAAATATTATCATAGGCATGCTTCGAGTCTTTTCATATGAGTATATGCTTTGCTTGCTCCAGGTGCCACTTTATCATTTGTAACTCCATATATGGCTAGTAAGTTTGAGATCTTTCCTGAATATCTTCTTGAGCCCTTTACTATTTCTACTCCTACTAGTGAGTCCCTTTTAGTTTACACGATGCATAGAGATTTCACAGTGTCTATCTATTATAGAGATACTTTGACGTACTTAGTTAAGTTAGATATGGTTCACTTTGAAGTGATTCTTGGCATGGATTGGCCATATGCCTATTGTACCTCTATTGATTATAGAACCTGAACTGTCAAATTCCAGTTTCTAAATAAGCCTATCATAGAGTGGAAGGGTGATTCTGTGGTGCCTAAGGGTAAGTTTATTTCCTACCTTAAGGCTTGAAAATTAATTTCAATGGGATGTATCTATCACCTCGTATGAGTTACTAATAATGTAGAGTCTCCATCTTTAGATTCAGTTCCAGTTATTAATGAGTTTCCTGATGCCTTTCCTGATGATTTGTCTAAAGTCACTCCTGCTAGGGAATATGACTTTGGAATTGATGTTCTCCTCGATACATAACCAATCTCTATTCCACCATATAGAATGGCTCTTGCTAAGTTGAAAGAACTGAAAGAGAAATTGAAAGATCTCTTGGATAAGGGATTTATTAGGCCTAGTGTCTCTTCATAGGGCGCTTCTATCCTATCTGTTTGAAAGAAAGATCGTTCGCTCAGGATGTATATAGATTATCGCCAGTTGAATAAGGTGACCATTAAGAACAAATATCCCCTTTCGAGGATTAATGACTTATTTGACCAACTTCTGGATGCCACTATTTTCTCTAAGATAGACCTCACATCAGGCTATCACCTGTTGAAAGTGAGAGAATGCGACATCCCGAAAATGGCTTTTCGAACCCGATATAGTCACTTTGAGTTTCTGATAATGTCCTTTGGATTGACAAATGCCCCTACAATTTTCATAGACTTGATGAACAGAGTATTAAGACAGTACCTTGATATGTCCATAATTGTGTTCATCGGCGATAATTTGGTATATTCTAGAGATGAGAAAGAGCATGTCGGCCACCTCCGAATTATTCTTCAGGCTCTTAGAGATAAGGGGTTGTATGCCAAATTTTCAAAATATGAGTTTTGGATAAAAGCGGTCTCATTTTTGGGCCATGTTGTCTCGGGTAATGGTATTCGAGTGGATATGCAAAAGATTAAGGTAGTTAAGAACTGTCCTAGGCCTACCTCTCCAACTGACATAAGGAGTTTTCTGGGTTTGGCTAGTTACTATCACAAGTTTGTCGATAGATTCTCTTCTTTGTCCTCGCTATTGGCTAAGCTGACTGAACAGAAAGCTAAGTTCCAGTGGTTTGACGAGTGTGAGAAGATTTTTCAATCGTTGAAAATTAGATTAACAACTGCACTAGTATTAACTCTACCTGAAGGGACTGATGATTTTATGATATATTGTGATGCTTTAAGAGAGAGATTGAGATGTGTTATGATGTAGAGAGGTAAGTTCATAGCCTATGCTTCCAGACAACTCAAGAACCATAAGAGAAACTATCCAACTCATGACTTACAATTGGTTGTGGTGGTGTTTTCACTCAAGATATAGCGCCACCACTCATATAGAGCTCATGTAGATGTATTCACAGACCACAAGAGCCTGCAATATATCTTCACCCAGAAAGAGCTTAATTTGAGGCAAAGGAGATGGATTAAGTTGCTCAAAGATTATGACATGAGCATCCTCTACCATAAAGTAAAGTTGATGTAGTTGTTGATGCTCTTAGAGGTTATCCATGGGGAGCACCACCCATGTGGAAGAAGAGAAAAAAGAGTTGGCCAAAGAGGCTCACCGACTGGCACGGAGTTCAACTAGATGAATCGGTCAAAGAAGGAGTTCTTGTGCATAATGGGTCTGCATCATCTCTAGTAGTAAAGATGAAGGAGAAACAAGATCAAGATCCGATTTTATTACAGTTGAAGGTGGATATACATAAGTAGAAGGTGATGGCTTTCACTAAAATGGGAGATAGAGTATTGAGGTATCACAGCAAATTATGTGTTCCAGATGTTGATGGTGTTCCAGGGAGGATCATGGTAGAGGACCATAGTTCCAGATATTTCATCCATCCAGGGCCTACCAAGATGTACCATAACTTGAGAGAAATCTACTGGTGGAGTGGAATGAAGAAAGATATTGCTGAGTTCATTTCCAAGGGCCCAAATTGCCAATAAGTTAAAGTTGAGCACCAAAGGCCATGTAGAGTAGCTCAGAATTTTGAAATTCCAGAGTGAAAATGGGAGGTGATTAACATAGACTTTGTCATAGGCTTACCAAGGTCTCTCATACAAGTATAATTCAATTTGGATAGTTGATCGGATGACAAAATCTGCAAACTTCTTAGCGGTAATACGATAGACACTACTGAAGATTATGCCCTGTAATACAAAACAAAGATTGTCAGATTGCATAGGGTTCCTTTTTCCATAATATCATATAGAGGGCTCAGTTTATGGCCCAATTCTATAAGTCCTTTTAGAAAGGTTTGGGTTCAAAGGTGAACCTTAGTATTGCTTTCCACCCTCAAACTAATAGTTAGGTAGTGTGGATGATACAGACTTTGGAGGATATGTTGAGGGATTATGTCATTAACATCAAAGGTAATTGGGATGACCACTTGCCTCTGATTGAGTTTGCCTACAACAACTTTCATTCTAGAATTCAAATGGCTCCTTATAAGGCTTTCTATAGACAGAGATATAGATCACTGATCAAGTGGTTAGAGGTCGCTAAAGCAGGGTTAATTGGAGCAGACTTGGTATATTAGGCTATGGAGAATGTAAAGATATCAAAGAGAGATTAAGAACTGCACAAAGTCGATAGAAAACCTAGACTGATTTTAGGAGGAGAGACTTGGAGTTTGAGGTCAATAACTTAGAGTTTCAAAGTTGTCACGACCTAATCCCAAGCCTAGATGTGACCGGTGAATGGGGAAACAAAGGTACCCCAAGCTAGCCTCATAGTATATCATTACATATCCTTGGTCACAGAAGCAATTAGAATGACAATAAGAGATAAATGTAAACAAGGGGAATAGGGACTAAGGGCAAGTTCCATGTCATAAACATCAAGAGTCAATAAAGTCAAGCTCATAGCATAGATACATATCATGTCCAATAACACATCTACTATATAGATAATTATAGGGAACAAGACAAAGAAACTGAACTCACCCTCATAGTCAATATATAAGTCAAAGAGAAAGTCTTAATATATAGCAAGAGATCATAAGTAACGTCCCCGGAATGGAGGACTCACCAACAAGCTTGATAGAAGTCGTACTAGCCACATGGAGGAGGAGGATAAAGTAGCACACTTGTTCCTACAAGGTGACATCATGTAGGTATAAAGTATGCATATGTACGTTTGAATGTACTAAGTATGTAGGATACAATGCAACAAGAGGTAGACATCATAGGCAAAATGCATAATCATAAGCAATGAATAACATACTAATAATAAGGCATGTATGGACGATGATTGAAGTAAAGTCCTTCTTATATAGATCATGATACGAGTGTAAGGAGTGAATATTATACTGTAAGCCAAGGTCTACCACTCCCTTGGATAGGCGCATGAAGTACGAACCCCTTCATGAGGTTGATGGAGTATAAAGCCACCACCGAGGTTGATAGAGTACTAACCCCCCATCAAGGTTGACAGAGTACAAACCCCCCATCAAGGTTGATGGGTACCAACACCCAACAAGGTTACTCGAGCCTACCACCCCCCAAGCTAGGCGACTAAGGTACCAACCCCTTGACAGGATACCCAGTCTTACAACCCTCGGAGCTAGAATTAGTCATCCCCAACACTATATAGAGATAGTACCATATATATATATATATATATACAAAAAAAAACACTCTTTTCATCATCATACACATACATTCCTTTTCATCATTATTCTATTATCATTTCATCATCGTCTCATCATCATTTCATCATCATATAGTCATTCAACTCATAAGACATACATTGGACCTCTAATTCCTCAAGAATCTATAACTAAACATTTTATCAAACACTTAGAGGGTGTGTAATGCTAGTGTAAAATCATGCAATTCAAGAGTGAAATCATACTAGAAAAATTAGTCTAAAGCCATCAATAGATACTTGGTAACACCCTCAAACAATATACATCAAGATCCTTCATCAATTATCACAATAGATCTTAGATTCATAGCTCCAAACATAGTAAAATAGTTACAATTTCATAAACCCTAACATAGTCTGCAGTGATTTTCATAACAGATAAGACCCATGAATAAATCAACTTTAAATCATGCAATTTTGAGGAAAAAGGAGATTGGGTATCATGGTCGAAAGGAACCCATGAAAGAAACCCACATACCTTAGCTTTGGAGATGAACATGATGAAGATTGGAGATAAAGACTTGAAGCTTGAGAGAAAATCCTTAGATCCGGAAAGGGTTTTGAGACTTGAGTTTAGGAGTAAAATATTTGGCTAAGTGTTTGAATGAGTATTGGGGAATGTATAGAATGATATAAGGGTGAAAAATAGTTAAGTAGAGGCATTTTCATGTTTAGGAACACTTACGCCCAAGACTTAAAAGTCTTGGACTGAAGCCAAAAATTGACCAAATTCTACACTAGTGTGCGCCCTTGGCGCGTCGAGCTAGGGGCGAGAAAAGCTCTCTGGAAATCATTTTTTGGAAAATCAAAATTACTAATCATTTGCTCTTAAATCAGGTTTAGATCCATTTTCCACTCAAAATGACCCCTGAACAAGAATCTAAAATTGGATTTTCGATATCGTGCAAGGATTTTAAAATATATGGAGATTATGAATTCGGGCACTTTTGAGGCACATTTTCAGGCACTTTTTGGGCTTGAGAACATTCTTCCCTGAATGTCAAATAGATGTATATGAGAGACACAAGCATGACAATTTCAACTCAAATAGTAATGCAACAATTCACTTAAACGTTATTTCAAAATCTCATCATATGTGTAAAATCATCATGAACTTAGTCAATTTAAACATGAATATATGCAATGACATAAGGGCTGAACTTAAGACTTGAGATCACATAAAGGACTTAGATCTATACCTTAGGCTTGAATAGAGTGGAAAAGGTTAGCATATCATTTTTGCATGTCCACTTTGGCCTCCCAAGTAGCACTTTCAACTTGCTGATTCCTCCAAAGGACCTTAACGGAAGCGACCTCTTTGTTTCTTAATATCTTCACTTCCCTATCCAAAATTCTGAACCAGAACCTCTTCATGGGTAAAATTATCTTCAGTAACACCCACAACATCAAAAGGAATAATGGCATTTGGATTACCCACACATTTACTCAACATGGACACATGAAACACCAAATGAACCAAATACATTTTCCTAGGCAATTCAACTCATAAGCTACCTTGCCAACCCTTATCATCACCCTATAAGGACCTATATATCTTGGGATAAACTTGCCCTTCTTACGAAATTGGACCACACGCATCATAGGTGACACCTTCAAGTAAACCCAATCACCAACTTGGAACTCAATATCCCTTCTTCTCACATCGACATAGGATTTTTGGCAATTTTGGGTCGTCTTCAACCTTTCTCTAATCATCCTAACCTTCTCAAGAGCCTCCATAACCAGATTTGCTCCCAAGAAAGCTACCTCACAAACCTAAAACCACCCAACCGGTGATCTACAACGTCTCCCGTAGAGAGCCTCAAATGGAGCCATACCGATACTAGAATGATAGCTGTTATTGTAGGCAAACTCAATCAACAGGAGATGATCATCCCAACTACATTTAAGCTCCAACACACATGCCCTAAGCATATCCTCAAGGGTTTGGATGGTTCTATCAGCTTGACCATTCATTTAAGGGTGGAAGGTCGTAGAAAGGTTAACTCTAGTACCAAGACACCTTTGAAAGGACCTCCAAAAATATGAAGTGAATTATGCCCCATGATCAGATATGATGGACAAAGGAACCTCATGCAACCTTACCAAGTCATGAACATACAACCTTGCATAATCTTCATCCACATATATGGTCTTAACTAGTAAAAAATGAGCCAATTTTGTCATCTTATCAACCCACATCCAAATGGAATCAAAACCCTTTCTAGTCTTGGGCAACTCAACCACAAAATCCATACTAATCACCTCCCACTTCCAAGTAGGAATCCCAATGTCTTGGGTTAGGCCACCTAGCCTTTGATGCTCGGCTTTGACTTATTGACAACTATGACAATTGAAAATGAACTTGCCAATGTCCATTTTCATCCCTCCCCACCAATACACATCTCTCAAGTCTCTATAAAGTTTGGTGGAACTGGGGTGGATAGAATAAGAAGAGTTATGGGCCTCATCAAGGATCTTTTCCCTCAAACCATCAACACATGGTACACACAATCTACCTTGGTACCTAAAGACACCATCTCCCCCTTTGGAGAAAACCTCCACCTTCCCTTTTTTCACCAAGGGCTTTAATTCCAACAAGAAGGGATCGAGATCTTGTTTTGCTATCACCTCATCAATCAAAGGAAGACCTAGAACCATCAACAACAATAATACCCCCATTACCAACCTCTTCCAACCTAACTCTTTATCTAGCTAATTGGTGCACATCCCTACCCATTTCCTTATCACCACCATCCACATTAGCTATACTACCCATAGACACCCTACTCAAAGCATCTGCCACAACATTTGCCTTACCGGGATGATAATGCACACTCATATCATAGTCCTTAAGAAACTCTAACCATCTCTTTGCCTCAAGTTGAGATCCTTTTGAGTGAGGACATATTGTAGGCTCTTATGATTAGTGAACACATCAACATGCACTCCATACAAATAGTGATGCCAAATAATTAATGCAAACACAACAGCGGCTAACTCAAGATCATGGGTAGGGTAGTTCTTTTCATGAACTTTGAGTTGTTTAGAAATATAGGCTATGACCTTACCATTTTCCATTAACACATAATCCAAACCAACCTGGGAAGAATCAAAATACATTCAATAGTGACAATATAGGAGCAGACACAAGCTTATCTTTCAATGTTTGGAAAATTCTTTCACATTCATCAGTCCACACAAACTTAACATTCTTTTGAGTTAATTTTGTCATAGGGAAAAGTAATAGAAGAGAACCTATTTATAAACCTCTGATAATAGCCCACTAGGCCCAAATAATACGTAATATCCAATGAGGTCAGTGGCTTAGGCCAATTTCTAATCTCATCGGTCTTCTTTGGATCCACCTTAATACCATCCCTCGATACCAAATGTCCTAGAAAGGCAACCTCTCTCAACCAAAATTCACACTTTTCATATTTAGCATACAATTTCTCCTCCCTGAATCTTTCTCAAATGAGTCGTATGCTCCTCCTCAACATAAGAATAGATATCATCAATGAAGACCATAACAAAGAATCAAGGTAAGGTTTAAAAACTCTATTCATCAGGTCCATAAAGATATCCAATGCATTAGCCAATCTAAAAGACATCACCACAAATTTATAATGCCCATATCTAGTATGGAAGGTCATCTTGGAAATATCACACTCCCTCACTTTTGCTTGATGATACCCGGACCAAAAATCAATCTTAGAGAAATGGCTAGACCCTTACAATTGGTCAAACAAATCATCAATCCTTGGAAGAGGATACTTATTCTTGATGGTGACCCTATTGAGTTGTCGATAGTCAATATATATCCTAAGGGGCCTATCCTTCTTTTTCACAAATAATATCGAAGCACCCCAAGGTGATTGGCTAGGTCTAATAAATCCTTTCTCCAACAAGTCCCTCAATTATTCCTTCAACTCTATCGGGGACATACGGTAAGGAGGAATAGAAATGGGTTGAATATTGGGGAGGAGGTCTACACCAAAGTTTATTTCCCTTTCAAGAACAATATTGAGAAGGTCATTACGGAAGACATGAAGAAACTCATTTACAACTGGAACCAACTCTATAGGAAAGACTTTAGATTCCACATCCTAACCCTTACAACATGGTAAAGACACTCCTTAGAGATCAACTTATGGGCTTTAATGCAAGAGATGAATCTACCCTTGACCACCACATCTTGACTTTCCCACTCAAGGATGGGTTCATTTGGAAATTGGAACTTGATCCAATGGGTTGTACAATCAATAGAAGCAGAGTATGTATACAACTAATCCATTCTAAGAATAATATCAAAATCAACCATGTCTAACTCAACAAGATCCCAAGGCAAGGTTTTTTGCAAAATAAAAAGAGGACAACTTCTATAAACTTTCCAAGCAACAATAGATGCACCTTGGGCCCTCATAAGATCATTTGCAACCCTCTTGTCAAATGCATGAGTAGATGTTTGGCCTTGATGGAACCGACCACCCCTTTGGAACTTACCTTCAAAATAGGCCCTCTTGGCCTCATGCCCCTTTCTCTTCCTCAATTTCTCCTCTTCTATTTTCTCGACGTAGGTTATCAAACATGATAAGTACATGTCACTAATCAACATAGCTGATCGTTATTCTTCACTAACCAAGTTGGAAACACCCATCACAAATTTGTTCATCCTAGATCTTGAGTTGGCCAGCAAATGCGGAGCATACTTAGAGAGTTGAGTAAACTTGAGGGCATACTCACACTCATAGAACCTTGTCTCAAATTCATAAATTGTACCAAATTAGCTTCCCTTAAGTTCAAGGGGAAAGAACTAATTAAGAAGGCTACCTTGAACTCCTCCCAAAGCACCACATAGTTCACTCCCTTTTTCTCCTTCCATTGGTTGTACCATATTTGTGTTATCCTTTTGAGTTGGTGGGCCACCAACTCTGCTTTATCCTTCGGTCTCACACCCATGATGGACAAAATTTTGTATACCTCATCAATAAACTTTTGGGGGTCCTTATTCACCTTCGACCCATGGAATTTTGGGGGATTCATTTTCACAAAATTTCTCACCCGAGATGCCGGTGTTGGGGCATGAGGCTCTTGAGCCCCTTGGTTAGCTTGATTAGCCACCACTTGTGCAAGAAAGGTGAGACCATCCGTAAGCTCTCTATTGGCCGATTGCACCTAAGGTGTGTAGGCTCATCTTCCTCTCATATTAGGCATGATCTTGAATAGCAAAGAACAATTGTTAGGGGGAAAAAGCTTACTACAACTCTATAGCATGACTTAGAACATGAAGAAGGGAAACATTTCCTAAAATGTCTCTTAACCTACTACTCATACTTATGGTGCACCACACAACCATAAATAAGACTCAATTAATAGCAAACCAGAAGGCACCCTAAACAAGCCTTATAGTATATCATTACACATCCTTGGTCATGGAATCAATTAGAATGACAATAAGAGATTACATTAAACAAAGGGAATAGGGACTAAGGGTAACTTCCATATCATAAACATCAAGAGTTAGTAGAGTCAAGCTCATAGCATAGATACATATTGTGTCCAACAACACCTCTATTACATAGATAAGAGTGAGGGCCAAGAAAAAGCAACCAAGTTCACCCTCATATCAATACATAAGTCAAGGAGAAAGTTTGAATACATAGCAAGAGATCATAAGTAACATCCCCTGAATGGAGGACTCACCAACAAGCTTGATAGAAGTCACACTAGCCATGTGAAGGAGGAGGATCAAGTGGTATACCGATTCTTACATGGTGATATCATGTAGGCATAGAGCATGCATTAGTACATTTGAATGTACTAAGTATGTAGGATACAATACAGCAAGAGGTATATATCATAAACCAAATATATAATCATAAGTAATGAATAGCATACTAACAATATGGCAGGTATGAATGATGCTTGAAGTAAAACCATGCTTATATAGATCATAATATGAGTGTAAGGAGTGACCATTATAGTGCAAGCCAAGGCCTACCACCCCCTAAGATAGGTACATGAGGTACGAACAACTTCATAAGGTTAATGGAGTACGAACCCCCCACCGAGGTTGACGGAGTACTAACCCCCCTTTAAGTTTGACAGAGTACAAACCCCCCATCAAGGTTGAAGGGTAGCAACCCCCCATCAAGGTTACTCAGGCCTACCACCCCCTGAGTGAGGCGACCAAGGTACTAAACCCTCGATAGGTTACCCAGACCTACAAATACCTGATCTAGGCTCAGTCATCCCCAACACTATAAGGAGATAGTTACATATATATATATACACACGCATACTCCTTTTATCATCACACACATACATTCCTTTTAATCATCATTTTATCATCATATCATCATCATTTTTTCATCATATAGTTATTCAACCCATAAGACATATATTGGACCTCCAATTCCTCAAGAATCCATAATCGGATATTTTATCAAACACTTACAGGGTGTATAATACTAGTGTAAAACTATGCAATTCAAGAGCAAAATCATGCTAAAAAAATCAGTGTAAAGCCATCAATAGATACTTGGTAACACCATTAAATAATATACATCAAGATCCTTCATCAATTATCACAATAATTCTAAGACTCATAGCTCCAAACGTAGTAAAACAGTCATAATTTCATAAACCCTAATATATTATGCAGTGATTTTCATAATAGATAAGGCCCATGGATAAATCAACTTTAAATCATACAATTTTGAGTAAAAAGGAGCTTGGTATCACGGGTGAAAGGAACCCATAAAATAAACCAACATATCTTAGCTTTGGAGATGAACTTGATGAAGATTGGAGATGGAGACTTGAAGCTTGAGACAAAATCCTTAGATCCAAAGAAGGTTTTGAGACTTGAGTTTAGGAGTAAAATATTTGGCTAAGTGTTTGAATAAGTTTTGGAGAATGTTTAGAATAATATGAGGGTGAAAAATGATTAAGTATAGGCATTTTCATGTTTGGGAACACTTAAGCCTAAGACTTAAAAGTCTTGTACCGAAGTCAAAGACTGGCCAAATTTTACACTAGTGCGCGCCCTTGGCGCGTCGTGCCAGGGGCACGAAAATATCTCAAAATCATTTTTTGGAAAATCAAAATTGCTATTGTTTGCTCTTAAGGGTTATACCCATTCTCCACTCAAAATGACCCCCCTGAATAAGAATATAAAGTTAGATTTTTGATATCATGAATGAATTTTTGAGATATTTGGAAATTATAATTTTAGGCATTTCTGAGGCACATTTTTGGGCACTTTTTGGGGTCATTAAAAAAGTATCACCCATGAAGGGTGTGATGAGATTCGAAAAGAAATGAAAGTTAGTCTGAGATACAGTGGTTCTTATCAGATCATAAAGAGGGTGGGAAATGTGACTATGAGTTAGACTTACCACCTGAGTTAGCAGTCATCCATCCGATCTTTCACATTTCTATGCTTGAGAAGTTTTTGGGAGATCCATCCTTAGTTATACCTGTTGAAAGCATTGTTGTGAAGGATTTCTTGACTTATGAAGAGATCCCAGACCAAATCCTTGATTGTCAGGTTAACAAGTTGAGGACCAAAGAGGTTGAATTTGTAAAAGTATTGTAGAGAAGTCAATATGTTGAAGAGGCTAGATGGGAAGTTGAAGAGGATATGAAGGCTATATAGCCTCACCTATTTGTACCTTCTAATGATGAACTTGATGGTAATAATTCATTTACACTCTCTGAGTTACTTTTCTATTGTTGAGTTAAGTTCTAGTGTCCGAGTTAATGTTCTTTTCTGAGTCAATAAGTATTTGAGTATGCATGTATTTAATTGTATTTTTGCCTAATAATGATGTTTGATATAGTCATCTAATTCTAAATCCTATGTTTAAACTGGTTTCTGAAGTATGAGTATTCCAGTATTCGAGTATTTGAATTCCTACTTGATAGGTCTCCTAGCTGCTCATCCTTAGAAGAAGAATGATGCCAATGGGGAGATATTGTGATACCCCGTAACTCTATACTCATATGTACCTATGTTTCAAGCCGCATTCTTAGATGTGGGAAGTGTATTAGGGCCAAAAGAGACCTTTAGTACTTAGTCGAGTTCAAAACTTTCCTATAAGTTGAGTTTCTGGTGTTGGATTATGCAGAAGTCAATTTTAAATAATCATAACTCTTAGTACGCTAAGAATTAGGTCTCTCGTGACCTATCAAATAGAATCCCTTTGAATTAGCTTTCAAACACAACTGGTTTCACCTTATTTGGAGTTCGAAGTCAAAAGTTATGGTCATTTTACTAAAGACTGTCAAGTGCAAAATTGTTCTATGGAACCCCTTTATAGACCTAGAATGAATAAAGGTCCATCTGCTAACTCATGAAAAAAAGTTCTGAAACTTCATTTTTTGGCCCCAGACTTTTCGAACTAGTCTACAGGTCATAGAACCTTCTACGGGTCATAAAATGGGCTTCTAAAATGAACCAAAAACTCTAAAACCTGGCCAAAAGTTTGCAGACGGGACGTGGGACTTTCTACAAATGTAAATGGGTGCATAGAAGATTTTTTCCAGCTTTTTAAGAAAGCTTATTTTGGTCTTTCCAACCCTTTCTAAGCCTAGGATTGACGTTTTTATACCTAGATAAAGCCTTAGACATGTTAGTTTACCACTTTTATGTTAAACCACTCTCTCAAAACATAGAAGCAAGGTTTGAAGAGAGAAAAGTTCTAGGGTTTGAAGACAAACTTGAGAATTCTTCCAAGCTACTTCAAGGTTCAAAACATCCAGGTATGTAAGGCTATCCAAAATATGGCATATGTTCTTCCATGTTCCCCATAACCCAGATTAATGGTGATATGAGTAAATTGAGTCTCCAATGAATGTTTCTTAAAGTTTTTTCTTGCATTTTAATGTGTGTGTATGTATATATATATAACAAAAGAACATCAGCTCAAATATAATTAAATACATGCATACTCAAATATATACATGAGTTACCATATTTTTAACAAAATTCTTGAATTACATGATTTTGCCACACTGCATGAACTATAGCATGATTATTATTACTTTTAAATATTTTACTTAAATGAGAATGTGTGAGCATTTCTTGAACCTAACGAGTATGTAGACCCCCTAAATGCTTTAATTCTATATTTGTTCTCCTAAATACAATGAGTTAGAATGATGCATGATTGAGTCCTTATAAGTTAAGAACTGAACCTAAAAATAATGTAACCAAAGGGTTGATAGTTGATGTCATGAGTTGAGTTGATGAAGGTTCAATGACACTAGATGAATGAGTTAACCATAACTATATCGTATGAGCATATTGAGTCTTGGGTGAGTCTTGGGAGGAGTATCGAGCACCAAATTGAAGAAGAGTAAGTCCAACTCAAACTCAATAACTATAGAGCTGGTGTCGGAGAGGACTAAACCGTAAATCTAGATGTTTCCTACTATCCCAAAATTAGAACTTGATATTACTGCTTTTGGATCCACTGATGGGATCTCTTATACCTCTAGCATGGTATTGGATAGATATGGCAATGACATCACTTTGTTGTATCATCACCGGCTTATAGGTGATAGTTGTCGGTTAGAGAAACTCTCAAATAGGCCTTGATAGTACTCTAAGTGGATGAGATGTAGATGACAGATAAGTAGTCATTGTCTAAACTGCATTTTTACTTTAGACTCTTGACATGATGATTTAGTTTCCTATTTCTTGTGTTGAGCTATTTTGAGTTGATGTCATTCTTCCTTTACAAGTTTCTTTCTACTATTTTACATGCTTGTACATTCCATATATTAATGTCCATTTAGGCCTGCATCTTTTCATTATGCAGAGACAGGTATTAGCAGCCATCAACAGGCAGCCTATTAAGGACCTAATTGCTTTCTGCTAATTGGTGAGTCCTCCCCTACTTTCGGAAGATATTATGTTTCATTATAGCTTGAGTTAGACTTATCTTATTCTATTTAGAGATAGCCATGGGTCAATCATTGGCACCATTATTCAGATGTTTTAGCTTCATAAACTAGACTGTTGATGTGATGATTGATATTATTATTGAGTAGTTTCTTTCGTACTAGTCTTACTTGGATGATGGATATCTTGTTTGGCCTTTGGCTTTTTTATTATCAGTTGTCATTCATTTCCTTTGAGTATTCTTATCCATTGATGTTTTTCGCTACTAGAATATGATTGAAGTAATGCGATGAGGTCGAGTGGTTCACTTGAGGACTAGCAATAGTCTTTGAGTGTCGGCCACACCAAGGGTACCCTCCAAAGGCATGACAAAACCACACTTCTCCTTATAGGCCTCATATTTCAGAGAAGTAACCTTCCTTACGGGCCTCCCATTTCAGATAGGATTATATCATATCATAATTTGTAATCGCACCTTATGGGCCTCCCATTTCAGTGAGGGTTACCATATCAAATACTCATGCTGGCACATAGTTCAAGAGAGAGGAAGAAGACCCTTGAAGATAGCCCTGATGCATCCATTCTCATCGGTACTAATTCATCATCCCATAAGAGCATATGTACATATACGTGCTTTTAAAAGAGGTGCACGTTATTTCAAATCATTTCAATATATACTTGGGCTTAAAATCCAAACATTCTTCATAATCATCCATACTTGGGCTAAAAAGTCAAATCATAGTTCATAATATATTTTTCATGCATTGGAATAGCTCATTCACAATATCAATATGGTGTAAATACCCAATATGCTCAAAGAGCCAATATCACATATATTTTTGTGATCACATTATTGTCATAACCAAATTCTCATCAAAATCACATTATAAACATAATGGGGCCATAGCCCACTTTATAATCTTTATAAAACCAATGTTCATGTATGAATATGCCATGATGATGTAAGAATAACATGAGCAATAGAGATTCAAACTTAAATCAACAATATAATATGAAATTTAAGTAAATACATAAGTAAATTTGTATTTAAATCATAATTTAAATTACCCATGTTTAAATCAAACTTTAAAGGGACAATGTATATTCAAATTTTCATAATACTCATGGAATTCAACATATTAGGGCTTAAAAGACTCATGTTTAAAGTAAGCTCAATTTCATAAATCAAGGGTAAAAGAGTTTGGGGTCTCCATGGTTGAAGGGGACCATGAATCAATCTCACATATCTTAGTTATCCAAGAAGAAACAAGAAAAATTTGATGAAGAATAGAGTCTTTCCTTAATTCACAAGCTAGGCCTTCATTGGTGCTCTTGAGAGGAGTTCTTAAGAGATAGATTGAATAAATTCAAGTGTTGAATGAATTTCAACGAGAGAAGAAGAATGTAGGTCATTTGAATGTCTTAGGATAGGATAAAAAGTCACAAAAGACCCTTAGGAGTAGCAAAATTTACAAGAACATCATTAACGAAATGGATGATAAAATATTGCCAAGGGCCCCGTACCAATGTCACTCGGATCATGTGCCCTTCCATGAAGCCACACTTAGCCAAAACTTTACTAATAAAGTTTCAAGATGGTGATTCTATGCTTAGAAATTTTTCACACCAACGCCCATACAGAGGGCCATACAGATCGTGAAGGGTTATATGGACCTTATGAGATTGTATCGATATTGAGATTTTGATTATATAGAGACTGTGTACTTTGATGATATTTCATGATGATATTGAAATTGTGATGACATTGAGATTGTGATGAAATTGTGTACATTGCATTCACTGATACTTAGCATTAATACTTTTGATGGCTAAGATTGAGAGATATGCAAGGTCACAAATGAATTAATGGTTGAGGTCTCTACTAATTGATTATTAGCCGAGATTTTTGTTAGCGTGCCAAGGTAATATTCCAACAGATAATATGGCTGAGGTTTCTACTAGTCGTATGAGCATTGGTTGAGGTCTCTGCCGACAATGTTCATGGGTACATGGTCCATGTGAGGCCCCATGGGTTCAAGTATGAAATTATTAGCGGATGTATATCATAGGACAAACATACATCATGATTAGTTGATATTGCATCGTATTATTTACATTTCATAGCATTCACCCCATTTCATATCACTCCTTTCTAGGAGTTGTTATATGTACTACGTGTGATGTGTAAAATTTTTTGAACCTTATATGTTGTTAAGTTGAGCTATTGAAAGATTGTGATATATGTTGACAACTTGAGTCTTGTACTTTGTAAATACTGGCCTATTGGGATATTGTGTCATGAGATCGAAACTGCTTATTGTCAGATAGATTATTGTTCTACTTGACTCTGGGAATTAGTTATTACTGTGAGAAGGTATTTTGTAATGTGTATTCTTGTATATACTGTTACTGTGTTGAGACTTTTCTAAGTGCAAGTATGTAGTTCGATGGTATGTAATTGGATAGATAAGAGTACTTGTGTTCTTCATTGCATTACATCAGGTTTAGTTTCTATTTGCTGATCGTTTTGTTTGGTACTTATCCCTTGCTACATTTTTGTAGATTGTGATCCCGGTCCCTCCTGATAGATTTCCAATGTCAGGATCAAATTATGGGATTCCCTTGAGAGATAGTTGCTTGTCTCTTTGACAAACACTAGAAGATTCTCTATTATGTTATGTTCTATTTGAGGACTAGACATTGAGACTTGTATTTTCTTTTGAGTATTATTATTTAGAGGCTTGTACATGTAATACTTGTTCTGGGATAGTTTAGTTTGGATATGCTTATCTACTTGTTTAGATTGTATTCTCTTCAGCTTTTATTACTATATTAGATTGTTCAGGTTTAGGATGACTGATTCTAGTGGCTTATGTGAGTGCCGTTACACCAGGAATTCAGTTCGTGATATTGTTCTTGCAAAGTGTTAACTTTGCAATAAATATATATTAGCTCTTATTTCTTCAATTGCGTGTTCATGTTATTATAGTAGATTTACACCTATATTTGATGCATTATAAGATAAATTTGAGAGTGATGACATGAATAGTCATTGAGATCTTATCTTAGAATGGATGAAAGAGTTACAGAACAAATGGAGAAGTCAATTGCATACAAATTATCTAAAGGATAAGCCTATCTAAGAGGCTCTTAAAAATATGCCTAAGGCGGCACACAAGAAGCAATGGGAGTGGTTAGTGAAGAAACATTTTACTTCAAAAGGTTTTCAGTTTTGACATATTATCTAATTCTGTAATTTTATTTCATACTATGATCTAATTTTGAAAGATCTTTTTTTATAACATTTGAACTTAATGCTATTACTCAAATATAGACACGAAGCAACAGAAACACAATAAATAGGACTGAGTTGAAGATGCTTCATCATGTTGGTATCAAGCTAATTAGAAGGATTATTTATCAAAAGGTAGTATCATCAAATATTTTTCTATCTTAATATTAGTGAGTTATTCTTTGACATGTTTACTTCTATATATTGGGCGAAAAAGATGAAAAAACATCGAATTTGGGAACTATTTTCTACGAGATTCGCAAGAAGAAAAGCTAACTTGTTGATTTTGAAACAATTGAGAAGCAAGTGTGTTTGGTTAACTGAATAGATTCTTTATATTTAATTATTATAGGATATGACAAAAATCACTCTATACACTCGGTAGTCTTAAATTCAAAAATTGATGCAGTCTAAACTGTTACTTAACCTCAAAGTCATAGTCATGTATTTGACTTTAGAGGTGGAGGAAAAGCCAAAGATTTGGAAGGCAAGACTTACTCAAAAGTTGAATTGTTGGTTGAGTTAAGTTCAACTCAAAATAAAAATCAGTCCTTGAAGGATTGCATGTCTAACTTTGAAAATGAGATGAAATAATTGATGTAATTGAAAGAATTTTTTTAGCACAATACCTTAATTTTCAGCCTCAAGTTCAGGAGAATGACTATTTGGATCCTTAATGATACCATATACGTAAACATATATATGAAATGTCATGGTTTTGCATTACAAAATTGTTAGCTGTTGGTTGTTTTATCTTAAAATATATTTGTTGCTTGATCATTTCATAATGATAAATATTCAATAAATATAGCACAATAATTGTGCAAACCGTAAGATTTTCATGTAAAACTAGAGTGCCTCACATATTGCATACCAGAAATATGTCATTGCTTGATCAATTTATTGTTGATCGTAATTTGATCTTACATGTGAAAATTTCTCTTGAAACATTAAGAGTGACTTCGGGTAAGATGTGAGTCCTAAGTCATTTAAAAGTTGAGCATCTAATTATTCTAATTTTATCTGTGAAAGTGAAACTATAATCATATACCGTACATATAGTGGTTCTTCTTATTGTATATAGATTTCAACTTCCTCTGTTATTTAGAATATACAGAATATAACTCTATTTTTCTAGCACACTAATTCCTGATAAAATTTTACAAACAAAAAAAATGAGATTTGATTGTAAGATTTTTCAAGTGAGGACAAGAAACATCATTCAGAACATCTAAGCTCTTCTTTCTCTCTTAATTTTAATTAATTTTTTGTCTAAGTCTTGTTTATTGTAGATTTTAGTTTTTGATTACCTCATACTCGCCATATTATAAGCATTTCTCGATCTTTTCCTAAACAATGGTTATAACAATATTAAGTCGAGTGGAAACTCAGGCTATTTTATGATAAGATTTGTGTAATCATCAGATGTCTCATATGATGACATTACTTAGTATGTTGTACTCAGATAGATAGAATTTCTGTTTAGAAAAACTTTTGACCGATGAATTAGTGATAACCAGATTGATAAAACTAGGTATGGAAGATTTCTTCAAGTTCACCTCACGTTATAACTTTTGACTTGTACTAGTTGTCACCAGGTTGATATAATTTCTTTTTGAAAAAAAATAGTCAATAGAATATCCACCCATCTAACAAGACTTATTGGTATATTAAACTTAGGAACATTCGGTCAGAAACATATTTACATACTACAAGATATCTTTAGTTCCACATGTATATATTTCTCTACAGGTGGTCTGCGTTAAAAGAAAAGAGAAGAATAGAGGCTAGAAATTAGGAGAAATATGTAGGGTTATGACTTTTAAAAAGTCCATGATGGTTAAGGTTATGATAAAAGTGCAGGACCTTAACATAGAATAAAAATTATTAGTGCTCCTAGAAAAGAAATAGGGTCATTTAAAGCCTAAATTCAAAGACAGTGAACTATTTTGAGCCTCTCTAAAGCACACCCTTAGAAAGTGTTGGAAAGATTGAGAAGAAAAGGATTAACCCAACATATGATATCATGAGTTAATAAGGGTTATTTCTTTGAATCTCTAGACAGTTTTATCATCTTTTTAGAATTTTCAAACTATAATTTATAGGAGTGACCATGAATATCTTCCTTCTTCAGCTTCTTTTCTATTATCTTTGGACATCACAGTATTATTTACAACACCTTCCAACAGAAAATAGCCCACAAAGTCCAAATTATTGCAACAATTGGTGTTTCAATTGCCACATTTTTCATTTAAAAAAAGGTCATCAAATCTCAACTATTGTAGTAATTAGTGTAGCAGCTGCCATAGATATGTTCTATGAATTGTAACAAATAAAAAATCACTCAAATCTATTATACATATTTTTTTTAAAAAAAAAAATAAGACACACGTTGTAGTACTGAAATTGATTTATGTTTGAAGTGATTCATTTAACAAAATGGCATGCACAGACTCCGCACCATAGAAAATACTCCTTTAGTTTATTTAAAATGGCTATTTGATTTAAACATTTTCTTCTGATTATTTTTATAGATTTTGCAAATGAAAATTTTAAATTATTTTACAGATTTTGGATGTTGAAATTTACAAGAAGCTGGCGTTATACATACAGATTGATTATTTTTGTTGAAAATATGAACACAACTTTAGATTATAGTTTAAGAATCGTATATGATTTTTTACTAAGGACTCATGATCACAATATTGTGAGTAGCTTACTTCATTGATTTATAGTGTGAAGAGTGATGTTCAATAATTTTTGTAATTGCATTATATATTATATATGAAAGAGATAATTTTATTTTAATTATCTTATTTTCTAGGTGAAAATTGAATGTGATTTAGGGACTAAATTATTATTCCTTAAAATCTTTTTGAGTAGAAAATATATAATGGTTGCGAAATGATTTATGGATCATCTTCAAAGTGAAATGATTTAGGGACTAATTTATAATTTATCACAAACAAATTTACAGACGAGTTTTAAAGCGGTTGCAGATTGATTTTTGGACCAGCTTAAAACTAGTCACAAATTATTTATGGACTAGCTTCAATTGGTCGTCAAATAATTATGATCAATTTAAAATTGATCACAAAATGATTTAATGAAAATTCCAGTTCCTAAAAGTACAAATAGGTATCAAATATATAGTTCCTAAAAATTTTTTGAGGATCGATTTTAGACTAGTCGCAAAAATGTACAACTAGCCTAGTAATTTGATCTCCAATGTTCCTTAGCGACTAAGGCTTACCAGTTGTGTCGGTCGCCATTGGTCTTTTAGGGATCAGATTCTTATTTTTAGGGACAAGTTTTTCCTTCTCTATTGAGCAGTTTACTTGTAGTTCTTATTAACAACATTCCTCTTTTTACTATTGACCTTTTAGCCAACGACATCTCGGATGACATTGGCTTGGATATAGCAATGTTGATTTCTTTGTCGCTTGTCATTCTCTTAGTTGTAACCTTACTCGGATACCATATTGTCACATTCTTAGTCTTTTACTAAACACACATGTGGAACTTGACAATTTGCTTACATTCTTGTACTACTTGTTATGCCACTTTAGCCTAAAGGTCTAGGAATCACTAAGAGAATGGTAATGTCACAATCCAATTCTATGGCCTAGATGTGAAACGACAAATAGGAAACTCGAAGGTAAACCAAACAAGCCTCTTAGCACATATTTTGTACATCCTTTGTTGTGGAAGCATAAGCAAGCATCAAATACATAATTTTTGAGAAAAACAAGGCTTTTGGACTCACGTTATGGAGGTAAATAAAGAAAAAAAATTGCATGAATCACATAGCGAGCAATAACTAAGGGGAGGGTAAGTATGACTCAAGCTATGAGAAAGTAGGGACTTTCATCACCTTCTATCAACATCATCATTATCAAATAACATCACATAGGGAATAAAAACTAAGGGATAAGTCTCCATAAAATCTTATCATCTCAACATAGGTACATAGCATAATTCAACAACACCTCTAAAACATGAGTAAGGCGGGGGCCAAGAAAAGTCTCGGGATCACCGTCAACTAGAAAGTAAAGTGAAATAAAGTCTCAAAATAATCAAGATAGAACTCGGCTATTGTCCCTATAATAGAGGACTCATCACTACAAATCGTCTTCTCGGACCAAGCTAGCGATGTGGAGGATGTCGAGGAGCATTGGTCCCTATATGGTGAAGTCATGTAGGTAAAAAGTATGTATTAGTACATTAAATATACTAGTATGTGGGATAAAATGCAAACAATAGATAATAATCTTCATAAACAAGATGCATACTCGATAGAAAATAAGTCAATATGCCATACATATGTATGCTTGAATGAAAACTTGCATGAAACCTGACTTTTTTTGTCACAACCCAAGCTTAGGGCCTAGACATGACCGGCGAATGGGGAACCCGAAGGAACTCCAAACAAGCCTCATAGCATATTATTACACATCCTTGGTTACGAAAATAATTAAATGACATATAAAAAATAGAAATAAGAAAAAAAAAGAGATTAAAGGAGAACTCATCATAACATAGAGTCAAGAGATAATAGAATCAACTTATAGCATAAAATACATTACTTTGTCCAATAACACCTCTACCACATAGATAATGGCAGGGGCTAAGACATACAACTGGGTTCACCCTCATAGTCATAAGTATACATTAAAGTAAAGAGAATCTTAATACATAATATGAGAGAATAGTCCTTGTCCCCGGAATGGAGGACTCAACAAAAGCTAACTTGAATAATCCATCTAGCCACAAGAAGAATCAGTAGGAGTTCTGGTCCCTACATGGTGACATAATGTAGGCTTAGAGTATGTACATTTGAATGTACTAAGTATGTGGAATGCAATGCAATAATAGATAGGCTTCATAATCAAAATGCATATAATAGACAATAGGCATAGTATAGCAAAATGGCATGTATGTTAAATGCATAAGTAAAATATGCTTAAGTAACTCATGCTTGCATAGGACATATCATGTGTGTAAGAATAGACCAACATATATTGGTGTGAGGTACCAACCCCTCACTTAGGTTAATGAGGTATCAACTCCTCACTTTGGTTAATGAGGTATCAACTCTTCACTTCGGTTAATAAGGTATCAACCTCTCACTTTAGTTAATGAGGTATCAACCCCTCACTTTGGTTAATGAGGTACCAACTCCTCACTTTCATTTAGTGAGGTACTAACCTATCACCTTGGTTAAGTTTCATCACTATTACTACTTTCCATGAAATCAACTCATGAATATCATACTCTCATCATCATATAATCATCATAACACTATTTAACTCATAAGACATGCATTAGACCTTCAATTCCTCAAGAAACCCTAGCCAGATATTTTATCAAATACTTGGGGAGGGTGTAATGGGGGTAAAAGACCGTAAAATTTAGAGATGAAATCATGCAAGAAAATTTATAGCAAAACCTTCAATCACCACCTTGCAACCACCCCAAGACATTCACATCAAAAACCCTTATCAATTCCAACAATAGATCCAAGATTTAGAGCTCAAAACATGCTTAAACAACCATACTTTCGTTAACTAAAATCACTGTGCAATAAATTTCTCAATATACAAGGCTCACATGTAAAATCAACTTTAAATCATACAATATTAGTAAAAAAGAGGCTTAAGCACCATGGATAAAAGGACACAATGGTTCAACACCACATACCTTAGCTTTGGAGAACGATTGAAAGAGATTGGAGATGGAGTCATGAAGCTTGAATGAAATCCTTGGAGTAAGATTTATCTTGAGTTTGAGACTTGAATTTACTGTGAAATACGAGTCTAAATGTTTGAGTGAAATTTTGGGAAATATTTAGGATGATATAAAGGTGCAATAAGTCTAAAAGTATATGTATATTCAAGTGTGGTATTCCTTAGGCCCAAGACTAAAAAGTCTTGGACCGAAGTCAAGAAAAATAGGACCAAAATATGAACTACTCACCTGAAATTAGATTTTCTGCACAAACAAGTTTTATGAAAATTGGCATAAATCCTTCATTTAAACTCGGAATGAGGTGAAATAAAGTGCATTGAAAAGATAATTCAAAGGGATTTCAGTTGATAGGTCATGGGCCACCCAATTCGTTGTGAGCTAAGAGATATGCTCCTTCAAATTTGACCATCCTAAATAGCGTATTTTGCAATTTTTGGATTTTGATACGGTTGCTCTAAAATTCAGGTTAGACCCATCGCCCACTCAATTTGACCACTTAAACAAAAATATGAAGTCAGAATTTCAAAATAACAAATGAATTTTTAGATATATGGAAAACAAGATTCCAGGCACTTTCAAGGCACGTTTTCGGACACTTTTTGGGGTCGTTTTACTTTACAGTACACATATGTGAGAGAAAACCATTTGAACTTTAAAAATAATGAGTTGTATAAAATTCATGACACCCTTAGATATGACATAAGCGAACCATCATAATCATCATAAAAGGACAACTTAGGACCATATGGAGAACATGAACATGTGCAAGAGCAACCTTTATAACCGACATAGATCATGTGAGCTAAACCATAGAGCCCCATATTTTTTCTACACCAGAAATAAGGGGGAAGTCACTTGCCAAGGTGACCTCTTAAGATGCCTAAGTGGATCTACTAAAGCGAGTAAGCAACCTCTAATAACGGTTAGTCTAGAAATCGACATCTACTACCAGTGACCCCTATTTCTATGGTGGCACATAGCTATGGGATAATGTGATTCTACTAATGGTCTCTTGCCCTATCTATGAGGAGTATCTGCATTTTTTCTAAGGTCCACTCGATGCTATGTACGACTATTATGGAATAATCATAGACATAAACCATAGAATCATGTAGTGTGGAGAGGTATTCTACTAACCCATCCTAGAAGACCTTTGAACATAGAACATCATCATAAAGATATTTCCTAAATCTTGTATATGCCTCTATTATCATCCTATCATAATCTCATAAGCCTTACTAGGTGGAGAACTCATACTTGAATTATTCATTCATTTTTTACTTCAAACAGATTAGTCCCATTGGACATACAAACATGGATATACTCATCACATGCATAATCTTGTATACCATAACAACATGGAGAGGGATTTTCAATAATGCATAGCTTCACAGGAATTCAATGCATTTCAAAACATACTTGATAAACATCATCATTCATAATATTCATGAACTTGCATACATATAGTAAAACCTTTCCATCATACATAAGAAACTTTATTATTACACCCTCACCATTAGCAATCATTCATCATTAAAAAATATATTGTGATAAATGGGGGGGCTCATGTATGTAGACTTTAAATCATGTAACTCAAGAGTACTATGCATTAACTTAATGAAAATCACCTGTTTTAATCATTCTTAGACAACTCAGCACAATCCTACATATCATCTTTCAATATTAGACATACAATCATGCAATTTATCTCATAAAACCATCAATTTCGTCATAACATCCTAGTATAATCAATTCCATAACTTTAAACCTCATAAAATAGATCATAGGAGAAAACTCTTAAACTCAATTCATGTAATTTCATGCAATAGATGAAGAATCTTGACATAATTCATACTTAATATCAACATTTAATTTGAAGGAATTTGTAAAAATAGGTTTGGGGGCTCCATCAATGAAGGAATACATAGATGCAAAAAATCACATACTTTAATCTTGAGATTTCTTGAAGGAACTTGAGGAAGACTTTGAGCTTCACTTGAATTCTTAAGATCCTAAGAAAGTTATTGAAAATCTTGAGATTGAATTGAGAAATTGGTGAGGATTTTTGGGACAAAATTAGGGCTAAAATGATTTACTAGAGTGTATGGGTTTGATGGGTTAAAGCCCCTTCTTGGGAAGTATAAATATCATCAAGAATAAACAAAAAAAGGTTTTGAAGTGTCCCGGCAGTGAAATGGACGGTCCAGATATCCCATCGTCGAACCATTTGGCGATATACTGACTAAAACCTTTAGACCGCCCTTTTTGACAGTTTTAGAAACTTTTTAGAGTGATTTAGCGACCAATTCGCCAATCAAACTAACCATCACCCTGTTTGACAACCCTGACAAGCTTCAGTAAAATGGCCAAGTTTTTTACTCCAAACTCATAATAAGGCGAAATCAGATGCATTGGAAAACTAATTCAAAGACCTAAAATTTGGTAGGTTATGAGTCACCTAATTTATTATGTGCTAAGAGATATGATCATTTGAAGTTGATCTTTGTATGAATTCACATCAAAACTTAGCCGATTGGAATGCCTTAGTCTTGGCTCGATGTAAAACATATCCTATGACCCCAAACGACACAAAATTGACTTTGAATACCTAAAAATTGATCCTACCATATTACAGTCACCATGTTGAGTCTATATGTGTATGAAGAATGACTTGGATCCTAGCTTAAGATCTAGATGTTATAGATAAAGAGAACACAAGAGAATTGATAGAAAGAATATTTTGTTAAACACTTTAGTTGATTTTTACGTGATGGTATTACAAAAGAATGCACATCTATTTATACTACTTAATAGGATCTAATATGTAAATAATAATTGTTAACAAGTCCCTACGTCTATAACTATAACTATAACTATATCATTAGAAGCATGAATTACAAAACTTAAAAGTTGAATTAGTAAAACACCAATTTATTACATATCTGAATATTCTAACTAGCTTCCCTTTAAAAAAAATTACAAAAAGATGTAAACCTACAAATACCTTTGTGGCTCTACCGAATAGTTGTCAGAGAATTAATGCATAAATTTGTATGCCTTTCTATTCCAACATTGCTAAGCTATGAATTTAACAATATGTTAATAAAAACTTTTCACTTGTTCAAAATCTCACTTTACTATGCTTTTCCTCTCTAATCAAACTACGCGTATGGATTCTTGAAATAATATAATTACTCAATTTTTTATTGATGTAGTTCATACTCAAGCCACTGATCCAAACTTTATACAAATCTTAATTTGCTAGCGTTATTTGATGGTTTAACCTATTAATATATAATTTTTTGTACATAGTCAGATACTGATGTTCTGCCTTAGTTAATTTTTGAAAGTCAAAGGTTGAGTTTTTCCCATTAAAGGTGAATTTTAAATGCCTCATGTAATAATTAAAAGAGTAATATTAATTATCACTTTTTCTTAATAAAAAAAATTAAATATTTTTTTTTATTTTTATCATGTTTGAGTAAATTTATTATCATTTGCATGTGCTCCTGCTTTACACTAGTGTTATCTCATATTGTGGTGACATATGTCTCCTGATTGATACTCTTTTTATGAATTGTGCCGAAACGCCCAAAAGACGCCTCCAAAATGTGCTTTGAAAATGCTCATAATCGTAATTTCCATATATCTCAAAATCTATGCATGATATCAACAATTTAACTTCATACTCATGATCAGGGGAAACAATTGAGTGAGAAATGCATATAACCCCGATTATAGAGCAACTGTAGCAAAAAATTATTTTTCAAAAATTTCCTTATCCATTGTGCATCCGCAACCAAACTGTGACTCGAACTGGATGCGAAGCAGTATATTTTTGTCCTGCGTGATGGCTCCACAATGTGTACCTATCGAATAGCAGTGTTAATTTTTCCTCAGTTTTTCATTTTGTCCCAAGGGCCTTGCAGTCTTGGCCTCATGCCCACCCATGCGTAAAAAAACTTATACTTAGCCATTTTTCAACTCTATATCACTCAAAATACTCTCAAAATACTCTCTAACGCTAAGCCAAATATTTCATCCAAATTCAAGTGTCTCAAACTTAATTCTAGATCTCAAGAATTTCATTCAAGCTTCAAGTTCTCTTCAAATCTACATCAAAGAAATCCCCAAGTTTAAGGTACGTGGATTTCAACCAGGGGTCCTTTCACCCCTTGTGCCTAACCCTCCTTTTTATGAAAAATGCATATTTCTAAGTTGTGTTACTTATGGGTATCATTTATTATGAATTATGATTACAAAATATATTGGGGTTTTATGAAATGCTGATTGGAAACACATGTCTTCCTATTTCAAGTTTATACCGTGAGATGGTTTGTCTATTGTGACTATGCATGTTTTGGGCTATGAAACTATGATCTATTATGAGATTTGATCATAGATTTCAAGGTATCTTACATAAGGATTTTACTATGTGTTGGTGGGTTGATTTACTTTAAGTTTTCACACATTATTTCACTCTTGAATTACATAATTTTGAACTAGCATTGCACACCCACCAAGTGATTGATAAAATATCTTGACAAGGATTCTTGAGCTATTGATGATCTACTGCATGGATTATGAATCAAGTGACTCTATGATGATTAAGGGATTGTATGTATGTAGTGAATTCATGAATGTATCTAGACCATACCTTATTGGGGGGTGACATGCCCAACCACCTTGTTGAGGGGTGACATACCTTGACCACCTCATCGGGGGGTGACATGCCCATACTACCACATCGAGGGGTATGTACCTTAACCACCTCGTTAGGGGGTGACATGCTCGTACTACCATATTGAGGGGTAGGCACCTAAATCACCTTCCAAAGAGGTAACATGCCTTGGATTCCAAGTATTGTTGTTTGGTCTATGATTATGGTCTCCTACAATACATGTATTATATTCTATACAAGATAAATGATTTACAAGCATGTTTTACTTAAAGCATTGATCATGCATGTCATATTGATACTATACTTATCCATTGCTTATGATTATCCATTTTGACTATTTGGCTTATATCTTGTTGCATTGAATCCTACATATTTAGTATATTAAAATATACTAATGTATACTCTATGTTTAGATGATGTTACCATATAGGAATCGAAGCACCTCACGATCATCCTCTATGTAGCTAGTTTTGGCATCTTGAAGATAAGCTTTTCGTGAGTCCTCAAGTTCAAGGACACTATTTATACTGCTCTTGCTTATGTTATTTATCTATGTTGATCTTTTGATACTATGAGGGTGAGCCCAAAAAGTGTCTTGACCCCCGCCGAATTTTATGTTTAGAGGTGTTATTGGAACAATTGATGTACTCATACTTTGATCTTTGACTCTTTATACTTTATAAATGTCAAGACTTCCCTTAGCCCTTTTTCCCTTATTTATGATGTTGCTATTGTTTACTTTGCTTCTACGACCAAGAATGTGTAATATATGCTAAGAGGCTTTTTTGGGTCCCTTCGAGTCTCCATTCACCATGTCATATCTAGACCCTAGGCTTGGACCATGACAAACTTGGTATCAGAGAACAAGATTGTTAATGGTCCTCGAAATCCAATACACCACATTGATTAGAGTCTTGTTCATGATTGTGAAGTGCACCACAACAATGAGAAAGAGGCTATGAGGCATTTTAGGAAATGTTTTCCTTCTTCATGAACTATGTCGTGCTTTAGGAGTAAGGTAAGGTTTTTCCTCTAACGAATTGTCTTTGCTATTTTAGATCATACCAATTCCAATAGGAAGAAACGTCATACTCCTAAGGAGCAACAGACCCCTCCTGCTCTTCAAGCTCCTCAAGACGGGGGAGTGGTCCATGAAGAGTTCCGGGATACCATTACCATATTGGCCCATGCCATGACTAATTAGATCAACGAAGGGTCTCAAGAACCTCATGCTCCTACTCTGGCCTCAAGAGTGAGGGAGTTTACTAGAATGAAGCCACCAGAGTTTCATGGGTTCAAGATGGATAAGGTTCCACAAGAATTCATTAATGAGATGTATAAGGTGTTGTCCATTATGGGAGTTAACTCGGAGAAAAAGGCAGAGTTGACAGCCTAACAACTCAAAGGGGTGTTTCAAATATGATTCACTTAATGGAAGATGGAGAAGGGGAATGGTGATGCTATCGCTTGGGAAGAATTCAAAGCGGCATTTCTTAGCCAATTCTTTCCAGTTGATCTTAGGGAGGCAAAAATATGGAATTTATGAATCTAAAGCAAGGTTCTATGAGTATGAGGGAGTATGCCCTTAAGTTCAACCAACTCTCCAAGTATGCCCCACAATTAGTTGTCGATCTGAGGTCTAGGATGAATAATTTTTTAACTGGTATGTCTCACTTGGTGAATGAGAAGTGTCGCACTGCCATGTTAATAGGTGATATGGATTTGTCCCACCTCATGACATATGCCAAAGAGCTAGAGAGGGAAAAGTTGAGAAAGAAAAAAAGTTGTGAGGCCAAGAGGGCCCGTCTTGAAGGTGGATTCCAACATTTCAAGGGTGGCCAATTTCCTCAAGGGTCTTCTAATGTTCCTAATAAGAGGTTTGCTAATAATAATAAAAGATCCCAAGATGGGGGTAGTGAGGTGCCAAATCCTAGGTGCCCAAGGTGTGAAAGAAATCATAGTGGTCTATGTTTGAAGAATTCTAACACTTGCTTTGGTTGTGATGAAGTGGGTCATAAGGTGATTGATTGTCTACGTGCACAAAACAAGGGTAGAGATGGTCATCCACAAGGCCAAGGTGTAAATATGAGTCCAAAGGGAAGAAGAGGCCAATATGGGGGTGCTCCAAGGCAAAATAGGTTCTATGCTCTTCAAGGGAGACAAGGGGTAGATGGGGTGCTCGATGCCATCACTGGCATGTTAAAAAGTTTTTTGATTTTGATGCGTATGATTGATTGACTCGGGTGCCACTCTTTCTTTTATTACTGCTTTTGTTGCCAAAAAGCTTCATGTTGGCCCAAAATTGTTGTGTGAGCCCTCTGAAGTGTCTAGCCCCATTGATGAGTCTATTGTTGCTAAAAGAGTCTATAGAAATTTTTCCGTATTTATGTTGCATAAAATCTTACCTTATGATTGTGTTGAGTTAGATATGGTGGATTTTGATGTCATTCTTGGGATGGATTTGTTGCTTGCATATTATGCTTCTATTGATTGTAGAACCCGTAGGGTCAAATTTTAATTCCCTAACGAGCCCATCGTTGAGTGAGAAAGTTATGATGTGGTGGTCAAGGGTAGATTCATTTCTTGCGTTAAATCCCCAAAGTTGATTTCTAAGGGGCGTCTCTATCATCTTATGAGGGTTAGGGATGTCGAGTCCAAAGTTCTTCCTATAGAGTTAGTTCTGGTGGTTAGTAAGTTCCTTGATGTCTTTCCCGATGAGCTTCCCGGTGTTCCTTCCAAAATGAAAATAGATTTTGATATAGAGCTTCTTCCCGATACTCAACCCATTTCCATTCCCCCTTACCATATGGACCCAACAAAGTTGAAAGAGTTGAAAGGAGCAATTGACGGATTTGTTGAAGAAGGGTTTTATTGGGCCTAGGCAATCACCTTGGGGTTCACCAATCTTGTTTTTGAAGAAGAAAGATGATTCTCTTAGAATGTGTAATGAGTACTAGCAACTTAATAGGGTCACCATCAATAATACGTACCCTCTACCAAGGATCGATGACCTTTTTGATCAACTTCAAGGGTCTAGTCACTTCTCTAATGTTGATCTTCAGTCCGGGTATCACCAAGTGAAAGTACGGGAGTGTGACATTCCTAAGACGGCCTTCCGGACTAGGTATTAGCACTTTGAGTTTGTGGTTATGTCCTTTGGGTTGACTAATGCACCAGCTATATTCATGGATCTTATAAATAGGGTCTCTAAACCCTACCTTGATTTGTTTGTGGTGGATTTCATTAATGATATCTTGATCTATTCCCATAGTGAGGAGGAGCATGTGGATCACTTGAGAGTGGTATTGTAAATCTTGAGAGAGGAGAAATTGTATGCTAAATACGAAAAATGTGAGTTTTAGTTGAAGGAGGTTATTTTTCTAGGGCATGTGCTATTAGGTGATGGCATTAAGGTAGATCTTAAGAAGATGGAAGTGATTAGAAATTGGTCTAGACCTTTGACTCCATTAGATATTAAAAGTTTCTTGGGTTTGGCGAGTTATTACCAGAGGTTTGTAAATGGGTTCTTTTCAATTGCTTCTCCAATGACTAAGTTGACCCAAAATAAGGCAAAATTTGTGTGGACCGATGAGTGTGAAAAGTATTTCTAAACTTTGAAGGATAAGCTTATCTCTGCTCCTATCTTGGCTCTACCGAAAGGGTTGGAAGGGTTTGTCGTGTATTGTGATGCCTCAAGAATTCATTTTGGGGTGTGTTTCGATGCAAAGTGGTAAGGTGATAGCATATGCCTCTAGACAACTTAAAGTATATAAGAAGAACTATCCCACCCATGATCTTGAATTGGTAGCCGTTGTATTTGCTTTGAAAATTTGGAGTCACTACTTGTACAGGGTTCATGTTGATGTGTTCACCGATCATAAGAGTCTCTAATATGTATTCACCTGAAAAGATCTCAACTTGAGACAAAGAAGGTGGTAAGAGCTTCTCAAAGATTATGATATGAGTGTGCATTATCACACCATCAAAGCTAATGTTGTCACCGATGCTCCAAGTAGGGTATCTATAGGTAGCCTATCTCATGTTGATAGCGGTGGAAAAGAGGTGGATAGAGAGGTCCATCGGTTTGCTAGATTGGGGGTTTGGTTGGAATAAGTTGATAATGATGGGGTAATGGTTGTTGATGGATCTAAGTCTTTCTTGATTGAGGAGGTAAAGGTAAAGCAAGATCTTGACTTCGCCTTTATAGAATTGAAGGCCTTGGTGGGAGATGAAAAAGTGGAGGTTTTCTCCCAAGGGAGAGATAGTGCCCTTAGATACCGAGGTAGATTGTGTGTGCCTAGTGTTGATGACTTGAGAAAGAAGATTTTGATGAGGCTCATGATTCTTCCTATTCTATTCACCCCGGTTTTACAAAGATGTATAGAGATTTGAGGGAAGTATATTGGTGGGGTGGTATGAAGAGAGATATTGCAAGGTTTAAATCCGAATGTCATAATTGCCATCAAGTGAAGTCCGAACATCAAAGGTCGGGTGGCCTAGACCGAGATATAGAGATTCCTACTTGGAAGTGGGAGGAAATCAAGATGGATTTTGTGGTTGGATTGCCCAAGAGTAGGAAATATTTTAATTCTATTTAGGTTGTGGTTGACAGAATGACAAAGTTGGCTCATTCCCTACCGGTCAAAACTACTTGTGGTGTTGAAGATTATGCTAAATTGTATATTCATGAGTTAGTTAGATTACATGGAGGTGTCTTTGTCTATCATTTTGGATCGTGGAGCTCAATTTACTTCTCACTTTTAGAGGTCTTTCTAAAGAGGTATTGGTACCAAGGTAAAGCTTAGCACAGACTTTCACCCTCAAATGGATGGGCAAGCCGAGAGAGCTATCAAAACTCTTACGGATATGCTTAGAGTTTATTTTTTGGAGTTTAAGGGTAGTTGGGATGATCATCTTCCACTCATTGAATTTGCTTACAACAACAGCTACCACTCAAGCATTGGTATGGCTCCTTTCGAATCTCTTTATGGTAGGCATTGTAGATCACCGTTTGGGGGTTTAAAGTAGGGGAAATGGCCTTGCTAGGTTAGGATTTGGTCATGGAAACCTTGGACAATGTGACGTTGATAAGGGAGAGATTGAAAACAGCCCAAAGTAGACAAAAGTCCTATTATGATATGAGGAGAAGGGGTCTTGAATTTAAGTTTGGTGATTGGGTCTATTTGAAGGTCTCACCTATAAAGAGTATGGTTCGATTTGGCAAGAAGGGTAAATTAAGCCCAAGGTTTGTGGGTCCTTATAGACTATTGAGGAGGATTTGTAAGGTGGCTTATGAGTTGGACTTTCCCATGATATAAACATGATTTATCTGATTTTTCATGTATCTATGTTGAGAAAATATGTGTGTGACCCAAGTGCTATTAAACCTTTGGATATTGTGGGTGTGGTAGAAGATAAGTTGACTTATGAGGAGTTTCCAGTAGAAATTTTGGATAGACAAGTAAAGAGGTTGAGAAACAAGGATATAGCCTCAGTAAAGATTCTTTGGAGAAACCAATAAGTGGATAGTGCCACATGGGAAGCTTAGGCGGACATGACAAAGTGATATCCATATCTCTTCCACTCTAATCAAGTCTAAGGTACTAATTTAAGTTCCCCTATATGATTTTAAGTCTTAAGTTTCAGCCCTTATGTCATTTTGTGTGCATTCATGTTTATGTCGACAAGTTTATGGTAATTTTTGACACTTATATTGATAATTTTGAAAATGGCATTTAAGTGCATTATTGCATTCTTGTTGGGCTGAATTCTTTATGATTACTTCTCTTGTGTACACTTCTTTGACATTCAAAGATGAATGTTCCCAAGGGGGGAGATATTGAAACGCCCCAAAAAGCCCCAAAAATGTGCTTCAGAAATGCTCATAATCATAATTTTCATATATCTCAAAATTCGTGCGTGATATCAAAAGTTCGACTTCATATTCGTGATCAGGGGACAAAATTGAGTGGAAAATGGGTATAACCCCAATTTTAGAGAAATCGTAGCGAAAAATCATTTTTCAAAAATTTCCTTATCCAGTGTGCATCTGCGACCAAACCATGACGCAGACTGGGCATCGAGCAATGTAGTTTTGTCTTGCGCGATGGCTCAGCAACGTGGACCTATGCAGAGCAATGTTAGTTTTTCCTCAATTTTTCATTTTGACCCAAGGGCCTTGGGGTCTTGGCCCCATGCCCACCCATGCATACGAACAAATATACTTAGCCATTTTAAACTCTATATCAGTCAAAACCCTCTTTAACACTAAGCCAAATATTTCATCCAAATTCAAGTGTCTCAAGTGTGACACCCCATAACTCCATACTTTTGTACCCATGTTTTAAGCCTTATTTGGTTAGATTGGAGATGTATTAGGTTCATGGGAGACTCCTAGTACCTAAACGAGGAGACTTCCCTAAGAGTTGAGTTTTGAGTGATAGTTCATGCAAGGATCAACTTTAAATAAGACTAACTTTTAGCACACTTGGAACCGGGTGGCCTATGACATTTTAACTGAAAGCCCTTTAATTTAGCTTTCTGGCGCACTTGGTTTCACCTCATTTAAAGTTTGGAGTCAAAAGTTATGGTCATTTTACTGAAGACTACCAGTGCAGAGTTGCACTATGAGCCTATAGTTACGAGTCATAAGCCGAGGTATGACTCGTAGGTCAGACTCGTAGCAATTTCTGAAGACTTTGAAATTGAGCCTAGGGGTCATGTGAGGGGTCTTACGAGTCGTAGTGCTACCTACGGGTCATAATGGGGTCCGTAATAACCATTAGATAGCTTTTTATGAAGGATTATTTTGGTCCTTTCCCACCATTTCTAAGCTCTAGATTGACCTTTTTTTGCTCATTCAAGGTCCCAAAACCTTAAGTTCTTCATTGTATTGATAAAATACTCTCTCAAACCCTTATACTAATATTTCACTCCAAAATTAAGTGTCCAAATCTCTTCCTAATCTAAGGATTTTCTTCAAGCTTTAGGCCTCCATTTCAATCTTCATGAAGAACTCCTCCAAAGCTAAGGTATGTGGGTTTCAACTATTGGGTCCTTTCCCTCATGGTGTCCAATCCTCTTTCTACTTAAATTGCTTAATTTAAAGTTGATTTTACTTGTGGGTTTTCTATATAAAGAAATTTACTGCATAGTGATTTGAGTTCATGAAAGTATGATTGTTTTAGCATGTTTTGAGCTCTAAATCTTAGATCTAATGTGAGATTTGATGAATGGTTTTAATGTATATTGCTTGAGGGTGTTGTAAGGTGTTGATTGATGGTTTTATAGTGGATTTACTTGCATGATTGAATCTCTAAATTACATGGTCTTATACCCCCATTACAGACCTGCCAAGTATTTGATAAAATGTCTGGATTATGATTCTTGGATTGTTAAAGCCTATGTTTGGCATATGAGATATATGACTTTATGATAATGAAAGAATGATGTATGTGTGATAATTTCATGATGAGCTTCTATAGTATTGCATGTTGACCATAACCATGTTGAGAGGTTACTACCTTGACCACTATGATGGAGGATGAGAAGTTTATTAACAATGTTGAGGGGTTAGTACCTTGACCATTATGATGGAGGGTGATTAAGTCCATTAACCACGTTGAGGGGTTAGTACCTTGACCGTCCATTAACTCTATTGAAGGGTTGGTACCTCGATAACTACCAAGAGGGTGTTAAGCCTTGGATTCCAAGCACTACTTTGCTTGGTCTATGATGATGGTCTCTCCTTATATATGTATTATGATCTATACGAGCATGATTTTTACTAGAAGCATCCATTCATGCATATCATATTGTTATATGCTATCCATTATCTATGTTTATGTATTTTGATTATGTTACATATCTCTTGTTGCATTTCATCCTACATACTTAGTATATTCAAACATACTAATGCATACTATATGCCTACATACTGTTACTATGTAGGAACCGGAGCTCTATTGGTCATCCTCCTCCTCCATGTGGCTAGTGGTATCCATTCAAGCTAGTTGGTGAGTCTTTCACTCTGGGGACATTGGTTTACATTCCTATGCTATGTATTAGAGACTATCTTTCCTTTCGTTATGCATTGACTATGAGGGTGAGCCTGGTAGCTTCTCTTAGCCCCCGTTAAGTTCTATGTTAGAGGTGTTGTTGGGCAAGATATATATTATGCTTGAACTTTCACTCACTTATGATATCCAAGCTAATTAAATATAAGTCTCTCTCTCCCTTAGTCCTAGTTTCCCCTGTTTATGTTTCTTATGATGATTTATCTTGCTTTTGCGACCAAGGATGTGTGATGAGATGCTACGAGGCTTGTTTGTGGTTCCTTTGGATTCCCCATTCACTGGTCACGTCTAGGCCCTACGTTTGGGTCATGACATCAATATTGATTCTGGATCTCAAGAACTTCATTCAAGCTTCAAGTTCTCTTCAAATCTACATCAAGGAAATCCCCAAGTTTAAGGTATGTGGGTTTCAATCACTGGGTCCATTTACACATGGTGCCTAACCTTTCTTTTTATGAAAATTGCATGTTTTTAAGTTGTGTTACTTATGGGTATCATTTATTATGAATTATGATTACAAATTATATTAGGGTTTTATAAAATGCTGATTGGAAACACATGTTTACCTATTTCAAGTTTATACCATAAGATGGTTTGTCTATTGTGATTATGCACATTTTAGGCTATGAAACTATGATCCATTATGAGATTTGATAATAGATTTCAAGGTATCTTACATGAGGGTTTTACTATGTGTTGGTGGGTTGATTTACATTAAGTTTCCACATATTATTTTACTCTTGAACTAGCATTGCACACCACTAAGTATTTGATAAAATGTCTTGACAATGATTCTTGAGTTATTAATGATCTAGTGCATGGATTATGAATCAAGTGACTATAGGATGATTAAGGGATTGTATGTATGTATTGAATTCATGAATGTATCTATAGTATTGCAAGTTGACCACACCTCGTCGGGGGGTGACATGCCCAACCACCTTATTGAGGGGTGGCATACATTGATCACTTCGTCAGAGGGTGACATGCCCATACTACCACGTCGAGGGGTATGTACCTTGACCACCTCATCGAAGGGTGACATGCCCGTACTACCACGTTGAGGGGTAGGTACCTCAATCACCTTCCATGGGGGTGACATGTCTTGGATTCCAAGTAATAGTTTCTTGTTCTATGATTATGGTCTCCTACTACACATGTATTATGTTCTATACAAGATATATGATTTACAAGCATGTTTTACTTAAAGCATTGACCATGCATGACATATTGATACTATACTAATCCATTGTCTATGATTATGCATTTTGACTACTTTGGCTTATGTCTTGTTGCAATGCATCCTGCATACTTAGTACATTCAAATATACTAACACATACTCTATGCCTACAATGATAGTAAGCACCTCAAGATCGTCCTCCACGTGGCTAGTTTTGGCATCTTGAAGATAAGCTTTTGGTGAGTCCTTAAGTTCGGGGACACTAGCTATGCAACTCTTTCTTATGTTATTTCTCTATGTTGATCTTTTGATACTATGAGAGTGAGCCTAGAAAGTGTCTTGGTCCCCGCACAATCTTTTTTTAGAGGTGTTGTTACAACAATTGATTTACTCATGGTTTGAGCTTTGACTCTTTATGCTTTATAAATGTCAAGACTTCCTTTAGCCCCTTTTTTCCTTATTTATGTTGTTGTTGTTGTTTACTTTGCTTCCATGACCAAGGATGTATAATTGCTATGCTAAGAGGCCTGTCTAGGTCCCTTCGAGTGTCCATTCACCGTGTCACGTTTAGGCCCTAGGCTTGGGTCATGATATGTGCTCCATCAAAGACAAATTTAGAATTTCAAAGCTATGTGTTTTCAATATAATAGACATCCCACAATTTTTTAGAACTCTATTGAGATTTGGGTAAGTTTGAGATTTGATTATAACCTCTTATTGATTGGACTTTGTCATTTATAAAAACATAAAAAAAATTGGTAGGCTTGTGTGGAGTTTAGTAGAAGAAACAAAACAAAAGATTACCTCCAAAGGATGTGGAACACTATATGGATTTGTTTCTCCTTTAATCATGTAACACTCCACATTTTTCATGTACTAATGCTATATAAATAAATCATGTTATGCTTTGGTCAAATTAGCATCAATTATTGAAAGTGTTTGAATCTCGTCTTAACGAGCAATATGTGAGTCTAAATGCTTAAGAAGGTTGAGGGTGTATATGTGTTGGTGTTAAACTGAGGATATATTAGACTTATGCTAAGTAAAATGATTGAGGTCATTTTATGACTTAATAATCTAGTAGGTTAGTCACC
>JAOTQJ010000099.1:10490437-10504328 GCA_025642045.1 Solanum sejunctum | reverse complement strand
AACATCCTCATTTCCGCAACCTGCACCTTCTGGATATGTGAGTTTTTGACTGGCCAGCACTCTACCCTATATAGTAACGACGGTCTAATCAACATTTTGTATAACTTATCTTTAAGTTTAGGTGGTATCTTCTCATCACCACAACACTCCAGAGACAAGCCTCCACTTCATCTATGCTACCTCAATATGATATGTGATATCATCATCAATATCACTGCTACATTGGATGATGGACCCAAGATATTTAAAGCTTCTTCTCTTAGGAATAGGTTGAGTGGCAAGTTTCACTTCAATGTCCACTTTATTCCTCGCAACACTGAATTTGCAATCCAAATATTTTGTTTTGGTCCTGCTCAAGTTGAATCCTTTGGATTCTAAAGTATGTCTCTGCACCTCCAACCTATCATTAACTTTATTCCAAGTCTCATCAATCAGTACTATGTCATCCTCAAATAGCCTACACCATTGAACCTTCTCCTGAATGGATCGTGTCAGCTCATCCATCACTAAGGCAAAAAGAAAAAGCTTAGCACCTATCCTTGATAAAGTCCCATTTCAATAGGAAAATACTTTGAGTCTCCTCCAACCGTCCTTACCCTAGTTTTGGCTCCGCCATACGTGTCCTTTATTATCCTAATATATGCACCATTGGAACACCTTTCGCCTCTAGACACCTCCATAGGACATCTCTCGGACTCTGTCATAGGCCTTCTCAAGATCAATGAATACCATATCAAGGTCCCTTTTTCTTTCCCTATATTTCTCCACTAGCCTCCGAACAAGATGAATTGCCTCAGTAGGTGATCGCGCTGGCATAAATCCAAATTTATTCTCTAAAATAGACACTCTTCTTCTCATCCTTACCTCCACTACTCTCTCCCAAATCTTCATAGTGTGGCTTAGCAACTTGATTTCCCTATAATTGTTACAATTTTGAATATCACCCTTGTTCTTGTACAATGGAACCATTATACTCCATTCATCGAGCATCTTTGCAGTCTTCATAATAGCATTAAATGACCTAGTCAACCACTCCATACCATCCTTGACCATGCTCTTCCAAAACTCCATCGAAATCTCATCGGATCCGATCGCTCTCTCCCTTTGTTCATCTTACTACTAGCACGTCGAACCTCCTCAGCTTTGAAACGTCTGTAGTAACCAAAACCTCGATGACTATCAGAGTGTGCCAAATCACCTAATTCAATATCTCTGTTCCTTTTTCCGTTTAAGAGTTTATGAAAGTATGCCCCCTTTGCTTAATGGAGTCTCATCTACCAACACCTCACCCTCCTCATCCTTGATGCACTCGTGAGCTTTTATCTCTCTCTTTGGCCAGTCTATACAATCTCTTGTCCCCGCCCTTTTCACCTAGCTCAACACACAAGTGTTCAAACGCTGCTATCTTAGCATTTTGACCTCCGTTTTTGCTTCTGTCTTCACCGTCGTGTAGATCCTTAACCTTTCGTTTTTCATCCTCATCTATCCACTCCAACCACTTTGTATAGGCAAACCTTTTAGCTTTCACTTTGCCTTGAACTTCTCCATTCCACCATCGATCACCTTGACGTCCACCAAAGGTCCTTCTCGAAATCCCTAGTACCTCGGTTGCTACTTTGCTAATGCAATCAGTAGTAGTGTCCCACATGATACTCACATCTCCACTAATACTCCAAGCCCTAAACTACTCAACTTTCAGGCCTCCCCATCTAATCCTCGGTTGGGCATAAATAGCCTTTTTCTTCTTTATCTCTTTTAATCTCCAAATTCATCACTAGAAGCCTATGTTGAGTGGAAATATTTTCACTTGGAATAACCTTGCAATTCTTACAAAGGCTTCTATCACCCTTTTGGAGGAGTAAATAATCAATATGAGTCTTAGCTACTGTGCTACGAAAGGTAATGAAGTGATTTTTCCTCTTCAGAAAACGTGAGTTAGCAGTAATCAGCTCAAAGACTTTAGCAAAATCCAGGAGAGACATCTCATCTCCTTTTCTTTACCTAAAACCAAAACCTCTATGAATACCATCAACACCACTAGAGGTTGCACCGATATCCCCATTAAAATCTCCCCAATGAAGATTTTTTCTATGTCTGATATACCTCTCACAACCTCATCCAAATCCTCCTAAAGAGCTTCTTGACTTATTCATCCAGGCCGCCTTGAGGCTCATAGGCACTAACTAGTGAATATGACTACGACAACAAGTTTAATGTATATCATCCTATCGTTAATCCTTTTGATCTCACCCACATACTCCCTAAGGTCCTTATCTAGTAGAATACCTACTCCATTTCTATCCCCAGAGGCACCCGAGTACCATAGTTTAAGCCCGTCCATGTCCCTAGCTTTGGTACCTACCTATCGCTCTTCCGAACACATGCTATACTGATGTCTCTTCTTAAGACTTTTACTAGTTCTATAGACTTCCCTGAAAGTGATCTTATGTTCCATGTCCCCATTCTCAACTTAAGTAAGCCCCTACCCCTCACACCACTACTATTCCTTGCCTCCGAACCTAAAACGACATGACCCTAATCCATCATCAGACCCCAACGCACTACACCAAGAACTAATTAATAAAGTAATAAACTATAGAAGATCAAGAAAATACAATCTCTCGAAAATTACAGCCCAACGATACAAAACAATAAAATGTAAAGTATAATTCACAATAATCAAATAACCAAATACAAAATCAAGATGAAGAATAGTAATCCTATAGAATTACCTGCAAAAGACAAAACACCAAGATGCAAAGACTAAACGGGATAGTAAAGTAAGTATAGAGTAAATAATAGGACACAATATGCAAGCACTATGAGAACAACACAATAAGCAAGAAGCAAAAAGCTCACAAAATAGGATAAGTGGAGTCAAAATTTGTCCCCAAAAAAAAACAAAAAAAACACAACACAATATGTCAAAAATATAGTAAATAGAGAGAAATTTGGAAGATATCACCTGGATGTTGTATATTGGAGGATTCTGGCTGAAAAACTTGGAAAATAGTAGACGTCGCCGGAATCTGCAATCTCTACAAACATTGTGGGTGCATTAGTTACAGGCCCATGATGTGTAGCTTCCAGTGTGACCTCAAATTCAGGAGTCAGATTCTGTGAGTCAGCAATAGATTTCAATAGTCTAAACCATGGTCCTATATGTGGATTCAGTGGTGCAGCCCAGGCAGACTTCCCACTTACCGGCAGCTGATCCCCTTCTGTTAGGTGAGGCACACCTATGGGGTGAACTGTGAGTGCAGGACGACTGGATGCAGCAGTGTGCTTGCTAAGAAGGATGACCTCAACTGTCTCGCCTTTGGTCTCTTTTCAATGTGTATCCAAGTGGTCCTCTCTCACAATGCTTCTATCGTGTTTCAATAGCCTTACATTTTGATTCACAAAACTTAGCATATCCCCAGCTAGGCATGGCAAGAAGGGTAGATACAGGGCCAATAAGGATTTACTTTGTTTTGTGCTCTGGTATTCCTCTGTAAATGACATTACAATCAGTATTAGCATTTATCTTGTTCTTTTATGTTGACTAATTATCAGAAATAAACTGTTACAGGAGGGAATGTTGTGCTTCTATATGCTTCTAAGTATCATGATGTTCAGACGGTCATCAATTTGTCTGGCCGTTATAATCTAGAGAAAGGCATTGCAGAGCGCTTGGGCAAGGACTTTCTGGAAATGATCAAGAAGGATAGCTTCATTGATGTGAAAAATAGAGCAGGTAATGACAGTATATCTTTATCCTTCTTATGCATATAAACATTTTCCCCTTTCGCCAGTAGAGTGGAATTTTTTGTTTTGGTCATTTATATAGTTACTGTAGTTCAGATTATGTAGCATATGTGAAATTGATAGAAAACAAATCTCAACTTGGGAATGTCACAACCGCCCCTGATTTTCTTGATTTCTCCATCATGTGTATGTTTAAACAAGTTTGACGTCTCAATAGAGATAAGAGTCAGAATGCACAATATCTACTGTTTTTATCCCCCTTTATTTTGTTTTCTGTACTTTTAGGACTTTTTATTTTATAGGACTAATAGCTGAGGAACGTAAGAATGTAGATATCTAACTCCAGCCATGATGCTTTGTATCAAGTATTACCTTGGTCTCTCTTTGGTTCTTCAGACCAAGATGCCTATGAAATTATTGTATTAGCTTAGACAGAGTGAGGCTCCAATGAGAAGTAAGAACCTCCTGCTCAGTATGTTAAATAATTGTTTAGGCTTCCATAGCCCTTTCTTCCCTATGGAGTACGCAAATGACAATGCATAGGATTTTCATTTTATTTGGAAAGCTGAAAATATGACTTCTCTGTTTGTAGGAAAGGTTGATTACCGTGTTACCGAGGAAAGTTTAATGGATCGACTTAATACAAACATGCATGATGCATGCCTTCAAATTGACAAAGGATGCAGGTTGGACTGATCTTGCTTTCATTATGTCAATACCTTGTCTGTTTGTTTTCATTGGCATCTCTCCGGGTGAAACAGACTCACTGCACTAAAGCCATTGAATAACTTTGTGGCTTGTGCAGTTTCATTAGCACTCATGCAAATGGTTTTTCTTACAGTAAAATTCCATTTAATGCAACTTTAGCAAGAAAATACTCGGAAAACTTTGCTTCAACTGCAGGCTAACCCCTTCAAAGAGAAAATACTAATAGAACAGCTGTCTTGCTTTCAGCAGAGTTCTTACACATGTGAACTATTGATCCGATATCTTAAGATGTTATCTCAAAATCCTAGTTGCTCATCTGCATCTATTGTCCTCGTTCTCAACTTACAAAATAATGAGAGGCATGATTTTTGGGGAGAAGATGGAGATGTGGATGGAAATTAGGAAACACAGGAGAAAGAGATCTGTTAAACTATTGAACTTGAGAACCTTGAAGCTTTTCTTTTTATGTTAAACTTGTTGGTTTTTCTAAGAGATGGGCAGCAAAAAGTATTGATCGAAATGTCTCTCAATAGTTTTTCTTAAACATAGGAGGGGCTTTAAATGGCCTACTTAAAACAAAAATCTGTATAATTTAAAATTCAAAACTAATTAAAATGTCTCAACAAACTAATCTATCTAATAGAAATTTAAAATTCAATTTTTTCTAAATTTAAGCAAACTTATTAGACTAAAAATTTCTGCAGTAACTAAAGTGAATTTCAACATAACCTCTTGTTTCTTGGTATGACCAAGATTTACCGCTGAAGTTTATATCATTTTTTTCTTGCAATTTTACCCGTTTTATTTCACTCCCTTCCAGTCATTTCCTGGAGTATTGGGAGTAAGTTCTGGAAAAAGAACAGGTCTGCTTGAGCTTTGGAGTCAAAAAGCTCAAATCTGTATTATTAAATTGGTGAAATTCTTCAGTTTGCAGAATGGAGACAATATTGACATCCCCTACATACAGGGAATGCAGCTTCCTTGGAATAGACCATTTTAGGTTGTTATGATCAATAGACTTTTTAAAGAAACTATAATAAAGATAATTTCTTCAAGTAGTAGAAACTTTGGAAGATTGACATGATAAAAGTGTTGTAAATACATCAACAACAACATACCCAGTGGAATCCACAAGTGGGATATGGGGAGGGTAAAATGTACATAGACCTTACCACTACATCATAGAGATAGAGAGGCTGTTTCCGGAAGACAAAAGCATTCTAACCTCACTTTCATCTTGTCTGTGGGCATTATATTTCTGGTCTGATCTTTTCACCTTTAATACATTGTAGACTTGATTAGATCTAAGGTACAACTGATGAAATTGAACTTGTACAGGGTATTGACAGTTCACGGATCTGTTGATGAAATTATTCCAATGGAGGATGCTTTAGAGTTCGATAAAATCATACCAAACCACAAGTTACATATCATCGAAGGAGCCAATCATAGTTATTCATCACACCAAGCTGAGTTAATGTCTGTGGTCTTGCCATTCATAAAGGAAGGTCTGCAGTACTTAGCAGCAGAACTGGAACACTAGATAGCTACTTTGGGATGCTACTATTGTTGAAATTCTGGGTTTAGGTAACTTTGGGAACTGGCTGTTACAATCTAACTTGTGCAACGAAACTACTGGCAAGGTTTTAGCTGAACTTTTGTCTGTGTAATTCAGAACTTCTATTGCTTCATACCGGCCATCACTACATGGGTATTCTTCATAGTAGATGTGGAACTTTAGCAAATTTGGTATTAGATGAACATCTGTTACACTTCAATGGCATTTGAATTTGTATCTTGAGCTTTCAAAATAAAGGATTGTAAAACTGCAGACCCCCACAATTTTATCTTTTCTGTGTTGACTGTTTCTTATTTCAAATTTATAACAATAATACTATGTTGTTTCACTTTTTATGTCAGTAGTGAACCAACACACAGTTGAACTACTTAATTTAACTATACGGTACATTGGTGAAAATGCAAAAAGTACTGTTGAAAATTAAAATAAAAATGAAGAAAAAATAACAAAATATTTTTCAGGATGAGGTGAGATATCTTGCTCTCTTATAGTGGAGTTTGGTTGCTCAAGCAGTAATGTCCTTAACATGTTCTTTTCAAGATACAATAACTTGAAAATGCCATATGACTCAAACAATTCTAAAATTAGTCGAGTCTAAAGCTCTACCACTAAAAACACATTCGTTGAATTAAAAAGATATACTTTATCAACCTATTATGGAATGCAACTAGTCTATCGAGAAACAATAATGACTACAAGATTTTGCACAAGTACTATCAACTTATTATCACAATTTGGTTTGAGCCTAGGATCTTTACTTCCCATTATATTGACTTATTATAACAATTGTCACGCCCCAAGCTAAGGAAGGCGTGACTGAGACTCGGTAACTTATTCAATTGATTTAGTTATAGAAACATACTAACTGATCAATTGTGGGCCTAGAAAGTTGGGCAGCATAACAACTAAAATTTTATGCTCGGACCAATAAAGTCATAACCTAAACAACAAAAAGTCATATAGACGAACTTGGACAAGTTAAAAATAATAAAGTACTAGCTAGTCGACAAGGCCGCAACCAAAGACATACATACGTACATAGATACACATGCGCAGCCTAACGGGCTAGAGATTGGAAGCTGCAGAAAGAAACCTATAATACTGTGTCCACAATAGGAGTATTGGGCTAAAATCATCCTTGAAGTGTAACCCAAACTTAGGTTACATCCTTAGCTCTAATTGTGAACAAAAAATATCCTTACACTATCCCAAACATTGCAATAAACATCCTTCTTTTAATTTTTATTAAAAAACTAACAGTTAAAATAAATACATGTGGCAAGCATGTGACTTCCACCAAAAGAAGAACATTTGGGTTAAAATCATTCTTGGCCAAAGCCATGCCCAACATAATCATGAATCAGTTGAATTGTTTAATTAATTCATATGATCCTCGATCACATATCATGAAATAAGCTTTTGGAGCATTTGATTCCTGATGATAGAACACATTTTACAATTATGAGAAAATAGCATCCTAGAGAAATTAAGTTATAATAGAATGTTCAGTCGGTTACTTTGAAAAACTTAACTTACATATAATGAGTAACGTCTGCTTTAGATTGCCAAAATTCTAAGTTCTTTTGGATGTAGTGCAAACTTAGAAATATGTGTTCCATGATGTTCTCCTAGACATCAAAAATTATAGATGCCTCAAATGCACACGCAGAGAATATAGACTACTTCCAAAGAGAATTCAAGCAAAGAAGAGGTAAAACACATAGGAAGGGGAAGACAAGTCTTTCTACTGAGAAAATTTGATCCGGAAGCAGCGAAAACGAGGCTGCACATTTGGCTCCTCAGGTAATCAGAGTAGAATGACAACAAAGGGTTCATGATGTATGCGTCATCACTCTTCGAAGGATAATCCATTTATAAGCTTGCATTGGTGTGAAGCAAAGTAATGGGAGAAACTATGAATTTGAATATGGATATGTAACAATGAAGACATCAATCCAACATAATATGGAGATTTTCACATTGCTTGACACATTTGGAGGAATTTATTTTAGCTGCTAGTTTTTTTTTTAACAAAAGTTAATAGAAAGATGTTTATTGCAAAGTTTGGGATAGTTAAATGATGTTTTTTTAATTCATAATTATAGAATAAGGATGTATTCTAAGTTTGTGTTATACTTCAGGGATGATTTTAGCCCAAAACTCTCCACAATATCCTCTAAGAGTCTCATAAGAACTGGTCGAGACAAGGCCCCAACTATGACCAAATTGTACAACAAAAGTAAACATCCCATGAAAGCTCCTGGAAGAGATGAAGCTTACCAACTCAAAGTTGAACCCTGAATCCTAGCAGAGGGGTCAACCTGAATCCTTATCTAGACGTGCACGCATGAAGAAAATGTAGCATTCCTAGGCAACAAGATTCGCATGAATAAATATGTACTGGTATGTAAGACAGAAAGTAGAATTATACATAGATGCTATAAAAAGATAATAGAGATACCACCTGAAGTAAATTCTCTAATAGCCTCCATGACTGACATTCAACCTTTTATGAATTAAATATACATGCTATGCTCGTGTAATTCTATGTCATGAATATATAAATGCAAATGCATGATATGTTCAACTAAATGCTAGCAATGATGGTCCCTTTTGGTAGCTAACCGGCATCATATATACCAATTTATGCCCATCTGGACAATATATATATAGTCTTCTGCACAAAATAGGCCCCTTACCTCTGCGTATTGCTCAGAGTCCATGCATAACAAGCCATTATGATATGAACTTTGCATGCACATAGCATGCCATAATAAGAAATTAATCAATCTTGGCTCATTGATACTCTTATTCACATAATTTCATAATTACTTCTGTATAATAGGTAAATATCTTGTAGACACTCATACTTGTAGAATAATCTGGAACATTTAACTCAACTTTAGAAAGATAATTTAAACTTTAGGACGTCCATAAAGAGTTTAAGGTGCTTCACTTAGTTTTCATATATATTTTATTAGTAGTTTGTAAAAGAAAGTATTTCAAAATAACATATTAGCAAGGAAGGTGAACTGATTGCAAATTCTTAATGTTAATCCACAATTTTAAGTCACAATACAAAAGAATGATAATAATTAATAAAGATATACCTGCAATGAAGGGAATCGATAAAACAACATATAGTTGTCGAATATCCAATGTACTCAAACGAGTGAAATATTAATATAATGGAGACACAAATGTTTCGCCTGCAAATCCAATGCCTTTCATAGAAAGTCTTTCTAGCATAGAATGGTAAAGTATTGCATTTGATGATTTAGGAATTTTTCTAAAATTCATACTGAAAAGAAGGACATCGTTTAGCCTTAACACATCTTTCAACCAAAGCCTCAAAGGTGCCTGTATGAAACTCAACCAACCTGTCATAGTATAATAATTGGTAGAATCAACAACGTTCCAAGAGCGAGCCATAAACAATCGATAAGGTTTTAATGTTACGCTCACAACCAGCAAAATCCAAAGTATAAAAGGAGGCCAATACAATAATAAATGACAGCTAAATCCAACAACAATATACTAGCCACATCTCAAAGAAGCGATGAGCTCTCAAGGCACTATTTCAATGTGTACTTCATGCCATTTTATCAAACAATCTTCTTACACGAATCTGGTAAGAGACAAAAAAATATCCACTCCTTTAAACACCTTAACACCATTACTCTATGATAATAATAACCAAACACAATAAGACAAAGATGCTACCCTGAGCAATAGTATCTAAAACAACACTTCATGGTTCAAATAAAACACCTTTTCTTTTTCCAACACTTCACCATATTCCTTTCATGGGGGATGCTTCATGCAAGACCTGAGCAATCCAATAAACAAATGTTAAAAAATATAAAAAAATGCTCTCAGGTGCGTTTCCCAATGCTAGTCTCTCTCCTACTTACTAGGAGAGAGAGTTCCTTCTTTCCGGTGGTCACTGGGACCTTACCACCTCACCATTCTCATCGTCTCTTCTCAGCTAACTTCTTACGAGGTAGCTTTCTTTCCCTTTCCTACTGCCTAATTTTACAAATGGATAACTTCATTTACTTCGCGATCGAGTTCAAATCTTTCGACATAGAAAGAATCATATGTACTTTTGGAATTTGGTATGAGTGGATTGAGAGAAGAAGAAATGCAATTACAAGGGCAAAGATTCAACAAGGGCTCCATGGAATGGATAGTAAGTGTTTTAAGGGAAGCTTCTCATACTAAAGGTAATTTCGTGCGCAGGTGGAGAAAGAAAGATGATATAGAATAAATATATTGTGCCCAAAATTATAATAAATATAAAAGATAATAAGTTTGATAAGTGTGAGGGGAAGACGAAAGGTAGTGCTGATAATCCCGGAATTTAATTTCAACTCAGGGTGGGTATAGGTGGCTGATAAGGTGGCTAGATTCATAAACTCGCATAAGATAGAAAACAATCCAGAGGTGTTTAAAACCACTGAGGAGAATATATCTTATGCTGAGATGGTTAGACATTGGATCTGGGAGAACGGAGTAGGGAAAGAATTAAAGCTGATGGTTTGAAAGGAGGGGTCATTAGCATTATAGACCCTCTTTGTAAGTTAAATGAGGCCTTTAAAAGAAGTTTGGTGGGGGAATTTAGAGGGTAGGCAACATAATTTGATACCATGAGGTGGTCTCAAAACACCTGGAAGCAAGCTTATGGCCTGAGTGTCTATGAGATGGGCAACGATTTCTTCCTATTTGAATGCAATTCTTTGCAACAAGTAGAGAAAATTATGGAAGGGTGCTGGAAATGGAAGAAATCCCCAGTTCAACTCAATTGGTGGGACCCTCTAGTTACCAGCATAGAAGATTCTGAGAAAATTGACTCAACATGGGTAAAAATTATAGGCCTACCATTGCACCTCTGGTCGCAAACCATCTTCAAAGCATCAGCGATCAATGTGGTGGATGGCTCGAGCCAGAGCAGGAAATCACCCTTAGAAACCACCTCAAATGGGTGAGTGTAGGATGACTAACATAACATTCCAAGGGAGATCGCTATCAAAAATGGGGGTTTTCTCTTCAAGTTTTAGCTTTGGTTTGAGTCGCCGGTAGAGTTATCGTCGGAGAAAGGGATATGTCTTGCACTGCTGCACAGAAGATCTGCGACATAGATTTGCTGGTCAAAGATGTTTCTTCTGACACGTTTTCCTTGATGGAGACCTTTCATAGGAAATATGAGATCTCACATGATTTGGCATGAAATAATGGGGAGAGAGAGTAGGCCAAGGGAGATGGGGCTAATTCACAAGACCCAAACCTTAATTTGGGCCAAGGCCCAAAAAGAATAGAAAAGGAGGTTGCTGATTTTAATTCTGATCTCATCAAAGAAGCATGTGACTCTCATGTGTCTTCTTTTAATGGACTTAATGAAATTAGTACTCTTGTGGAGAATTTTATTTTGGCTTTTAAAAACTGGGAGCAGAAAACTAAGGAGACAACGACCATAATTGACGAAGATGTCAAAGAAGGGTAACCTTTTCTTCACTAGGTTCAATCGAAGGGTAGTGATAATCTGGAGCAACCAGAGATAGAAACAACAACTCCTATAGTTTGTCAACCTGCTGCTAGAAAAACCGCAAATCCAACAAGTTCTTCACCCTCACCCAGTTGATGTTCAAGATCCAATAGACTTTGAAGATTTGGAAATTGAGGCTCCAAATTGGGTGAATTCCCATACCCTGGAATTAAGCAATACCTATGGGCTAGCTTTTGAAGGTTTTGAAAAAGAAACTCTAGAGCTCTTAATGAGAATCAATGAGCGAAAGTTGGATTTGGAAAAGAAGAAACAGAAAGGCACCATAACCCCAAAGAGTAGAGGTATAGGCAAAAATGAATGGAAAAATCTTCAATCTAGTCTAAATAAGAAAGTGGAAGGGACGAGGAGTAGGGGGAAAATCTCTTCTTGACTTTTAAATGAAAGTCAAAATTGTGTCATGGAATGTCAGGGGACTCAACAATGAGAACTCAAGGAATTTAGTTAGAACCAGTCTACTAAAATGAAAAGTTGATGTGGTATGTTTACAAGAAACAAAACTAATTAAAGAAGCAGAGAAAATGACTTCCAATATTTAGCCCAACAGATGGATGAGATGTAGATTCAAAGAAGCAGACAACAACAAAGGGGGAGTTCTTCTAATGTGGGACAACAGGGTTTGGAAGGGTACCAGGGTTAAAAAAGGGAACTATTTTATTATCTACAATTTTGAAGGAACACAAGATCCTCTAAGCTAGTCCTTCACTGGTGTTTATGCTCCATATATCAGGAAGGAAAAGCTGGCAGCTATGAGGGGTTTAGAGGGGGGAGGGGGACTATGGGTGATAGGGAGAGACTTTAAAACATCAGGAGAATGGGGGAAAGAAGAGGCTGCTCGAGAACAACCAATATTATGACTGATTTTTCTAGGTGGATTGAGGACCTTAAGTTACACGACCCTATCCTAGTTGGAGGCAAGTTTACTTGGGTTAGGGGCAAAACCACTCAAACAATGCAAGATTGGATAGATTTTTATGTTCATCAGAGTGGGAGGAGAGTTTCAAAAAAACCAAAGAAAGAATTTTTCCTAGATTAACCTCGGACCACAACCTAATAATCTTGAAGTGTGGTGAGTGGGAAAAGAAAACACTCATATCTTAAATTTGAAAACTGGTGGCTCAAGGTTTCAAGGAGATGATGCAAGAATGGTGGAATGGATTTAAAGTAGAGTGATGCCCAGATTACAAGCTTTGCATCAAATTGAAACTACTAAACCAAAAACGGAAAAACTGGAGTAGAGTGAAACTTGCTAAGATGTCTTCCAGAAAATGTAAATTACTAAAGGAGCTATCAGATATACATAAATCTCAGGAAGATAGATAACTATTAGATGAAGAATTAATGATTGCAACAATGCTGGTGGAAGTTGAAACTTTTGCAAAGTAAGAGGAAGACAATTGGAGACAAAAGTCAAGATCTCTCTAATTGAAGGAAGAGGATAGGAACACTAAGTTTTTCTAGAGATTAGCCACAACTCATAGAAGATATAACACTATTAATATAGGTTGGTTGTAAGGGGAGAAGAGATCCAAGAAGCTAAGGATATCAGGAGTGCTCTACTAGTTTTTGCCACTACATTGTATACTGAGACTGAAACATGGAGACCCTCATTTACATTTAAAGGATACCCTACAATCACCAAAGATGAGAATGAATGGTTGCAAAGACCTTTCCCAGAGACAGAGGTGCTGCAAGTTATTCAGAGCTGTGATGGGGACAAAGATCCTGGTCCTGATGGATTTTCTATACAATTCTACAAAGTTTGCTGGGAAACTCTGAAAGAAGACTTGATGCTTACTATTCATAATGTTCATCAAAGGGGAGTGCTGGAAAAGGCTTTCAATGCAATTTTTGTGACATTAATTCAAAAGATGTCGGGGGTTGTTGAAATTAAAGATTTCAGACCTATAAGTTTGATTGGAGAGATATACAGGATCATCTCTAAGCTTCCAACTGAAAGGTTGAAGTTAGTAATTGGGAAACTGATTGATGTTCATCAAATGGACTTTTTGCAGGAAAGATCAATCATGGATGCCTCCCTGTTAGTTAATAAACTGGTAGATTCAAGGAATAAGTAGGGGAAACCAGGGATTTTATGCAAGTTGGATATTGAATTGGCCTACAATCATGTTAATTAGAGTTTTCTTCTTAAAATTCTGAGAGACATGGGATTTGGGAGTAAATGAATTGAGTGGGTTAGCTTCTGTATCTCAAGTGTTAGGTTCTCCCTAATAATTAATGGCAATACAAAAGGTTTCTTTCCTTTCTACAAGGGACTCAAGCACGGTGATCCT